>PVJX010000068.1:127722-447376 GCA_004027295.1 Dolichotis patagonum
TGTTATTCAGTTCAGAAAGCCCTGGAATTCTTTCACTATATGCATGGCTTTATACTATTGTGTTATGTTTGATATTACTGTAATTGAAACTATGCTCAACTATAGCAGAGTAAGAGATATGGTGTTAGATACTGTTGATGTCCAGTTGACTTAATGTAAAGTACTGTGTTGCCTATGTTGTCCTGTTCTGATCTGCTCTATACTGCCCCCTTTTGTTTTATTCTCTTTTAAATTAAAAATAAATAAATAAATAAATAAATAAATAAAAAAGAATAAAAAAAAAAGAAAATGTTGGTGAGAATAGCTGGATGTGAAAAGTATAACTTGAAATGATCGGTTATAGCTAGCTGCAGAAATGTGTAGCTACTTGTGAAAATTATAACCTGTTGATAATGTAAGGACCCTAGGATAAGCTATTCCAGAAAGAAAAAAGTTGCACATATATCTTAAGTCAAAAAAGGACCTAAAATATCAGTATGTCCTGATTTCATCAGGATAGTCTTGATTTCTAGATATCAAATATATATGATCAACAATACTTTATTCACTGTCAGATGTATCTTGTACCTAAAATGTAATTGTATAGTTACCCAAGCCAGATAAAATGAAGTAATGCAACTTAAGATGAATTTATTTTAAAAAGGAATTTATTGTACAGTAAACTTAGTAGTATAATTTCTCCTAAGGATGTTATTTAGTATGCTTTTAGTCTTAGAATAAACAAATGAAGATTTTCTTATTAAATCATGATTTCCAATAAAATTGCATCTATAGTTACATTAACTAAATAGATAACTTCTTCACAGTAAACATCTGGTCTCTTGGAATTAGTGTTTTCCTGTTTGTTCATTTGTTTTTACTCATGTTTTATTTGTTTTCTTTCTTCTCATTTTCTTTTCCTAAGAATCTTCCTTGAAATTTAAAAAATCTGACATAGAGCCTGTAAATCTTATGGAAAATAATTTTATTTTATAGCTCATCACAAAAAATAAAAAGATGTTACAGTATTTCACTGCATGAGTGATGTCTGGTGTAATTAATTTGAGAACTTGTCTTTATTTTCTACATTTTTAATAAAAGCACAACTTAGGGAGTTACTTCACTACCTTTAGTCTCTGAGAGAATTTCAATTTAGAATTTCTTGACAGAATATTACACTTGTAAAATATTCCATTCAGCAGTGAGGAAAATGCTAGGTGTTTCCAGGTAGAGAATGATAAATATATTTATATCTAAATTTTAGCTTATGTTCCTCTTTAATAAGAATGTTGATAAATGAAGATCATTTACTGAAAATATAAATTGTAAACTATTTCAAAGAATATACAAATGGTATGATAATACTTATTTTGCAATCGACTTTAATGTTTTAAACATTACATGAAAGAAATAGCCAGTAAAACTGGATAAGAAAATAGTGCTTATTAAACATGTCTATATACACAATTTAAAAACCCTTTTATGAGTCATTAGAAAATAAGGGTGCAGTGAATAAGCAATGCTGTCAAAATGATATGCATTAGCATCTACAGTGATATTAATAAGAAAAGAGGATAATAAAGACATTAGGGAACTAACCCACAAAGAAAATAATGAAATGAGTTCCATGAAAAGCTATTTTGAATATTGGCCATTTTTTTCATGTTTATGCACTCTGTGTGAATGTAGATGTGATTGAATATGACTGATGGTTCTTACAACAGACTGTAGGAGTTTTTAAATCCAAATATTTGGATGGATGTGTTTAGAAGCTAGTTAAAAGGGACCCAGGTGGTCAGAGAATAGCAAGATACAGATAGTAATTTTTGAAAAATTGAATGAAATTATCCTTCATTTTTTTCATTTCATTTTCATACTCAAGAGCCTAGTATTCATTGTTGGGGCAAAACATTTAGGAAATAAGCAAACTAAAATGAGTGAAGTAACTATTATGCTTTTCGTTTACATGAATTTGTTTCACTTAGGCCTCTTAAAAATCTCACCAGGCAGATTGAGTATCTTGTAGCTCTGATGAATATATCTCACAGATGTTTTCGTAGAGAATGTTTTAATAGAATTTAGGAAATTATATTCATTAGGACGAAGCGTTCTCTTTCCAGTTGATCACATACAGCCACTACTTTTTTTTTAATTTTAGTTTGTTAGTACATGTGTGCAGTAAATAATGTTCACATTGCTGGTGAGAGGTTGGTTTAGGTACAGAAACCTCTGAACACCTTTTACCTCCCCTCTTCTTTCCCATCCTCCCTCTGCCATTCATCTCTGATTCCCTTTCTTTCCTTTTCCTTTTTTTTTTTGGACAAGTGTGCAATGCACGATGCTTGCACTTCTTTTGTGGAGTTATGTGCATATGACACATCTCAATTCCTTTCTGTCACTCCTTAGTCCTCCTGTCTCTCTCTATTCCCTTTGCTTCTCTCCCCACCCCTTCATTTCCTGATTCTCTTCCCCTCTGACCATGGTTCATCTCTCTAATTCTATTATTTGTCTATCTTTTATTTTACACTTCATTTTTATCTGGGTTTCTCATGCAAGAGCAACAAGTGTGATCTTTGCTCCCCACATCTGTCTGACTCTGAGAGGACTTCATTGTAGATAACATGAGTGTTTTGATGTTAGACATAAAGAAACAAAGAGAAACCAAGTAGCTTCCTTATATTCAAATAATGAGCATGTGGCATAGAAGGAATCTAGGTGAAGGATTAAATGTCCAGCTATAGTCATGTTTTTTCTTCTGTATATAGTCATCTGAACTCTACTGCTAAGAAATACATTGATGTTTCAAAAATGTCTATGTCTTAGTTCCCAGTCATCATGAGTGTGTTTCTGCACGTGGTAAAGAAAAGGAGATTCCAAGTGCAAGGAGAATTAACATTGTTGTTTTTAAACTTGCTATTTAAAAATCTCTTAACGTTTGAGATTCTCCTATATAATCTAAGGGGGCCCAGTTGGCACATTTAAGTCTTTACAAGTTGGGAACTCACCCTGATGACTCAGAGAGATGAAGCAGAAGAGAAAAAAGGGAGGATTTACTATGGAGGGAGCTAGACCTTCCTGTACTGCAAGATAGAGAGGGTCCATGAGACAAGGACCTTGTGCGCCCTCCGGAGGGTGTGAGTGACCCTACCAACAATAAAATAAGGATCTCAGCGCTCTGCTGCCCAGACCTGGATTCCTTCAAACACCCCAATGTGCAGCAAATGGATTTTACCGGAGATGCTCCAGGAAGGTGTGCAACCCAGCTGAATATCATGAGAACCATAACATGCATTAGATTTAAAGAACTGCAAAATAATTAATTGGTATCACCTAAGCCATTAAATGTAAAGGGATTCACTTTAACACTGTAACCACTGAAGATCATCATTAGATTTCTAGATATCAGTTGGAAACAGCTACTTTTGGGTGTCATCACTACATTCAGACATCACTGTTTGCTCTTGTTCTTTCTGTGCCACGAAGAACTAAAACGCTCCCTGGAACTATTTTGCTCTTTCTGTTGCTTTTGGAACTACTCCAGGTATAGAAGAATTGTGGGAGGCCAGTGATGAGTAACTTCCGTTTTCCTTTGGCCTGTGATGTGTGTGTATGCGTGTGTGTGCGTGTGTGTGGGTGTGTGGGTGTGTGTGTGCGCAAAATCTCCAAATATATGGGCCACAGTGTGAGGATAAAGTTACTTCACAGCATTTACAAGATCTAAAGTTACTTAGGTTTTATTAAATAATGTTTAGAAATAACCGTATACTTCACTGTGCATACTTAGCTCTGGGGGCCAAAGTTAGCATGATTATTACTAAACCTGTCACTGTATCATCTGAAAGTATTTGTTGAGGTCACCTTCACTCTGAAACCAGGTGGTTCCCTTGTCTGATAGCAAATTTTGAGAACTCTTACATTTTTCTGTCCCATATCCTATCTTTTTTGAGATTTCAGCCAAGCGGTCTTTGGACTCAAGCCATGTTGCTCTTATAATCTAATATTGCCTACTTCACCAGCTGATCCCCAGTGCAAATAGCAACATGGATAATTACCTCTTCCCGCTCCATGCTTCGCATGTGATATGACTATTGTTGAAATGTGTGCGCTTCCATAGAGACACAGAAATATAGGGCACACAAGATTTATTTTGAGGATCCTCAGTCATGATGAACACACTACTTAGCATTAACAGCAAAACAACTAAATCACACTTCCTAATGAAAATACATCCTAGTTTTGGTTTAGAGTGATTATCCCAAAGCAACTGACATTTTCTAATAATAAAAAGCAATTAACAGTTTAACCTGAATACAATCTTATTTTAAGTGCATTTGTGGCTATGGGCAACATTTCTACTATGGTGAACATTGAAAAGATGAAGAGAATCTGGCAAGGGCATAGTACTCATTTCCCTAATGTTTTATGACATTAAACTTTGCTACTGAAAAGAGAAGACAGTATCTTCAGATAGCATATGCTTCCACACAGCCCAACAAATAACGGGAAAGGTGGATTTCTGACCAGTTCCTTGGGAAAAAGTAATAGTGTTTTGTTTTGTATTTTTCTCCAGATAATCTGTTATTCGTACATAAAAGTTCAGTAGCTTTCTGTATACTTCCTTGGGTTCCTGTCGTGTAATTAAAAACCTACGTACTAAAAAAGAAGTCATCCTTACCCTTTCCAAGTGCTACTGAATCCATAGACAAATTTAATAAAGACAATGAGGTTCTTTCTTATTAAGGAAGCAACACCAAAGGGACTTGTCCATAGCCTAGTGTCTCTCTCACTGTGACTTACCTCTAAGCTAGACAATCAGCAGGTTAAAATCATTTTCCTCAGTGGTAAACTTATTCAGAAATACACAGAGAGGATATTTTATAATAAACTATTCAGGAATGCTTAAATATACTGCATTTTCACTGTGTGTCATGTGATAAAACTTTTTTCTCCCCACATTTGTGGCTTTTTCTACTTCTTATCAATCCACTACTATAGGCAGTATCATCCCCATCTTGAAGGGAAGGAGACAGAGAGACCCAGGAAAGATAAGACATAACTTGTTAAGGTTTCAAATCCTGGGGAAAAGAAAGCATAATCATAATATTTGAAAACAAATAAATCACTCCTATCAGATCTGTGTTGTCTAGATTTTTGTTTTCTTTTGTTTTGCTTTTAATTCCTCTGTGTTAAACTTTCAGAGGATTTCTTATCACTTTCTCATTGCTGGAACACGCAATACTCCACACCTAAAACTTAAAGGAAAAGCGGTTTATTTTGACTCTTGTGTCTTAGAAGTTGGAGCCCATGGACAGCACCACATGGAGGCCTTGGGCAGCGGAAGAAAGCTGGTCACCTCACACTTTCCATGGAGGAAGCTGCTGTGAGGGGAAGTCTAGGGAGGAACTGAGAAGCCAGTGATGCTCTTCCGGGTCACCCACAATGACCCTCGTCTTCCGACACCTCACCTCCTAACAGCAAGTCTGCAGTGACACCTCATAATCTAAGCACAGAAGACACTGGCATCATTTTCTATTTAAACCATACCCAGAAGATTTGTTTTCAATAAGGAACCCAGACCCAGCATTCTAAATATCATCATGGAAAGGAAATATCTGAAAGAAATTTCTCTCAGGTGGCTTCAGTTGTAAATAAATGCCACCGTTGCGGGTCTCCTGGCTTTGAAGCAAACTTTCCTTCTTCTCACTGGTCTGAGTTGCCCCTGTTTTGGGTTGTGAGGTGTAAGAAAATGACCTATTTGCCACCAGTCTTGACCCGTGGAATCAGAGATCTTCTGGGCAGGGACTGTGTGTTTCTTGATATAATAAGGCACCTCAGTGCTCAAAACAGTGTGGGGGCCGGTGTGTTGTGCAGCGGTAATCCCCACGCTGGGGAGCTTGAGTGAGGAGCAGTGTTATGAGTTCTAGGCCAGCCCGGGCCTCACAGTGAGTTCAAGGCCAGCATGAACTACTTAGTGAGACCCGTTTTTTTTTAAAAAAAAAAGTTTCACTGATGAAAGATGAACACATTTTTAATATCTCTCAATAATAATGGACTCAAAGGATTTAAGAACAAACCCATGGAATATAAAATGGATATACTTTATATGCCCTATCTTTATCTTTCTATGTCAAGGTTACATGATTATTTAACTTTTCTCTGTGGCATAAGGCTATTCCTACATAAATTCATGCCATTGGATTCATCTAAAGAAAAGGGGGTTTAGTCAAGGGCTTGCTTTTATCGGTACATTAGAGTAGTTCATGCATCCTGTCATGCTTTTCCAGGTGTTTGGCAACAATATGCCTGTAGTGTGTTTTTCATTTCCTTCTTTCTGGTAACCTCTATGGTGTTAAAAAGTTAGCTAAAGGAGCGTAGCTTGTCTGGGCTTCAAATGCTTCAAAATAAAATGCTGATCTGCAAGAATAAGGAAAAGTTAGAAGACGATTGAGAGAGGAACAAAAAGACAGAACAAAGAGAAAGACCAAATCTAGTGTCTCTCTGTAGGCAGGAAGTAGCAACAGTGTAACGAGTACTTAATTTTCTATACTATTATTTTGGTAACACTGTGCAAATACAAATGGGATACAAACCCCTATAATCTGCATGTTTTTCCACATTTAACCACTTTGTCTGCACACCTGCTATATTTGATGCTCATACTGATTTTGTTTCTGGTTAATTTTGCATAGATATTACACGTGCATCTTACTAAAGATAATATTTATTGTAGCAATAGAATGTCATAATGTGATAGAAATACAGAGTAAATAATTAGCTGATTTACAACTTGCTTTAGATAATACCTTCAGTTATTAAAATGATTAGCAAAACTGAACTCAAGATAAAAAAAAAAAAACCTCAGCTTAATTTGAACATGTCCTTGAAGCTACTTTCTGACCCATTACCATATTACCTCTTGAAATATTCATAAGAGAACTTTTAGACTTTGCATTTAAGGTGAATATTTTCCCTGTTAAATTCTAGTTTTTCAAAATTCCCTTCTTTTATATTCCTTTCCTTAGATGTAAAGTTCTTGAACTTATCAATACAAATTACTTTATTTCACTTTCTTGAAGAGCCTGTGATTTTTAGCAATAGATTGTACGAGTTTACTGTTCCTCTATTGTTTAGACTCCCTTGAATATAAAAGACATGCAATTGTTTTGTGATCTTCTGAAAAAATGTAAATGTTAGCAGTTTAGGTAATATGGTTTACTTTACAGCTTAAACAGCACTTCTCATAAAGCAAGACACTATGAATATTAAAGAACACAATTATCACCTGAAATGCTGATCAATTTGTTACTGTTTTTCAAAATGACCTTTGACCATTAATTTGGGTTTTTATGTGAAAGAAACTGACTTGTAACATAAATAGATACTCTAGTAGCAGGTACTGGTCTTTCCCTTTAAGAAAGACACTTTAGCACAAGTTTATCACTGCAAAGGGATGATAAAGTGTTGCATCCTGTATTTACTTAGCTCTACTCTCATCATGCTTTTCTCTATAAAGCTTTCTGTGTGGACCTCTTTCATTATCAGAAACTTTCTTCATATATACAACACTATTCTGCACAAGAGCAGTTGAAGTACAAAAACAGGGCTACAGATAGATACACAAGAGGTGCTCACAGGTATGTGTGCCATATTTGCCATATTGGATCTTTTATTTCAGTTTATTTTGCAAAAGAAAAAATATATATTATAAAGTGAACGCAAATAGAGAGTGGATCTTTGGTTTCCTTTTCTGTTGAGCTCTCATTTCTCAACCTCAACTAGGTCCTAACCTCAAGGAGTAACAGGTTACTGGGTTCCTTGTAGATTGTCCCTATTCCTTTCTGTTGACACCAAAGACAAAATCAATTTGAGTTTCAGTGCTAGCTCTGAAAAATCTGATCCCCAAACTCTTGACCCAGTGGCCCCAGAAGCATCTGATGGTCTGACAAGGACTTTATAATGTAGGTTCATGTCCTAAATGTGGTAAGCAGTTTTGGACTATTGGTTAATCTGCGCATAAGTTACTATAACCATTTCCTGTGATTTTCTTTCTTGCTAAAATTGTGCTCTGCATCACCAAATGCAATTTTTAGCCATGTAAATATAAACAAGATGGAGACGGTATATATTTTCTCCATAACTTTGTGGAAAAGCGTATGTGCGTGTATGCCTTGAATTCTGTGACTTCTCATGGACGCATATAAATTATATTGGAGAGTTATTTCCCCCTCCCCCGAACTGTAAACAGTAGTCTGATTCCAACATGTCACAAAAGTTACTACCAGACAAGTTTACTTTTCTAGGAAAAGTCTGTAGTTTAGGTTTAGCTGAGACTCTTGTAACATACCACACCTTTCATGCAAATACCTTGCTAAAATATGTGTGTTTTCATCCAGCAATACCTAAAGAATATTTGAAGTAAAGCACATAAATAAAAAACCATCATGACATGCTGCAAATGTACCAAAGTTATAAATTTAGGTCACTTTAACATATTTATTAGGTGGCTTTTATCTTTCAGATTTCCTGCCAGGAGCGGGGTATAAATAGCTATCTAGGACACAAACCTAATAGTCTCCAAACTTAGTCTGGTAGACGTCTGCATAAATTATTTATATCTCAGACAGAGAAAGACAACAACATAAAATACATGAAGGAATCTGTTTCTAAGCCACCATGAGATCTATTTTGAGTGCAGAAGTCAATTCCAAAAAGAAAATCTATGAAAGGACCTCATATTAATTGAACATAAAAAAGCCTTGCTGGGTTGTTTCTCTGTGTTTTGCATTGCTTTACTTTGTGTGCAACCTCTTTAAATGATCCACTTAACACATTAATAATTATTCATAAAAATTTACTGGCCTCTTGCCAATCCTTTTGTATCTCTCATAGCTCTTTTTGTCCTTTTTAATAATTCAGATATTCATTTTGGTCTTGTCCCTTAGCCCATAGTGTTATGAACAATTTTGCTGTTGCTGCTTCTCTACACTGTACCTGAAGATGAAGAAACAAACAAACACAAACAAACAAATAAAACAATTCCCATGCTGTCTTGTAGTTACTGCTTCCAACTTTGAAGGAAGCAATACCCTCAGTGATCTGCTGTTATACATTAAACATCCAGCTTTCCAGGAGAAACACTAAGTCCCAACACAATTGCAATGCTTACTGAATTACCTGGTGTGAGAATTTTCACGAGGCTTATATTGAACTATCTGTATGATGTTGATGTCAGTGAACATGACAATGGAAAGTTTCTGACTCCTACTATGCAGAGAAAAGTTGGGTCTAGTCAGCAGAACTGAATGTTCCTTTTATAATACACTTGTGATATGGTTCTTAAGAATGAAGTATATGACAAAAGACTAATACTTGTGACAATGAATATCAGGAAGAATTTTGGTAGAATGAAGGTGTAACCAAAATAAAGCATAGTACCTTCAGCTCCTGGAAAATGTGTAAATGAGTGAATTCTGAGTCAAGTGCAAGAGACACCATCATGAATTATCCTGATGAGCAGTGAGCAGAATAAGTACATTCTCTCTTGTAAAGTGTATGTATCATACATAGCATTCAACATAAGCCTACATCTCTCTCTCTCTCTCTCTCTCTCTCTCTCTCTATATATATATATATATATATATATATATATATATATTCATTCTTTTCATTAATGTATAGATGCTCCTGTACTTTTTATGGAATTATTTTAATAAATTCACCACAATTTGAAAATATTTTAAGTCAAAAATGCATTTAATATGTTGAACCAACCACGTATCTTGCTTATTTTGGAGAGTATCTTCTGTATACTTTTGTGATCACAGGGTTGGCTGGGACCCATGGTTTCAATCTGATGCACACAGAGAGATTGGAATATCAAGCAGCATATAACATGTGAAACTTTAAGCAATAATCTGGAAATCATAGCCTGTTTCCAATAAGTTCCCAAGGAAAATTACTACAGCAAAATTTTAAGAAATTCTGTGCTTTAGGTTTAGTCAAAACTCTTGTACCCTTGTGCATTTTTTATATAATTATCTAACTTTATCTTCTAGGAGGAAAGGAGAACTAAAGTAAGGTATAGTACTAGCAACTCTTGGTCAACCTGAGCTCTTTAGTTCAGGAGAAAAATAAAAATATGAAATGCAGAGGACAGCTTCACCTAAAGTTTAATTGTTTTCACATATCATAAAGTAAAACATTACGTAAAATCATTTTAAATGAGAAGCCTTCTTCATTCAAAGGAATGGCACATGTATCTCTTCTGTAGTTGTGAATGGTTGTGAATCATTCTCAGACCAATAAAATATGAAATGAGGGAAATGTGTCAACCTGAGCAGAAGAATTTAAGGGCCAGTGTTTGAGTTTCTATTTATCATGCTTTAGTGATTGTAACGCAGCAGGTTGACAGAGTGGTGCCAGGAGAAATCTCAAAACAAGAGCGTGGCAGTCCTGGAATATCTGACGTGTATGTCAGAGGCTCCCCAGGAAAAAGGAATGTTTAAAATCTTAAGTCAATGAGATTTGGGGTGTTTTTTTACCTTATTAAACTTATCCTAATCTAATCAAATCAATAATAAGGAAAAACAGGAGGAGGAGAAAACCAGACAAGGGAAGACTGCTTTAGCTACTTTCCTCGTCATTGAGACCATAATACCCAGTAACTCAGCTTGAAGGTGGTGGTTTATTTTGGCTCATGGTTTAGGTGGGTCCCTTCCATGGTCAGCTGATACTAAGGCAGAAATGGTATAGTGGAAGTGTTCAACAGAGGAAAGCAACTCTTTTCTTGGCATGCAGGAAGCACAGAAAGGAAAAGCCAGGCAGGAAGCTGTATCTTACTAATCACAGCCCCAGGGACCTGTCTCTAGCTTGGCTCCTGCTCCTAAGGGTAGACTCCCCTGCTGAACGGGTTATTGCTTGACTCCATTGGTGTGTAGAGTGCCCCACAATCTATTCACCTTTCAAAAGCCCTGCCTCTAAATGCTTAAGAGTTTTGGGAGACTTTCTGGATCTAAACTATAATAAGGAGGAAGAAATTCAGAAATACTGGTGGACTGATAATACTTATTTCATGGCATAAGTGAATCTTCAGTGAATCTTATTGAATTTAAAAAATCTTGAATTAAAAGACACTCTAAAAATGACACACACACAAAAATGGATTCTCCTTGATTTCCCCCAGGCAGCTGGCACTGGAGGTTTGGAAATGGCTAATTCTTACCACATACTTAATAGAAATTTAATGTGGATAGATGATTGGTAATTCTAACTCTGGTGCATATATCTTCCTGAATTTTTCAAATTCACTCTCAAAATTAAGGAATCTCCACAGTGATGTTGTAATGAACAAAAAACAGTGTAAAACATACAAAAAGGACTGTATGCTTAAGAACATCTGACTTCTAATTTGTTACTTCCTAAAACAGTGGAAATAATGAAGCTACATGTTTCACTGCTGTTCTTTTAAATTGAGTACATAGAGCAGAGAGAGAAGAGTCACTGTGACTATCCTGAAAAGAAATGGAAAACAATTTCAAATTAAATCCACCTGATTTCCCAGCAATAGCAGTTCTAAGAAAATATCTAATCACAAAAGCCCAAGATTTTAAAACATTCGTAGGTAGTTCTAAACTTTATTCTTTATATCTTTCATTGGAAAGTCCCAGAGATAAGATTATGCACTTCATTCTTCAAATAATTTTTATATGGTAAGCTAATTATCTAAACTCTCTGATCCATTGTATGTTCATCAAAACTATCTTTTTGCTGATTTCATTATCAGCATAAATTAAAAGAAGTACTGACCTTCCTGGCACATATATGATTTCTTGAATACTTTTGTGGTAGAAGAATTTCATTGCATCAAATTGATTAGCTTAATAGTTGCCCAAGGAATCAATTAAGCACACATTTTGTTGTGTGTGGGGGCGTCATGGAAGTTTGACCTTGGCATTACACATGCTTCTTGTTCCTTCTCCTCTGGCACCTTTTCCCCTGCTCTTCATCCTGGCTATCAGGAACTGAACATCTCTGCTCCATCCTATTCTTCAGCCATGATGTTCTCACCTTGAATCCATTAGACCATAGACTGAGTCCCCCGGAACCATAGCCAAATTAAATTTCTCCTCTTTTAACACTAGGATGTTAAGCCTTGTGTTTCAGTGGTGGGAAAATGGCTAATACAACTGCTACTTGAAGTATAAAACTATTCTATTTTTTAAAAATGGTTCACAGAAATTATTTGTAATTCATTCAGAATCTCTGTAGCTTTATATATTTGAATGATATGCTCTCTCAGTTTTAATCTTTCCACAAAGAAGTATAAATATTCAATCTATACTGCACTGTAGCACATACTTGCATATTTTAAATTTCACATTAATAATTATTATTACATTTTAACCCAACTCTGTAAATTAATTTGCAAAGGTCATTCAAAATGAATCTTTGAGAAAATAAAGATTCACAGATACTACCTGACTCTTCAAAGTTCATGACAATTTTTCTGGTTTTCTACTTCTTGGTCTATTGTTCTTTCTACTAAGTCTTTGGTGGCTATAGAGAGGTGCTTGGATAAACGAAGGATTGTGTAAGAAATATCTCTTATGCTTCAATCTAAAAATATTTTGGACTCAGCAAGAACTCCAATCCAATAACAAAAATAATAGCAACCACAGTGCCTTCAATCAGCCTGAAAATACCATAGACACAAAGCAACAGAATAAGCATGTCTTCCTTTGGGAGGAAAATACTGCATTATTTTTGTGTTTGAGTGTTTTTTTTTTTTTTAGCTTTACTAGGAAGGATAAATTGTATACTAAAAAATCTTTCTTAATGTTTAATAGTTATCATGTTTGTCATTTCTGACAGTTATCCACCTTTGGTGGGTATAGATTGTGGGATTTTTCTGGCAGGAAACATCGTTACATTGTATGTAACGGGCGTTATGAGTCACATAGCTACACTATGAATATGTACCTTATAACTTTGCATGTCACTTAATGATGGAATTGTGTCTGTTACTGATTTGGTCACTGTGGGAATATTGTAAGGTGTATTTACACAAACCAAGATGAGTATGACATTACTGGGTAATATGATCTGATTCGTCAAGGTTATGCATGCAATGATTTTTGTTCCAAACAGCAGCATGAAGAACACGGCTTTGTATGGGTATAGGGGTAAATTGGAAAGTTGGTGATTGAAAGGCCTGGTTGAGTGAGACTGGAGAAACTTCCAGCAAGCAATGGAATTTCCATGTTTGCTGTGGAAGCCAATAATTCACTTTTTCCATTAAGAATGGAAAGTGTGAGACCGTATTGATGACACAGCACCTCACGCTTACCTTTGTCAGGTGACTTCTTACCCAGCACTGGAATTGACTCCCTCTACTTGTCCTTCTCTAACTATCTCTCAAGGCCTTGAAGAAAGGGAATGCAGACACTTTTCGAATCATTATCTCATATATTTTCCTCATCTCATAGTGGTCTCATAGTGGTCTCATGTACGCTGTTTAGGAGATTCCTCCCTATCAAAGTTGTAGCATTGAGTCAAATGAGACCTGTGAAACTATTTCTTTCTTCGTATTTCAGGCCCATATGGTTGGTTTTAGGTCAAATCATTGGGACTCTTTTATATCTCTTGTTCTCATTTTATTTTTTTAGAGAGTAACGTTCCCATTTTAAAGCTCATCAGTACCTACTTGCCTGGGTGAGCCAATCAGTGAAAAATGCAGCTTGAATAATGACAGCATTCATTCTCCACTGGCCTGGCGTTTCACAGTCAGAGAGCTTTACGTTGCCCTACCAAAGCCACAGAAATACGTTGTCTAAGTGAAGTCTTCTTTGTCTGACCAACATCATAGCATCACAGTGAAATGAAATCAATGCAAAGCAAAGGTTATTTGAACAAATGGGATAATTTGACAGACTGTCGAATAAAGCATATTTGTTTTTGCTAAGGTGGTGCTTCCTTGATGGAGCACATTTAACACTCAATGTATCTAATATGAATACCAATCAGCAAGGTGAGAATAGTCAGCTTCAGGGAGAGAGCAAACACGATGGAGACCAGCTGACTGCACATGATTTGTGCTTGTCTGCAGAATTATCCCAGTGGGACCAGTTTTTCCTTCAAGGTCCAGGAAATCAAAATACAAACTGGTTCTTTTCTCTCTAGACAAAAACCTTCTCTCAAGGTAGAATAATATTAGTCAATGTGACATAATGACTTATGGCTATATTTTCAGCTAGGTGTAATGATCAAAAAGACATAAAGATTCACTTACAAACACGAAATTGTAAGCATTTAAAATGTAGATTAGGTATGATAATAGGGAAGTAGGAAAATGAAGTGAGTAAAACGGATTGATTAGGGAATAAGAAATAGGGCTGTCTAATAAATCACACATTCGGTGTGTGGAAGAGAAGGTGCAGTAGTACTTTAGTGGCGAATTCGTTAAATGGAGAGTACTAGTATCAGGGTTATCAAATTGTAGAAAGAAAACATTAATGCAGTATGCTTTTCTTATTTCAGAGATAATTCAGATAAAAGAATAAATTTTAGGATGATCAAATTGGAAATGAAGGAAACAGAGACAGTGTACACTCAGCAGTTTTATCTGCTCCATGTCCTGCTTGAGACCTCAACAGGGAAAACATTCAAAGAAATACACCCTCCCTATTCTCAGCATTGTTTTTAAAATACATTCTACATTTTCTGTGCTGCAGTTGTTGAATAGGCGATAGAAGGAGTTTGGTTTTTCGGGTTTTTTTTTTTTTTTTTTTTTTTTTTTTGATGCTCTGGTAGCGGGAAGTGGTAATGTTTCCACCGAGCCTCCAGAAGCATAGCAAAAGTGAAGAAAAATACTGTGTATCTTATGTTGTTACTTATATGAGATTGATTTCCTTGCAAAGCAGACATGTTTTCTTGTCCTTGGAAAGAAGGAATACAGTCTTCCCTGGAATTTAGTGTGATTTTTAAGCTTACAGTTCTCCAAGTACCTCATACAGTAGGCTAATACTTTTTTGCAGTTTTTTCCCCTTGACTTTCCATTACATGAGATCATAATATTTGAACTCATTTTTTAGCATTTAATATTCAGTGCATTGTAAATGAAAATAAAAATGATGTTTACTACATTCAAGTGATAATTGCTAGGTTGTGATTTAGTCAAAGATACAATTCACCAACTAAGAAAAGAGTGGGTGTTTCTGAAAGACGTTGATCTCTTGACTCTGCCTTTTAATGGTGTGTTGTTGTTCTCGGTGTTGTTACCAGGTTCTCTCTGTGGTTTTCTGACTCCGTGTGCATTCAGCAGTTCCTTGCACACCTCCAGCTGCAGTGATTGCGACACTCTTGGTAGAGGTTTGCCAAACGTTCTCTGTCACAGAGCCTCAACCTCCGGCACCAGGTTGCTCAGGAAAGATGATGAGAACGCTTTTTTGGCCAAAGTGAAGCTACACACCTGTCCTCACACATCTGTGGCTCCACCCCTGCCCTATAATACGTCATTTAAGCAGTCAGAGCCGTTATTCTGCTCCAAAAGTGTGATAGTACTCACTGCCAGCTCCCTGTGAGACTTCATTTATAATTTACAAACATTATGGAAGATTTCTTTTCCTATTTCATCACATTTTTTTCTATTTTTCTTCTTAAGTAAAGATTTAATCATTTTATCAAAATTAAAAAACCTATTTATACATATTAGTAGATCTGAATGGAAAGATAAACAGCAATGTAATAATAGTAGAGGACCTCTATATTAAATCTTCAACAATATAATATTTATTCAGATAAAAATCAATAAGAAAACACTCAACATGACATATATTTTAAAGTGAATGAATCTAACCAATATATATGTAGAACATTCTATCCAACAGCAACAAAAAACACAATATTCTCAGGCACACACAGAATATTGTCTAGCATCTATTATATGTTAAAGACATAAGAGATACCAAATTTAAGAATATTGGAATTGGATGAAGCATCATTTCTGATCACAATGGCATGAAATTATAAATCAATAACAAGAATAATATTGGAAAATTCACAATATATGGAGGTTAAACTACATGGCCCAGAATAATCAATCAATTTTTAAAAACGAGTAAGAGTACCAAAGATCATTAGTTAAATAAAAATGGAAATAAAACATGTTAGAACCTATTAGTTATAGCAAAAATACTCTTAAAAGTTCATAGCAAGAAAAGCCTATCAAAAAAGAAAAAGCTCAAATAAACACCCTAATATTACCACTTAAGAAACTAGAAAAAGCAGCAGGGTACAGTGGTGCACACCTATCAGCTCAGCACTCGGGAGGCTGAGGGAGAAGAAGCACTACAAGTTTGAGACCATCCTGGGCTACACCATGAGTTCAAGGCCAGTCTGAACTATACTATAAGACCCTGCCTCAAAATAAAAAGAATAAAATGAAATAAAATGAAATGTAGAAAAAAAAGCTCAAAAGTTTTAGAAAAAATTCATAACAAGATCAGAGAAACTAGAGACCAGACAGCTAACAGAAAGTTTAGAGCAATTGAGGAGATAGTAAAATTGGCTAATTTCTGCATATACTAAAAAATAGAGAATATTCAAATAAAGGCAATCAAAATTAAAGAAGGCCATTAGAATGTAAAAGATTGGACACATACACTCCAAAAATTAAGATAACTTATTCCTGGAAAAAATCAATAAATTCTTTGAATCATCCGATCTACTGAGAATCAATGATGAAGTACAAAATCTGAACAGACAAGTTACAGTAAGTAGATTCAATTAGTGAACATCTCCCAGCAAAGAAAAAACCAAGAATGATGGCCTCCTGAGTGCTTGGTACCATGTATTAAAGGAGTAACCCAAGCTAGTGTTTCTCAAATGCTTACAAAAATTATAAAGGAAGAAATGACTTTCAGTTTATTTTATAAGGCCAGTATTACCCTTACACCAAAGTTAAACAATGACACTACAGGCAGAGTCTGCAGGCCAATATCCATGATGGATAAAAATTGAAAAATTAAAAAAAAACTGAACACAGCATGATCAAATCGATTAACCATAAAGAGAGGGGTATATCATATCTCCGGTATCCAGAGATATCACATCCACAGATCAATACCTGTGATATACCATATTAACACACTGAAGGCATAATCATCTCATCAGATGCAAGAAAAGCCTCTGATGAAATTCAATATACACTTATGATAAAAATTCTCAACAAATCTGAAGGACTCTGTCTTACAGCTTATCTGTCATAAGACAATAGCTAATAATGTCCTCAATGAGGAAAAGTTGAAAGGTATTTTCTCTGAAGGTCAGAACCAATAAATCAGAGAGTAAGAAAACTTGTTGCAGGTTACAAATGACACAATGCTATTTCAAAAACCTTTAAGTCTCTAGCAAAACAAAACTTAGAGATAAATACAGTAATGCTGCAGAGTCTACAATCAATCCAGTGTTCAGTAGTTCAGCATTTCACTTTGCAAACATAAAGCATTCCAAAATATAAAAAAAAGAAAATTTTATTTACAATAACATACAAAAATATGATGAATAAATCTAACCAAAGATAAAAATATGATAAATAAATAGAAAGATATACCATTTCTTACAAGGAGTTGAAAAAAAAACACTGCTGTGAAAATATTCATACTGTGAAAAGAGATGCACAGATTCAATACATTCTTGAACAAGATTCCAATGATGTTGTTCACAGAATGAAAATAATATAGCCCTACACTTTATATGTAACCAAAAAAGACCTTGAAGAACAAAACAAATTTGAGCAGAAGGAACAAAGCTGGAAACATCACAGTACCTGATTTCAAAATGTACAACAAGTTACAAATGTCCAAACAGCATGAGAGTCAAGTTCAGGAGGTCTATTGTACAAATGGGTGGCTATTGTTAATGACAATGTATAATATTCTTAAAATTTACTAATGACAAAAGCTTTAGGTATTCTCAAATAAAAAGATGTATGCAATAATACATATTTTGGTTTGCTTGATTTAGACATTAAACAATGTATTGACATTGCATAGTATCATATTTTTATGTAACATAAATTATGAAATTTATGATAGTCAATTGAAAAGTATGCTAAAGAAATTTTTAAAAAGTATTTTGCTAACAAAATAAACTGGCATAAAAAACAGGCATGTAGGACAAACAAACAGCATAGAGATCTTAGAAAGAAATCCACATATTTCAGTGTAATTGATCTTGAAAAATTTACCAAGATGGAGAAAGGTTGGCTTCTTCAGGAAATAGTGCTGGAAAACTGGAATTCATATGCAGAGAGATGCAGCTGCACTTTAATGTCACACCATAAACAAAAATCAACCCAAAATAGACTGAAAAGTAAAGATGGTCACTGTAAATCTATAAAATAAACAAGGGAGAAAGCTCCTTGACATTCATCAGAACAAAACTGTTTTGGATATAACCTCAAAATCACAGGCAACAAAAACAAAAATAGACAAATGAGATTGCAGCAAACTAAAAAGCTTTTTACACAACAAAGAAAAGAATCAAGAGTAAAGAGGCAGCCTGTCAGTAGGAGAAGCTGTTACTAAGCCACACAGCTGAGAAACAGTTACTATGTACTAGATTTGTGGCTCAAATAACTCAAAATACAGCAAGCAAATAAAAAGGGTCATAGAGCCTGAATGGACAGTCATCAGAAACAATGCAAATAGACAAGAAATAGATGAAAAAATATTAAAGTCACAAATCATCAAGAAGATACAAACTAAAGTCACAATGCAACACTCTCTAGAACTGCCAAAAACAGAATTAATGTTATATATGTGTATTATATATATATATATATATATATATATATGTGTGTGTGTGTGTGTATCTATGTATATGATATATAAATGATATAAGGGAATTTATTTAGCCTTCAAAAGACAAATGAGTAAACAAAAAGGACATTCAACTAAAATGAAACAGCCCATACAATGAAATATGAATATGATGCGATCTCAATTCTATGTGGAATCTTAAGAAAAATTGAGTTTCATAGAAATGGAGTCTAATGCTAGCTCTTGGAGTTGAGTGGAGATGAAGAGATGTTAGTCAAAGATTTTTCAATTTGACAGGAGAAACAATTTGTCTTTTCTACAGCAGTGTGGTCATTGTTAATCATAATGTAATATATACTTGAAAATTGCTAAGAGAATAGATGGTAGACATGGTCACCTCCCAAAGATGGCAATTGTGTGAGACTTGAGAGATATATTTAGTAGCTTTATTTAATAATTGTCTCTCTACATAAATATTATTTTGTATACTTTAAAAATATATATAGTTTTTATCAAATAGTGACTTTTTTCCTATGAATAATTGCTTTTCTTTTCTTCCTTTCCTCTTTTATTTATTAATTTTTTTACTATGTGTGAGAATTTTGAAATAATTACCATATATTTAAAATTACTTTTTAAAATTCTATACACAGATAAATCCTAAAACATATTCCATAAAAATTTTCTGTGGCCTGTTTATTTTTTTCATGAACCAAACAGTTTTTAGTAAGTAAAGGCTACCAGGAAGAAAAAATGTATTTTCTCATTTATTGTGAAATACTCATGGCTTCAGGTCATTAGTAGCAAGAAATACAGGACTAAAATTCAGAATATTCAAGCATTTCATGATAAATGTAGAGTTTCTAATTTGAGGAATCTTTACTGTACTCAAAGGTACATTTTATTGGAAATTGCAACCAACTTGCCTAGAGATATGACTGCAGAACTGACTTTTTGCTTGTAAACTAAACATCAAAGAAACAAAACTTGCTCAAAAAGAATTATGTGATATTAGAAAGTCCTCTGGCTGAGAGAGAGTAAAAAACCTAAAAATTGTAGCTACCAGTGCACACTGGGAATCTCAGGAGTAGAAAAAGTTTGAAACTTTTGTGATGAGAAGTTAAAAGCCATGTTGAGTCTCATAATTGTCAAAGGGCTGAGAACTACTGCGATCCTGCAATGAACCAAAAGTCAAGGAATGTGTGAGTAATGAGATCTTCTCCTCAGACGGTTTCTAAGTGGCACTCTCCATCTCAGCCTTTGTTCTCTTACATTTAGAACGAAGTTAAGTGGACTTATGGATGTGGCCCTTTGCGATCTACTTCTTCTATTCTCTAGTATAGTAGATAGTCACCTTTACCAGATAAATGTGTATACAACCCCCCGTATTTGGATGCGTTTCTTATCTTCAATGAATAATTGCACAAACCATTTATATAACTTTATCTACAAAGTTAGATAAATCTATAAACCCTGCAGGTAACGAAACACAGAATACATTATTTAATTTACTACAGCAACACAACAGAAAGCCACTTTCACAAAGTTAGAGGCCCACTTAAACTGGAGCATCTATCTTTTGTCTCTAATTTGCTATCTGCTTCTCCTTTATATACTGAGATGTCACCTGAGACCTTTCAAATTTCTTTCATTTATGAAGTATACACTTCCTTGCAATCAATTGTGTTGCGACCATCTTAAAAATGACTGTACGTTGCCAAAAAGAAAAAAAGAAGAAAAAACCCAATAGGATGAATTGTATATTGCAGATAATTTTTAAACAAAATAACTGATGAGTATATACACAACACATCTTCAAGTGCAGAAAATATTGTTGGCCTCAGTCCCAATTTTGGATTGGTCCAATGCCTTATGTTACTGCTCCAGTGGGACAGAGAAAGATAGCACATGTGAAGTAACTGGGGCATGAAAATTTCTGCAGGTTTCAGATAAGGAAACTTGACTATGGTCCCTTAACCAAATTTCAAATAAAAATTATTTTCTGGGTTCCAGATGTCTCGTGGAGAAATGAGGAATACTTTCCTGATTGCTTATGCAATCTATATCCAAGGAATGTCTGCATACAATAGATTAAAATGTTTGAAATGCTATCAGTATAAATCCATCACCTATCATGTTAAGTGAATATAACAATTTGTATTTAACAAGCAAACAAAGCAGTGAAGTTTCTGGAGATTGCAGTATTATGTTATCCTAAAAACACCACCGACATTTTCTCTCACAATCACATCTGCATATCCAAAATTTCTAGATCTTTGGATTCTACCAATCTCAAATTGAAAATATTTATTTTTCAATTGTGCTTGCTCAGAAAATGTACAGAGTTCTTCTTGACAATATTCTCTATGCAATTCAGGATAAGAATTATTTGTATAACATTTACATTACATTAGGTATTATAAAGAATCTAAAGATGCTTTAAAGTATACAGGAAGATGTACACAAACTATGTGCCAATACTGTGGCATGTTATATAAAGAATGATCACACCCAGATACTGGTATCTGTGAAGGTTCTAGAACTAATTCCCTCCACACTCTATTATGAATATTTCTACTTTTGGGGCTAAATTAAGAGCATCACAGTGACTACTGAAATTCTATGATTTTGCAATTTTTATCCCACAAGCATCAGCAGCCTGCAGATATAAATGAATCTAAAAGTGCCCATTATACCAATTTTGGGGAGTTTATTGGCGATCAGGATTTACCTCTCAGGGACTCATGCACAAGCCTACTTCAGCCAAGTGTTGCTGGTTTTCTCCTATGCCTCTGACTGGCAATTTAGTGTTTTACAGCGATTCTGAGTGTAACAGCTTCACGCCTGTGCATCTTCCTGATTACCAGGACCACTGCTGGGTTGGAGGTGTGAGAATCCCAGCTTGTCCGGATTTCAGTCCACTTAGGGCTGCTGCCCTTGGTCCCTGCTATTCTGCCAGGCATAGCATTTCTCCACTGATGGCCACTGCTACACAGCAGAAGACACAGACTTCCAGCATGCTCACATTTCGGGCCTCTTGAAGGCAAAGCTCTAACGTTTCGGTGGCTGAGGTCATCTGGAGTTTAAGATCAAGACACCATCCATTCTCTGCTGTCAGCATGGCTGTAGTGACATTATACAATATATGGTCCACAGTGCAGTAAGACTGTTGTTCACCCTGTTAGGAAAATAACAACCTGCTCCTACCCTTCATAGGTCTTAGAAATGAGTGCAGCGGAGACTGAATTTGAATATCAAGATTGTAATTGCCGTACTATTCCCAGAATCATCTCTTTATGATTGAGACAGTGTAATCAAGTAAACATTTGATACCTTGTCCTTCCTCACCCTAGAAGTTATTTTCTCCTAAACAGCTAATTTTTTGACTGCTGATAGACTTCTCAAATTGTCCTACTATTTTTCTTTTCATATAATCACTGTGCCTGAACCCCCCACAATGGGCACAATTTAAAATCTGGCTCAGAGCGGCCCTCCAGGCCTCCCAGATATATTCCAATTAGAATTTACTATCCAGTTCGCCAAATGTGTGTAGATATTGTAGCACTTACCAATACATCAAGTGTAGGATGGGGTTTACAGCAGTTGATACTTCAAATGAAAGCCACATAGAGAGAAAAACAAAAATTTATTGGAAAGATCAACCACAAGCTAACAGGGATTTTTCTTCCCATATAGACTTCTACATGAGTTTTGATTTACTTTTTTCATTTGCTTGTATCTGTATTTCCCAGGAAAATTACATTTTATGGATATATGAGTTGTTAAAGCCAAAGGAGAAAGAAAAAATTAGTTTAAAAATGACATTGTCCTTGATTCCCCCTGGAATACTTAGGTAGCCAGTCTGTTGATCCTAGTCCAAAAACAAACGGGAGAAATTCCAGAGAAATTTGCAGAGGGAATCATCAAGAGAAGCAAAATAATAACAAAATTCCCTAGGTTTGTTCAGTGGTTTTTCAGAAATGGTTTGTGAAAGGTTGGAGGTGTGAGACACCCTGGAAGGAAAAAAAAAATTAGGAGAAAAACCAGAGGTCTGTGATATTTTTTTTCCTACCACTTTTGTGTTGGAACAAACAGTTTCCTCTGTGGTTATTATGGCAATTGAGCTTCCAGCCCAAGCAACTTCAGAAGTTAAAATGGAGTAGTAGAGAACTGTGTTAATGTGGATTTGAGATAAACAGTGTGGGACTCAATTGGAAAGATCCTTTCCTCCCCAAACATTTAGGAAATGTCGTCGCCTTAACATCTGTTTTAAAAATGTGAATTTTTTGAAGGATCCTTTTACAGGATGAAACGCATCTGGAACCAGATTCGCCCTTCACCTTGAACTCTCAAGGTCTACAACTGGAATATGACCTGCTGCCTGTTATTCACACACTTAGGTGCAGGGAGCAGTTCACACCACAGGCTGCAGGCTGCCACTTTAAATCAGTTTGCTTAGTGCTTTGCCACTTGGATTGTGGGAATTTGGCTTCCAAAACATTTCCTAAATGATAAAACTGTGCACTGAGTGTACAATGCTTAAAAAAACAATGCGATACATGATGAAACCTGCTTTCTTCAGAGAATGTGAAGTCTTGTAGTCACTAGAGAGGAAATACCTATCTGAAAAACCTCCTCTAAAAAGACTAAATTCTGAGTCTCAAGCAGGCTTGCTTGGACAGCGGTGTCACACTGACATCACTGTTTTGGCTGTTGGACAGTGGGTGTAACCCTTGTGTCCTCATGGGAGGGACATGACATAGGAAATCTGCTCCTGGACTTGTCTACACTCTGCCTTTTCTTCCCTGTTGGTCCTTGCTTGGTCTGTGGAACGGATTTTAGCTGTGAGTACAGTGTGGGATAGGTCCCTGGGGTCCTTTCAATGAGTTCTCAGATTTGTTAGCAGTCTTGGGGCACTAACTAACTGACAACTGCTGGTGTGCAAGATCCACAGGCATAATTACAGGGCCTTTGAGGCGCCCAGCTCTCCCCAAAAAGACAAAGAATGTCTCATCACATTCACCAGGATCCAAAGGTTAGAACAGAGGCAGGCACGAAGAGTTCAGTGTTGTCTCTCTGTCAGCATTTTCAGTGACGTTAGTGGAGAGTTAGACAATAAGGCAAAAGAAGCAAGAGGTTTCTTGTAACCTGCTATGGTGGATTTGTGTGCTGTGATTTAACATATTTTCCTAAATATTTAAGCAGATTATTTGTTCATATTGGGTTTGGATTAGATTTTATGCCTCTGCCTTTTCTGTCTCCACATATATTTGTGGGAAATTCAGATAGCATACTAACTAGATTTTTTCTGGTTTTTTTTGTTTGTTTTCCTGAAAGTTAGGGGTTCCTATAGACAAGTAGGCACAAAAAGTTCTGATTTGTTACTCCACGGTTGAATACAAATAACAGTATTTTATGGAATTGTTGAAGAAGGGGTTTTAGATGCTTTCACCATAAAGGAATAATAATTGAGCATAAGGTATGCTTAATCTGATTTAAACATTGCACAGTGTGTACATGCATTGAATCACTGCATTCTATCTTACTGTTATGATATTTTAATCTATCAGTTAAAAGTAGATAAATACATTTGTAAAAAGAAATTTAGTTGCTTTTTCTTCTCAAATGTGTTTCAATTCCTCCACCATCTTTATGAGTGGAATATTATAGTCAGTTTTTCCAGATCAGTTTAAATCTCACAATCTTTGTGAAGCCATTTTACAGTTCAATTCACTGAGTATTAATTTTATGCCACATGGGTTAAAAGATTTTTTTCCCCTTATAATACTGCAGTATTTGTGAGGTTCTTAGAGTGTAGTAAGCTGATCTGTGCCTGCTCTACCAAAAAATACTATTTTAGGTAATAGATACCACACATTATTTAGATAACCCACAGCACTCTCCACAGGACATGCTGACTGTTATTAAAATAGTAAATATAAAGGATGTAATAAAATATAGCAATTAAAAGCTTTTATTGAACACATAATATGTGCCATTAACTCTTCAATATTCTACTTTTATTAGCTTATATAATTTTGCAAACTGCTTATGAGTGAAGACCTCATGCTTGCCTCATTTTAAAGATAAAGTAAGTGGAGCATATTGGGGTCAAGTGACCCTCCTAATGTACACTGCTCCTAAATAAAAAGAAATAAATAAATAAAACAAGTTTGAATCAATGCAGTCTAATTTCAGAGGCGAACTGTTGAAATACAGTGTGACACTGGCTGAACTGTTTAAATACTATGTGAAAATTCTTCTCATAATAGATAAGTAATATTAGAGTTGCCTGATTTAGAAATGAATAAGCAAAACATAATGCCAGTTAAAGTTGAATTTTAGGTAAATAAGAAGTCATTGTTCTTTGTAAGTAAATCATAGCATAGGATGTATGTGTGCTGAAATGTATACATTGTTTACATGGATTTCAAACTCGGGTATCTTACAGAGCATTTTATTTGATCATTCTATTAATAGGAATAATGTTATGCATCCACACAGTAATACATTTTGTGTGTTAGGTGCAAGACAGAGAAGGGACTTTGAGGAAGTGGTGAGAGGAGAAGCAGCCAAGCCCACGAGTCCCACAGAGCCCTGCTATGGTTTGAATGTGTTCTTCAGAGTTCACTTGTAGGAACTTTAACCTCCGAAGCAGGAGTGTTTTAAGTAAGACCTGTAAGAGAGATTCGGTTCCTAACAGATGCCTATGGTTCAATATTGATTTTTTTCCCACTTCCAGCATATTCCATGAGTCAAATACTGTGTGCTTATGTTCTTCATAAACTACCTAGTCTCAGGTATTTAGCTAAGTCAGTGTGAAATGAACTCAGACACTTAATCATGTTATCTTCCGTCTAAGGTGGCTGCACCCAGAGACTGACGGGAGCTTATGAAGCCCAGTATTCAGCCCAAGGCCAGACACCTTTGCCGGGCAGCACCCCTCAGCCCCCGCGGATTCCCTAAGGGGTTTCCAAGTGACTTTACAGTCTGACTTCCTACCTGACCAACCGTCTTCTTTCCTGTCACAGATTTTAATCATTAATAAATGTCTTACCCCTCAAAGTTTGACTTACTGTCTGCTTCCAGAGAATCCAACGAGGGAATACAGACATAAACAAAGAGGAGGGCAAGAAGAATTCAGTTTTTCTCTGTAAAGAACTCCTATTGCGAAGAAAAAAAATTATTATAGTTCCTTTACTGATATCAGAACAATATACCCTGTTTTGGGCTGCAAACAGCATACACTCAAAAGGGAAAATGGAAGGTTTTCAGGAAGATACTATTTGCAAAGGGAAGGATATGTGTGATGTCCCACGGAGGTTGTTAACAAGCGTAATTCTTACCAAGAATTTGCCAAGAGTTGACATGGAGATGATAACAATATGACTGACCATACAATAAGTCACCATCACCCTAGGCCTGAAAAACATAAGAATAATTTTTAGAAGATCCCCCAAAATGTGGAGCTGTAGCTGAAACACAGGTTTTGTTACATGAGCACTCGAGCAGTTTAGCTGTGCACCAAGCATGGCGTAACACGCCAGGGCTAGAGGGACACCAACATGGGTCTCCTGGTTTATTCAGTGTGTCAGTCATTGCAAATGATTCTATCGTCCCAACCGTCCAGAAGCTGCAGTGTCAGTCATAGACTACCTCTTGCAGGAGGCAGCGTGAACAGAGAGCATGGTGAATCTGCTAGGCAAATGGAAAATCGCCCATTGTATTAATCCCAAAGGTCAAGAATGACATGATAATTTAGGAAGTAAAGTAAGAGGAGAACACAGGAGCAAATACTGTATCAGAAATTGAAAGGCCGGCATTGTAGGCTATTAATACCTCTTTGATATTTCTGGCAAGCTATTCTATCCCTCTGAGCCTGTTTTGTCTTCTATGAAAAAGATTTCCATGGACTCTAGGGTTTCTTCAAGGTTAACAATCCCTAATTATAACATATCCAAATTTCCTATGCAGAGTATATGAAGACAATGACTTCAGGAAATGAAATTCAGAATTATTTAAGAAAGCAGTGTAATTATCAGATAGTAATGATCGGCTAAAGGAAAATTAAGAATGTAGCAGAAATAGCCATTTGTAAGGTTTGCAAATCAAGGTGGATTATTGAAAAGAGAAAATGTGGGTACAGAAGATGATATGAAAACAAAAAGAAACAAAGGAAACAAAGATGATTTAGTGAATTTTTAACAATGAGCCCAAATTACTCTGATCTAATCCGAGTGTAGCAGGTTAAGGAAATAAAACCCTTGCCTGTATACTATATGTGTACATACATTTTATTTCAGAGCAGTTGCAACATGAGTTAATACAACAAACAGGTAAATCAGATCAAAGTTTATCAGCTCACATCTTCATGAGAAATAATAAATGAGATGTTTATTTGAAAGTGCTTTGAAAGCTTTAAATTGCCACTCAAATATTGTTGACCTTTTTGCAGAGATCAATTTATTGGTTTCTTAATGGATTTTTTCCCCAAAGAGAAAAGTGCTTGGATGTTTCTAAACACATATTTTTGAAAGAGGAATCAAGGGTCATGATGAAAATCTGACATGGATGAAACACAATTCATTAGCAAGGTGGATTTTATTACTCTACCAGAATTGCCGTTCTTGTCCCTTTTGTGTCTCTTCCTGTGTGAGGGTGCTGCCCTGGTGAACTCTGAAGTGGCCTTAGGACCTGCTTTGACTGGTGAAATGTAGACAGAAGACACATGTGTTGCTCTGGGGAGGAAGCTGAGAGCTGGCGGGTCTCTTGCCCCCTGTCACCGAGAGTCGTGAGGTACCATGTAGCAGCTCCTCCATCAGTCTGGGTAGCAGAGGGATTGTGACATGGGACAAAGTCCCAATCACTTAACCCAAGATGGAAATATGTTTTTAACAGAGAGATAATTCTTTGGGCTGCTTTCTATTGTGGCAAAATTTAGCTTATACAAACTCATAAAATTGATTTCCCATTTTATTCTCACTGTTTTTCTTGCCTAGACAGATAGAGGCTGGATACTCATTTTCTGTTTTGATAGTCAAGCTATATCTGAGGGTGCATATTTCCAAAGGGATAGATACATGTTGCCTCTTCGGTCTGGTAAGTTTAAATAGGTAGAAAGGCCTTAGCTGCTTTCACCACTCTCATGTGGGCACTGGCCGTAAACTTGGCAGCTGTGGGCTGAGAATTGCTAGGAAGTTTTTGTGCCAATTCGTTCTTCAGCTTACGCACTTTTTCATGTTAAGGCAAATCGCAGTTTTTATTTTTTGTCACCATTACAGATGTGATTGTTTATCATTCATCTTTTTAATTATTTCTTTGATCCTTCTTTATTATCATGCTTAAATTTAAGATTTTTATCTACTTAAAACTTTAGCACATATTTCTCTGGATGTCTGTTAAAGTTGACTTTAAATACTGTGCTCATTTTGGGTAATTACAATGAATCTATTCAACAGAAGACATGCTCTCATAAAGACTGATGGTATGTATAAGGGCATTTCTAGCTCTACACACTAGCTTAACTGTGTAGAGAAAAAGCACAGAGAAGAGATTAAAGAAGAAATAAGGCAAGGCAAAGGGATTCATACAGTAGTAGAAATAAACTGCCATTGCAGTTAAGAACAGAGGGAGATACAATTTTCAAGGACAAAGTGATAGTCAATCCCAACCTGTAAGTTTCCTGTAGCATGAAAATCTGACTAGCATGTGTAGCACATGTGTATTGCATGAGAGACAAGATTGTTACGAAGTGAATAAGGCTTAACTTTAAGCATGAATCCCTTTGTTACAAAATCTTAGGTGGAGCAAGTATGTCCAAGCTGTATTGTCACATGGAATAATCTTCCTTGTGTGTGACTTTGGAGAGAAGACTTTTCTCTTCATACTGACTTCTCTTTCTCTCACAATTCTTGTTCCATTCAGGAGTTGAGTGATCACTGATGTTTTTGTAATTGGGATTGGTTAGGGGAAATTGGAACTGGAAAGACATTTTGCATGTAATAGCAGACCTGGGTGATTCAAAATCATTTCTGCATAAATTTATTAATAATCAAACTGATATAGAGATGTATTCCTGGAAAATATCTTCTTACTCTTAATGTGCAAATCACTTAGCTGACATTATGACATCAAATTTCAAGGTCATGAGATGCATTGCTGTGAAATTCCTGAAGTACCAAGGACTACAGATGCATCACTAATATGGAAAATCCAGTATATGAAATAAACACAATCTGGGGAATATTTGTAAAAATCAAACAGCTATGGAAATTGTACATGGAAAGTACGAGTTTTTCTTCTGTGCAGTCAAAAGACAGACTGTATTTTGTCAGGAATCTATTTGTTGTTATAGTATATATAATGATATAAAGGAAAATAGAGTTTTTTTCCTCTGCTTTTAATGAGATTCGTACAAAATTAAATTTTTCATAACTCTACTATTTGATGGATCAAACTTTCAACAGTACTATAAACAAAAATATATGAATCATATGTGGTGTGCATATTATATAATTTGAATTTTAATAATAAAAATATCTTACAGTCATGCCAAAGGAAAGATTGGAGTAATTTCTTTTTTTTGTACTGAGGATCGAACTCACAACCTCACACTTGCCAGGCAAGTGCTTATTCCACTGAGCTAAATCCCTAGCCTCTGAATTAATATTATCTAAAAGCAATGACTTCACATCATTTTAATGTGAAGAAATGATTAGTGAGTATACATCTAAATGGTAAAATAATAAATAATGTCAGGCAATTAATATAAATGTAATTCGTTTATAAATTGTGCTGCTTATAGTGTTTGCAAAAATTTAAAACCTGTAACATTTTCATTTCTCCATAAATACCTAAATTCATAATTAATTTTGCATTCAATACTGTTTAGTGTTTAATTTTTTAAAAATAGGCTCAAACTTCATACGCTTGATGGCCTTTAAATTTTGGATCACAATATATGACAAGTAATCAGAAAAAGTTCATTAGGATTACAGCTATAGCAAAAACATAAAAGTGTAAGGTTTTAAAAACTTCTATCAGAGAGGACAGCATGAGAAGGCACGAAGTGATTTGAGGTCATTAAATATCATTTAAATCATTTGAAGAATGTGCAAAAGCTTTTATTGGATCGATAATCATGTTTGTAGTTAAGTATGTATACTCTGCAGCCCTGAGGATGAAGGAGATGATGATGGAAATTTCTGTAATGATAGTTAAGTAAAATTGATAGGAAGTGATACACAAAAATAGATATCTAAAATTATCATGGTATGGAGGCTCATTCCACATGGAAGTAAAGAATAAAGACAAATAAAAACGAAATGGCTTTGCAAAGTTCCTAGAAAAATGACAGCAAGAGTGGTGGCCCCTTGTCATGAATATTAAAGAAATTATGTTGACAGACATTATGTGTTGGGTGTATGTTGGAGTAAAAAGAAGAGTTATCAAGTGCTCTCTCTCTCTTTGATATTAACTTCCTTAGCTATCATTGCTCATTTACAGATTAACTTTAAAGAAAAGCTATCAATATTCATGGCCTCCATTTCTGTGATTACCAATCACTTGCCAACCTTCTATTTGAATTTCAATTCCTCCCTTCTCCTGGCATTATGCTTTTAATAATGTTCAGCATTTTCTTTTAAATAGAAAAAAACACAGAAAAGAAAAGCTTAAAAAAAAGAGACAAATAACAACTACGACAACAAAATCTCCCCCAAAACAATACCAATGTAGGCTTTCAAAACAAGATGATAGGAATTTAACAATGGTGTGCATATTGTTATTTTCAAAAGAGTTATTTAGATTACCAGGTAAAGGAGTGTGAAATTGATAGAATCATATGATTATGAACTGTTTTTTTCCAAAAACTAATAGAATTGGTATTATATTCATCTTAGTTATCATATATATATATATATATATATATATATATACAAATTTGTATCTTTTTCTTTTTCCCTTCCTTCTTTTCTCCTTTCCTCATCTCAATTGTTTTTTCCTTTTGAACAATTTCTTCCCCTTTCACAATATGTATTGTAGATTTTAGATCTTATTTACTCTTTTAATTTCTTACACTAGGGAGACAGTATAGTATTTACATATGTGACTCTGATTTATTTCAGTTATAAGTATGGTCTCAGATTGTATCCATTTACCTATGAAAGCCACAAGTTGATACTTCTTTATAGCTGAGTAATACTTCATTGTACAAAAATACCACACTGTTTTTATCCATTCCTAGATTTACGGGCATTTGGGTTATTTCCAAGATTTGGCTATTTCAACTTGTGCTGCTATAAACATGGGTGCACATGTATTGCTGTGGTATGATGGTTTTAGTTCTTTCAGGAAAATGCACAGAAGGAGGATAGCTGAGTCAGATGGGACTTCTAATCCTAGCTTTCTGAGGAATCTCCACACTGATTTCCACTGGTTGAACCAGTCTACACTCCCACCAAGAATGGAGAAGTGTTCTTTTTCCCCTCACAGAATCTCCAAAATTTATTGCTAGTTGGTTTCTTCACATTGGCCATTCATTCTGGAGACGGAATCTCAACATTGTTTTAACTTGCATTTCTGTGATGACCAATTATGCTGAACATTTTCTCATATAGCATTTTCAGTGTTACTAAAGATCAGTAAGTATTTCCCATCCTTTATTTGTTGGATATCTCAGCAACAATGGAGAATTATCACCACTTCCTCAAGCATTCAGTTCTGTGTCTTTCACTCACAAATATACATCTGCATTTCTGTATAAGTATAAATGTATGAAAATGTGTTAGATACATATATATACATATATATATATAGATGTACATATACATATGAACATATATTTCAGTATCTTCAAACAGTTATACAATATTGTTTCTTGTGTTTCCTAAGAAATGACTGGATATACCACTTACATATGTGAAAATCGCATTATCACCAAATGACCAAAGTCACCAAATCACCAAATAGTGTCTATAAAGCAGATTCATAATCAAACAAAAACTCAGGGCAAATACTTCATTCATAAGGTTTAGCAAATACCTCCAGGAAAGCAAGGAAAAAATAACTTCCACAAAATTATCCCTATTTTTTGCACAAGAAATTGAGGTATTAATGCACCAAACCCTGCAAGTGATTGGTAAGGGTAATTCTTAAGGGATCCTTATTTATTGGTATGTCAGTGCTTCTGGTATTGCTGTTCAAGAAGGGGAAAGAAAGAAAGAAAGAAAGAAAGAAAGAAAGAAAGAAAGAAAGAAGAAGAAAGAGAAAGAGAGAAAGAGAAAGGAAAGAAAGAAAGAGAAACAGAAAGGAAGAAAGAAATAAAGAAAGAAAGAGAAGAAAGAAAAAGAAAGAGAAAGAAAGAGAGAAAGAAAGAAAGAAAGAAAGAGAGAAGAAAGAAAGAAAGAAAGAAAGAAAGAAAGAAGAAAGAAAAAAGAAAGAATGAGGGAAAGAAAAAAGAAAGAGGGAAAAGAGGAAAAATAAAGGAAAGAAAGGAAAAAGAAGAAAAAAGAACAGAACAGAATGGCAGAGGGAGACAGAGAGAGTGGAGAGAGGGAAAGAGAGAATCAAACAACAGCAAGAGCAAAGCTCTGGAGCGCCAGAGTGCAGATACTGACAGTCATCTTGTGACCATGAACAAGGACCAAGGCCATGACGGTGAACTTTTAGAGATGAGTGTCCTAACGGCCATCCCAAACCAACTTCTTCATCACACAGCACCAACCCTGCAATGAAACCTGAATACTGAAGTTTGATTTTATAGAAAACAACTCATACATTAACGTCTTTTGAAAACTAAATAATGCATGGCACCGGTTCTCCACCGCTGGACTAAGGATAGAGCCGGGCACTTTGGTGACTGCTGTGGTTCCACTTTGTATTGCTGAGGGTCATTTTCTCCCAATGTACATTGGACTACATTCTCTCATTGCTTGTTTGTGGGTTTAAAAATGAAATGAAATGACATAAAATGTACTGCAACAGAAGACAAAAGGAACAAGTCTATAAATTAGGACAAGCTGCTATAGTTGTTGCTAAGAACATAAGTATTCACTGTCTCCTTCCACCATTGAAATGTTATTTTTATTTCTTTAATTATTGCTAGTATTATTATTTTGGTACTGAGAATTGAACTGGTGACCTTGTGCTTGCCAGACAGGCTCTTGTGCCGCTGAACTGTATCCCCACCCCATACAAATGTTCTTCAGCCTGAATTTCTCTCTAATGTTTGCTGAAGCCCACATTAGCGCCTCAGCTTACAGTTACTCCCACTGTGCATTTACAGTTATTAATGGTTATTACGTGTTAAGCAATGCCACAGTGAGTTACCTGGTTTCGGGATAGAGTCCTCCCTGTCTTGCTATGGTAGCGATCTCAAGGCCTAAGAACAGCTGTCAGTGTACCTTGCCAGCTCCTCTCTTGCCTGCTAATGCACTGGCATGCGAGTATGGCACAACCAACCTCCATGGTAGCTTTCAGGTCACTGGAACTCTTGCTACCTTTTAAAGATGAATGTATGGGTCCTGTAGGATCAAAAATTCCAGTCCCAACAAAGTCTAAATTTGTGGAGATGAGAAGTACAACATTCGTTACAGCATAATTGAGAATAGTGTCCAGACAAATCAGTCTGTCTTTTGATTCTTGGCTGCTATGCCAAAGAAGAAACATATAATGAAGCAGCATATAATGCCCATTGCTTTAGAGTACACTACTCTACAATATTCCAACCCTACAGAGTTCCATTCCTAAAAATACTCACATAGTGATTCCTGGATTATGGATTAAATGCCAGAATCAGCAGCTGCCACCGTCATATCTTTGTTTTATCTACTAAATAGATGTTTCTCTTTTGTTATTTGGGATTCCATAATGGTAAATCATTTTTTGATTGCTAAGATAGTAGGCCTGTGTGATATTCTGTAAAGATGAATTACTTCCTCCTTTAGGAAGGACTTTGATGAAATTAATCTTTCTGTGTATGGGGGGTTTCCTTGAGCAATGGTAATGTATCTAGAATTTAATGTCAGTCTGTGTTACTAAAATTCAAGCATTAAATATTATTAACTCAATCATCAGTGATAAGAAAGAGATATTGACTGTACACTTGTGCATATCTTTCCACCTTCTGCTCAGAGTTAAACCACCAAAACAATGCCTAATGAGGACAGTATAACTCTTGAGGCAGAGGTCAGTTGTTCTTCGCTCTTTACCAACTTTGTGTTTTCACAGCGGAAGGAATAGGCATGACTGGCAGGCTGAACAACTCCCACAGTTCACGGCAACTCTCGTCTATATATCTGCAGATTTCTTTGCTTCTAGCCATTCAGTTATGGTTTTTCAAGGTCCCAAACCAATCAGCTAATAATCTTTCATTGCCCAAGAAAACATGCATTTACTTATACAAAACTATTTTTCTTTCACACCAAATTAAAGTCCCTTGAAAAGGTCTCCTGTAGAAAAATTTCACCTCCTCTATTTCAAAACCACTGGTAATAATTAAGTTAGCATTTTATCTCTGATAAATTCATCTGTGTCACCCACCAGTTATGAACAGGGTGGCTGTAGGGACATGTATCTGTGTAAATTACATTTGTCCTGAAGTCTTGTTTGCACTTTCTCATGGATATGCTGTCTGTGCCATATAAGGGATTTTTACTGATAGATCTGATAACACCCAGGCAGTGAAAAGCAGCACTGATATCAGTGGAATTTGATCCCAAAGGTCAAAGAACCCAGTCATCAGTGATAAAAAAGAGATACTGACTCCCTTTGGCATAAGATCATGCTGGGGCAGATTTTGAAATTGCCAATGGTTTCTTGTTACAGACTTACTTATTTTCTATTTGTTACTGAAACAAAGTACCTGAATCTCAAAATTAAAGAAGGAAAGGTTTATTTATCTTATAGTTTATAGAGTTTTAAGTCCACAGTCATCTGGATCCAAGGCAGGGTGTCATGACAGACATGTATAGGAGAAACTGTTCATGATGGGCAGAAGATAGCAAAGCAAGCAAGAGGGTTCCTTATATTGTATCCAGGATACTGGGTTTAGTGTGGAACCAAACCAATCAGTGAACTGATTTAGTGATGCATATCCTTAATTCCAGCATCACATACTCTAGATTCAGCCACCTCTGAGAAAGTCCCAGCTACGACCAGATAAGGTTCCGGTGGTAAATCTAAATGCAAACCATAACACAGACTATATGTTGTTGTATCAGTACCCTAGAAGTTGCACTGTGGCTCACTTATTGGATTTTCTATAATATATCTCACATTAATCCTCACTGCTACGATTTCCTCAAGCAAAATGAAATCACTGGGTCTTAGCATATAAGCATCATATCTGTCTGCCTTCTGCTACTCATCCGGCTCCCATTCACATCTATCAGTCTCTGACTCAGCTGATATGTTCACTCCACCACTGTTGTCAAATGATGTGCTGTCTCCATTCTTGAAGGGACTTGCAGAGCATCTTAATGGTAAAGTATGTAATAGTTCATGGAGTTAACTTTGAGATGTATCCCAGAATCCTTCACTCTAGTAAGTCTCTAAAAATTTCACTAATGGAGCTGGTACCAGAAGATGGTGACATTACATACTCCATGCCATGATGTGTATGTATCACACTAGGGAATATGGATTATTAGTTATTTCTTCCTCCCCATAAATAACTGAGAGAACATTATCAATATAGTAGTAGAGCTTAATGTTCTATAAAACTTCCAGTGAAACTCTCTTATGACAAGAAGTATAAACATTATATACTATTTGTCCCAGGACTATATCCAATTATCTGTTTCATGTGAATTTCTTCAGAGTCTTATAGAAGGAACTGACAAAAAAATTCACATTTTTCAGATCAATGTTTCTAGTGTTTCCTATGAAGCTAATGATTTGGAAGAAGTATTCTCATTAATTCCTGTCATAAATCATCACTGTCTATTATTATCTATTTTATAGATTCACTGTTGTATATTAAATATACCCATTCTAATAGCTAAAAAGAAGGCTGCAAGCTAAGCTTATGGCAATCCATATCATAGACCATGATTCAGTCAGCATCTAAGAGGACAAACCAGTGAATTAAATAGGAATATAGTGACAGTCTTTCTTGCATCCTTTAAGACTTTGAAGGCAATGCCAATCTTTTCAACTTGGCATATTATTTACCATGTCCAGGGCTTGCATGGTTACAATTTTAGGGAAAATCCTTGGATTTTGAGACAAGCTGCCTCCTTAGTTGTTAAGTGAGATACTTAATAACTATTATGCCATAACAAATATGAGATTTTTGCAATAGATCTCTTATCTGTCTGGTTAGTTATTTAGTCTTAGATTTCACCCTAGAAATATTTTTGCACCCCTCTTTGTTCCAATTTCATGAATTTGGGTTCTCTAAAATGTGGACCCTGAGACAAAGATTCAATTTGAAGTAGTTTTGGAGGTAGTGCAGGAAAAGTGAGTATGAGAATATCGAACTAAAGAGAGGAAGTTATTAAGCTAATACCTTTGGAGGATGAAGTATAATTACACTGGTTACGGTACAAACTATATTATTTAGGAATAAATCATTAAATATTAGTTGACTAATATCTGTCAGCCATTGTCTGGAGACTTCCAAGAAGGGTCATTTTTTTCTTATACGTCTAGATTCCCATGCTTAAAGGGTATAAAGGCCTGCACTTTTTTCAGAAAAAAACAAACATTGATCTAGGGTCTCTGGCTGGAAGTTTGTATACACACAAACACACACACACACACACACACACACACGAAGGCTAAAGTCTGAGTTTCAGCTATAAGTTCACTTATCTTGGGACAAAGAAATTGTCCCCAGAATGGTCTTGGATAAACTTGGACATGTAACAACTCTAATGTTCCACATTACTGTTAGGTTCTTACTTCTATGTTAACCACAGAACTCTGGAAATGACCTTCAAAGCATGAGGATGATCAATCCATTTCTTTGTGCCAGTCCTTCTGGTGGCTGGCTAATGTTTATGCAGTCGGAAGATGGTCATGTGCAAATCAGAAAAAAGGGCCACACTAGAACTTGGTCAAATGTGCATCAGAATCTTACATTTCCCAAACTCTACAGTGGTGAGAAATAATTCTCTGTTGTTTACTCCACCAGAATCTGTGAGTAAACTTGTTAGAACAGCTTGAGCTGATGAAGTTAGAAGTCACTACCCAGAAATGGGATACTTCTGTGAGAAACACTGAAGCATGCGAAGCCATTTGGAAGAACATAACGGATAGGAGCTGCTGAGGTATAGCATAAAAATAAAATAAATAAAGACCCAATACTGCCTCAAAGGTGTCTTAGTTACTTTTCTCACTGCTGGAACAAAATTTCTCATTGCTGACACCCAAACGTAAAGGTGGGAAAGTTTATTTCGCTCAGTTTGTAGATGTTTCAGTCCATAATAACCTGGCTCCAAGGTAGGGTGTCTTGGCAGAGGACCATCACAGAGAATAATAGTTCATGGTGCCCACAAAGTGGCAAAAGCAACAAGGGAGGCAAACATAAATCTCTTTCTGTCACCTGTACTGCATGTAGGCTACACACCCCAGGGCTGGTACTCACATCCTTAATCCCAGGCAGTACTGAGCCAAACCAATCAGTGGACTGATTTACTAATCACAGATCCTTAATCCCAGCATCACATACTCTCGATTCTGTCACCTCTGAAAAAGCCCATCTAAGACAGCGTGAAGACTGGGGGACAACTGGACATAAACTACCACAAAAGGTTATTTTGAGATGTGCTCAGAAAAAAAGAGCTGTGAACTGAAGGGTAGAGCTTCTTAGTTATCCTCTTCTTTCTCTTTCTTCTTTCTCTTCCTCCTCCTCCTTCTCCTCTTCCTCCCTCCTGTTCCCCTTTTCCTTTCCTTTTCTCTCCTCTTCCCCTTAACCTCATCCGCCTCCTTCTCTTTTCCCCACATTCTCCTCTTTCTTCTTTCCCTACTCCTCTTCATCTACCTTCTCCTTCTTATTTTTCTTCTTTGTGACCGGGTCTTGCTCTCATCCAGTCTGGCCTCAAACTCATGAACTTCTTGCCTCAGCTTCCCACGTCCTGGGATTCAAAGCATATGACACTATGTCTGGTTACCATTTCTCTGAGAATCCATGGATAGTTGTGACTAGGAGAATGGTAGAAAGATTAACAGAAAGACCATGTTGATGAGCTTGGGTGGAAATGGGGAACATATTAATACACAATGGAATAAAAAGTCTCATGCTTCCCAAAGCATGGAAGAATGTGACAGAACTGTTGTGGTAGAATGAAAACTAGTGGTCAATTTACACATCTGCTGAACTGCATCAGTGTAGTGCTGAGTGTAGAGGGTCCAACTGAAGACTGGTGCAGCATAAAAAGAAGTGGAGAAGAGGAGAGCACTGTGAGTTTTCCGAAGTGTTATTGTGGTCTGGTGCTGTCAGTTCTCTGGAGCTGTTGCTTCTTCTGGAGGACCTTGTCATGCTGGCTTTCCTAATACAAGCTCGGCTGTTTCCATTGGAGGAGCTTCAAACTTGTTGCTGCTGAGGATGGCTGTGGTACTTTTTGGGGTATCCCTGGTCCTTATTTTGAGTATTGATTCATGGCTCCAGTGTAGAACCCTCAACCTGTTGGCACAGATCCTTCACTTTACTAGCATAGAGTTTCTATCTTCCACCACTGATCTTGGGGCCTTCCCAGTGCAGATCATGAAACAGATTTGCATGAGTCATTACTGTGGGATCTAGTCTTCCAGTTGGACTCATGAGAGGCATTGTCATGGGCTCTAGGTTCTCAGCTGAACTCATGTAGGAGATTGCCATGGAATCCAGGCCCTAAGCTGGATTTTCTAGATCTTTAGTGTGAGGACAGATCTCCTCCACTTTCTTTGTTTTTGACTCCTTGGGTGACAATTATAAATAATACTATCAATTATATATCCCGTATTATCTTGCTCTCCTTGCAAACCCCTGATTTCAATAACTATGTTTCTGTTACATTGTTTTATGGAATTTTGAACTTGCAAATGATGAAACTGAATATTTGAGAAAATCTCTAGGTGAAATAATGAAGAATCTTTGCTTTCCCTCAGTGCTCACATCAAAAGGTGAGAAGGTAAGAGATTAATGGAAAATGAAATTGTTACACTCCAGGACCCAGAATTTGAAGATTTAAAAATTTCTCAACCAATCCATACAGTCATAAATAAGAAAGGAAGGTCTGAAGTGATTATTAGGCAATAATTGATAAGGCAATATATACTGAGGTAAATAAAGACTTAGTCAATCCAGCCAACTGCTAGTTTGAACTGAAGGGCAGGGAAGTAGGATAGAACATAACAAGGTTGTCAGATTTCATGTCTTCTGCAAGACAGAATGATAAAAATATTGGCTTTGAATGTGAGCTATACCTTCATATGAAAAGGTATAGGTAAATCATCAGGATAACCACTTAGGTTTCAGCAGGGAAGATGGTCTCCAGCAAAAGAGGTAGGACTAGTGGCACCAACTCCACCCTGAAGCTATAGCACCCCACTGGATGACTGAGGTGATATTGCCTTCCATGCGGTCCTGAACTGCAGGGTATATTATGCAAAGTGTATTTTTCTTGTGTTTAATCTTCTAAATGGAATGAGATGCATCTTTGTTAAAGATTTACCTTGCTAGATTTTGGATGTATGTTGGACTTTTCATTTCTTCCTTCTTTTGTATTCCTCTCTTTTGGAATGAGAATTCTATCTTCTACCTGTTCAATCATTATGTTTTTCAAAAGGGAAAGGGGCCAAGAGATGGAGGAGGTAAGGAGATGGGGATAAAACTGGAATAAAACTGGAATTAAGAGCTGTTCTGTGCTTTTATATAAATAGCCCAAGAGGAATTACAGCACTGTTATAAAGGGAACAGATGAAGAGAAACACAACATGAACTTTTGAAAGTTTCAGGAACAGAACATCCAAGTCTTCTGAACATGTCAGCATACCGGTATATCAGTGTGTATCACCAACAGGAGAGATCAACACAAATTAGAGTCCAGAAGTTTTATGGACATCCTATTGGATAGTAATGATTGATTGAAACATTACCCATAATACTGAACTCAATACTTGGTTTCTGATTTTCTTCTGAAGAAGTTAAGCTGATATCCAATTACTCAAAAACTCCACACTTCAGTCACAGAGTTTTTCATTCCTAAAAGGACAACCATATCATTAACTATCTATGGTCCATCTTTAAGTCATTTCTTTAGCATGAAATATAGCATGGCCCAAGATTCACCATGACTGCCTTGGACAACCTGTCACTTGAAAAATCCCAATAACTTAGAAACTTTAGTAGGGAGCCTAGAAAAAGACCAGATAAAATTTGCACACACACACACACACACACACACACACACACACAACTTCATGTACAAACAAAATACACTGAAACAATTTTGGACTGACATGCATACTCAAAACATGCTGTCTTTGAGAGGCATAAAACATTCACCTACTTTTATCATGCCAAAAATGTTTATTGCTTGGTTGGTGGATTATATTGAGTTGTGGTTTAACATGAACATATTATTATTTTTACATGCTAAATGAAGTATAAAGCAGAAATAGATTTCATCAGAAATAATTTAAGGATATTTTTTACTATGTGGCCCTTAAAATTGTAAAGGATATTATACTATATAAATTTAGGTGCTACAACTAGGAAAAAGGAAAACCAAAACATGTGCTATCCATTTTCTCTTTTGTATGTGACTTAGTTCATTGCCTAATAACATATTTTTTCTGTAACGATTCATTGAAGTTTGATTATAAATATTGTTTCACTTGTTAGTATAATTCTAGATTACCTATTTAAGCATTTTTGTTCTCAAATACAGCAGTTTTCCATCTTGATTTTTTAGTAGTAAAACTCCTGGAGTTCCATTAAACTGAAGATGGAACACAATCATGGTCTGAATTTCAGTAATTCCTGTAAGGAAAACCTTTATTATATAGACAATGAAGTTATAGGCATTGTGAGATTTTACAAACATAAAACTGATTTTATAAATCTGTATCAGCAGCCATCACTGCTCTAAAGCTCAGAAAGATGCTTTTCCTTATTTTAATTAATTATCATTCCTCATGGATCTCAAGACTGCCAAAGCTGTAGTAAACATTACTTATTTTTGCTTTGAAATTTCTCAGAGCACGGTGGTATGAGAACGGAGGAGAAATAAGCTTAGCTGAAGGAGAGCAGATAACAGCAGGAATGAGACGTGTCTGTTTGGTTGGAAGTGTCATTTTATAAGCCTCTCCTCATCAGCTGAAGAATGTGGCCCCTTCCCTTCCCAATATTACCTTGTTAAAATACTCCCTTCATTTGATATTCTACACCACACCAAATTAGGCTACGTAAATAGGTCTTCACTCTTAAAGTATTAACATGGGATATTCTGGGACTAAATATTTCCATCAAATGTAGGTGAATCTTGCTGAACTCAAGAGTCGTACTTCAAGAGATGGATTTGCTCATACAATTAAACATAAGCAATTGAGAGTTAAGCAGATTTCTATTGCCTCTTACCAACCAAACTCCAGTGGGGGTAATGTCGGAAGAGCCTTAACCTTTAAAAATGTGGCTTCCTGCCATACCCCTATTAAAAATAACCATGATGCCGGGGCTGGGTATGCATGATAATGAGAGTTTACAATTCCAAACTAAATATACGGAGGGAAATTGTTGTGGAACCTAATTAGCCATATGCAGGCTAAACCTCTCAGCTTTTAGGAACAGCGTGAGCACACAGTAAGTGTGAAGAGAGCCCCCGGGCCTGCACGGGCTGTTGGAAAGGGTTAGGTGAAGTGATTTTCTCACCACTGCTATGCACACTCCAGCTCAGGGCCTCGCCGTGCTGACCTGTCGTGTTCTGAATGGCCTTCAGTATTTGCCCTGTCCCTGTGCTCCTTACAATTAATCTCTTTCATCTCTCTACTCCTTTCCTTCGTGTATTTTTAAACCATGTTCCTTCATACATTTTTAAACTGGGTATATATCCTTTGAAAGATGCAGATATACAATCTTTTCTCAGTTAAAATTCCTCAAAGATGTTTTAGCCTGTAATATTCCACCAACATTAAGAGTGTTATGGTTTAACTCTAAGTTGTCTGCAGAAAGTCTCATGTGTGCAGAGTTGGGCATCTCAGCAGGTGGCTGGATCAGGAGGCATGATGCCCACCAGGGGTGTCTGCCCTGGAAGGCTGTGCTCTTGTCCCCTGGCCCTTCCTCTGTCTTTCACTATCCTTTTTCCTCTGCTTCCTGGCCACCGTGGTGGAGCAGGTTTCTTTCACCATGCCCTTTGAGTCAGTTTATCAAGGATTTAAACCTCTGAGAGCATTAGCCAAAATAAACCTCTTCTCTTGCAATCACATCAGTTTGTTTTTAACTTTTCCCAGCTATCGGAAATTGACTCATACAGAGGGCATTTCTTTATGGCCCAGTCCTCACCATCTTTCTCATCTCAGTCGGTAGAGGGATTGGCTCTATGCATATTACTGGAAAAGGCAAGTGTTGAGTCACAATAGTACCTTTGAGACAAACAAGATGCTTAAGCAGAAACCAATTCGGTGTATATTATCATGCCCCTCCATTCCTATTACAATACCTTGAAGGATAAGAGACAAAAAAACTGAAACAACTACCATTGTATTACTTAGAGAGAGCTCTTTATTTTTCCTGTGTCTTAATGCTCCAAGAGAAAAAATTCTTTACCACACATCTCCCTAATTTGCTAAGTAACATTATAAATAGTGATAGTGATATATAAAGCATTAGACTGGTTAGCACTAGCCAGGTGAGCATGCACCTACAACCTTATGCCTATCTGTTTATGCTGTTGATATTATTTTTATTTTATACTTAAGACAAAGATATATATGCATAAAGTGAATTTGACATTGGTCATCACTATCTTGTCTCTCATACTATGATAATCTACCTGGACAACTAAATTACAATTTATGAAATCTCAGAGGCGAAGGTCAAATTCAAGAGTATCTGGACTCAAATGCCTTGAACTCCAAAGGGTTCAATAATTTCCCATGCATTAGATATTAGATATTAGATGGTTTCTCAACAGAAATTATGCTTTTTTTGGTTTTGTTTTATATGCTGATGGATAAAAGTAGAGCAAGAGATAAACAAATAGATCAGAGTTTTAAAACTTTACAGATCTTTTTGACACCATCTTCTTCCTCTAGTATTCTCTTTGTGAATATCAGAACATGTAACAAAAGTTTTCTAGCTCTAAACACCTTACTCAATCACATGACTGTGTTGCAAATCCTGTATTAATTTCTACTTCCTAGGCAAATGCAATTTTTATCATATTCTTTAGCTCTTCTCAAAATCCAAACAAAATAGAACAAACATTAATAGTCATCAAGTCCATTGTGTTTTTTGACCTGTTAGAATCTGAGTTTGGAGTCACTATGTGTAAGGTTTTATGCTATTAAAAACATCAAACATATCTGCAGTGCTAGCCTTGGGAATTATTGTAATTAAAAGAAATAACTAAAAGCCGGGTGTGGTGGTGCACTCCTGTAATCCTAGCAGTTGCCTAGAGGCCTAGGCAGGAGGATTGTCGCAAGTTCGAGACCAGCCTGGGCCACAAAATGAGCTCACAGCCAGCCTGAACTGCATAGCGAGAGCCTGTCTCAAAAAGACAAAAAAGAAGAAAGAAAGAAAAAAGAAATAACCAAGAAGGAACATAGAAGATTAGAAAGCTGTGAGTGCTGAGGCATGTACCATCATGTGAAATTATTGAGAAAATATTCTTCTAAAGTGTAAATCTTTGAGGAGGACCACATAGTTTGAGACCATCCTGGGCTACTAAGTGAATTCAAGGACAGTCTGAACTGTACAGTGAAACTTCATCTCAGAAATACCAAAAACAGGAAAAAAATTGGCTTCATGTAAAAGGCTCAGGGATAAAACAGTGTGTGTGTATGTATGTGTGTGTGTGTGTGTGTGTGTGTGTGTTGTGTTGTGTTGTGCTAGTAGATGGTAAGACTGAAATGATTTAATGAGAAAAGTTTTCTTGTAGTTCTTAAGCTTAGTAGAATCTAAAATTCAGTACAATAAAAGTGCCTCATAAATTTTGGCCTAAACTCTACCCATTCTTAATCTGTGTTTCCTATAATATTAATATTAACATGATAGAGATGTAAAGGATAAGAGATTTCACAGCGTTTTTTACACTATGTCCCATTCTTTAGAAATTCAATGCCACATTGTAGAAAAAAAAACACTCCAGTAATGCAAAATTTCGATGATGTTGTTGAATCTCATGTCTTCCAATATTTGACCAGAATCTTTATTAACAAAGCAAATATGTATATTTTGAAGACACTAGCTTTTTTAGAATGCTATTTAAACAATGGTGCTTCAAATGATGAAACATCTTATTCTGACCCTTTGACTTTTCTAGTCTTGTTTACTCTGCCTATTAAATTACTTTGTTTATTTTATCCTTTTAAATATTTTGCTATCTATTGTGTCCAGATAATTCACCCTCTTAGAATCACCTCCTCTGAATCTAGTGTTGACTGATGTGTGAAGAATATGAAACAGCTTAGTTTTCACAAAACCAGGGGCTTTTAATGTTGTAGGCAAAAGATTCAAAAATATTAATAGGTCACCTGAGAGTACATTTCAATTAACCATGCCAAGGTAAAGAGAATGAAATAATTTTAAAAGATTGTTTCTGAAACAAAAATAAATGATCATTTTGAAACTTTTCTCAATAAATAAATTCAGCATTTAACTTTTATTTTTATAGAATATTTGCACATAATTATAAACCTTGAATAGAGAACTTTTAAGATCTCCACATTGAATAAGTTAACTATAATTTTCAAATAGCTAACAACTGAGTTGTAGACCATGAGCTGCTAACTTCTTTGCTTTCCTAAGGTCATTGTATTCTATATTATTTGCAGGAGCACAGACACAAAGCCACTGCAGAACTGTTCCTTACTTGATGTCAGTGATTCCCTGGTTTCCACAGTTTAACAGTTCATCACGGCTCAATATCCAACACAGACATGTTAAGTGTTTTGATAATGTCCCTTACCAGCAGGCATGATAGGATAGTTCTGGTAGGAGGTAGGCTCAAAAATTACTAATATAATTAATCAGATGCCACCTCAGGTGTTGGAGACCGCTATGAAGTGGCTCTGAGCAGGATTTAAAATTAATTCATTGGCTGACTTTGTTTATCTGTGAGTCTGTCCTAGGCCTTGGCCTCTTGCCTTGCAACGGAAGCTGATTCATGGTAAGTGAACCTCTATGAATCACTGGTCCTGGCTGAGGCCTGTGAGGCCAGAGATACCTCAAAGGGCAAGATGAGGCCACAGCTAAGGACACCTTGGCTCCAACACTAATTAAGTAAATAGAGACTGCAGCTGAAGAAATCTCACTCCTGAAGTCACACTCCTACCATAAATGTCATCATGGAGAGAAGACAGTTCTCCTAAACTGGCATGATTTACTACTTGGAGAAGTCTTTGAAGTGGCTCTCAAGGTCCTTCTTATTTCCTGTGCTTTCCTCAGTTTTCCCATCCTTTCTTTTGGACCTAATAAAAATGGGCAGTCCAGAGAAGTCTTTGTATTAGCCCTCAGAGTCTCAAACTCAGCTAATGGGTTTTGAACTTCTGTAACCCTAAAATTGCACCACTTGGCTCATTTTATTTAAACCTTTGCTGTACAGTCATTTGGGAGATTTAGGATTATGTCAGGACCCGATACCCAGTTGGAAGATTCCTTTACTTATGGGTGAGCTAATTATACTCTCCTTAGATACCATAAGTTCATGCTACCCCTTTTGCTTCACTAGAAGTGGGGATTATTTTGGAGTACATGATTACAGAAATTGTTTTGTTATATTTTAATGAGGCAATGTGGTGGCACAAAAGTAATAACAGGAAGGCACATAATGTATTATACATTTGATTAAGTAATTGTTAAGGTCTAAAATACTGTACATGGACTTATGCTCAGTTTTGGGCAGGCTCTCATTTATAAATATGTTCTAGCTCTCCAATAAAAACAATGGAAGATATTCTGGCACATTCATGAAGCAATAACTTATTGGATAATTGCATTGGTTCCATTAGTTAAGCAATCACATTTTGCTGTCACATTCATTAAAATCTATTAGAAGTTTTACTTTGCTCAGTAGCACTTAACAATAAAAAAAAAAGAAAAAAAAGAAAAAATCAGAGCTCACCTATGAGGTCCCAGCAAAAGCATCACTAAGTTGATACATTGTGACAGTGCCTTCAGTATCTCCTGTCTCACCTCCACCATCTCCAAGGTACCAACCCTGCTGACTAACGCTGTATTTTCTGCAGCATCTGTCGTGCTGAGCTCTTGTCAAACCTCTCCTTCATGCAGTGCCTGTGTGAAGTATTTGGACTGCATTGGGAGTTTCTGCCAGGTTTCTTCTGGGTGAAACTATCTGAATCTGTAGGCTGAGTAGAAGTAGGTGGCCTTCCAGGCCTCATGCAGTCCAGCAACGACCGAGAAGTGCAAACGACGCAGAAAAGGAGGACTTGGTCTCTCTGCTCCTTGCTAGACAGACTGTACTCCTTAATCAGGCATCATTAGGTCTCCTGGGTGTCGGGAGACAAGCTTTAGACTTGGTTCCCTGGATCCTCAGCTTGGAGACCGAAGACCAAGAGCTTTTCGTCTCCATCCTCATTCAAACCCATTTCGCTGCATCAGCCAGTAAACCTCTCTCTCTGCCAGTCTATCTTTCACTCTGTCTCTCTGTCTTTCTCTCTCTCTCTTTCTCTCTCTCTCTTTCTCTCTCTCCCCACGTATATGCAGAGAACTCTGACTAGTAAAGTAACTCTTGGGTATAGTAGGATTTACAATAGTAACAATGTATTTTTCATTGTTCTTTAAAAAATTATGGTTTTATATTCAGAAAGAATATTAAGCAACAAAGAGAACCATGCCTCCCCCACCAAAAAAAATTCACACTAAAAGAAACACCACCAAAAAAAATTCACACTAAAAGAAACACATGAAGTCATTATGAATTACAAGCTGTTATGTGGCCATTGAAGTCTAATACGATCTGTATCTTGAAAAATATTCAGAGACACAAATAGGTTAAAATGTTTTCTCTGTGCTTGGCTTATTTATTCCTTTTTCTGAACTGTTACTGTCTGAGAGAAATGGTAAGATATTTTTAATAATTGCAGGAAAAATATAAATTGAAATTCTCTTATAAAATTCTGATTACTACTATAGTTTATAATGGAACATAACATTCATTTAATTAATGGAGTGAATAAATTTACTTTTTAATGGCAGGAGCAGCCTTAATAAAGAGTGTCATTTTGACATCAATAGAATATTTGCTTTTAGTAGAACTTTTGCATACTGGAAAATCTAGAAATATATCTAAGGTTGGATGATTCATCAACAAAATGCAAGGGATTAAAGAAGAGAGAAAAGAAAGTTTCTACAAGAAACATTTTATTGGTAATGAAAGCTTGGTATGTTATATGAGGAAGATATAAAAAGAGATGCAAGAAATTGTGTGCCATCATTTTTGTTCTTTTTTCATTGTAAAACAAAAAATCAACGTGAATTCATAATAATTAATATTCAATTTTCATAATATAATAAGGGGTCCTAGGTAGATCTATGGGAAGTGTAGAAAGCAATCTCTTACAGGGATTATTACAGGCTTGGTAAGAAAGTCAGTTAGACAACAAGCTGCACAGACTTATGTTCCAACAGGCACACATAATTTTTGTGTTAGTGAGTAGAATACCTCGATAGTTTCAAAGGCAATATGAAAAAAAAATGATTTTGAGAATGACACTCACTGAAATTTGCTCCCCAAAACCTAGCATAATAACTGCAGCACAAAGAAATGAAATTAAAGCTGCCAAAATTCAATACATTTCACAGCTGAAAAAGTGCTTCTTTAGAAGCATATTGCTTAATGTTAAAGAAGTTAGCGTTTGTTATGGAAATTAAATTTATAAAAAAATATACTGCTTGTTCCGGTATTGCAAACTCACTCAGGAACTCTTGAAGCAGAGTTAAGCAAGCACAAACATGAGACCTATTCTTCTATATGTTCCGAGCGGAGTGTCACACATTTCTAATACGTGTGTTCATTATGAAATATAATACAGACTCATTTTTTAAGTTGAATCTTGTTATAAAGAGTTGATCAAAGCAGGAGTAAAGCATGGCATACTTTCATTTATTCAGCAGCCGGGCTGTAGGTTGTAAAACATTCCTACATATTGCATTCTTAATATTTTTGACAAATCATTGATAATGCTTAATGTTTTCTACCTTTATCTCTCTGTGCTCAGTTTGGATTGTTCTGAAGCACTGTATATTTAAAGTTCACAAGGGACTAACCTGCTAGTAATTACATAAATGTATTTTTCATTTCAGATAACATATATTTCATTTCTTTTTTAATTTATGTATTTATTGTTTAAGAGTAGGAAAATCTGTTGGAGAAGAGGAATGAGGAACAGGAATGGGGGGAGGTGGAACAGAAATACCTCTCGAGAGACAGGAGGGATCCCAAATGAGTTGCCTTATATTACACTTCTTGAAGTTGTATTTGATTTTCTTTTCCACTTTCTATTTCTCTCCTCATATTTACTTTACATTTTAAACCAGTACTGTTCCTAGGTATTTTCTTACCTTTTAGTTTACTAGGATGTTATATTGGATGAAAAATGTTGCAAATTTCACATTTAAGCTTTGACTTTCTTTATATGTTTTAGGTTTTATTTTCTAACCTCCAGAGTAGTTTTCTGCTTTGAAGCTTCCATTTAAGTTTTGCTTAGGCAGGCCTAGTCCTAGTAAGGAGTTTTAGCTACTCCTAAATTCTTAAAATCTCTAGCCAGTTTCCTGAGGTTTGTTTCTTTGCAGTCTGTAGAAACGTGAAATGCTTTGTATCCTTCAAAACAGTAAGAATCGCTCCTGCTGCACCTCTCTGCTGGTTGTTTCTCCGATTGCAGGCATTTTCCACTGCAAACAAACCAGTAAATTCCAAGCTGAAGACTTGAAGACTCTTCTACACACCTCAGGTTTCATAGCTTTTCTGTTTGCACTATTTTGCTACCAAATGTCTACCCATTGCCTCTCAGAACTTAGACTTCTGTCTCCTCACCTCAGCAAATGCTGATTTATCTTTGCGCCTCTTTTCCACCCAGTCCATCCTGAACAATCTCACCACTCACTGGGTGGGCCAGCTTCCATCGTACACCAGGCTCTTGGGTATCACCATCCCAATGCCTCTCTTTTTGAGTGTCTGCAAACCATTTAATGTGTGTTGTCGATGTGTGTGTTTGATGTGAGAGAGTGAGTTCTCTCCTAGCCAGTCCATCAGGTTAGAAATGGAAGCTCTGGTTCCTTAAAACCTTTAAAGAATTTAAAGTAATATGCAGATGAAGGGACATAGTAGCTAATGGGCTGAGCCTGGAGATGGGATTTTGAAAGAGAAATAAGGGTAGACTGCTGTACTAAGCCATGGCTGGGTAAAAGTAGGAAGACAGGAAAGCCTGAGGATATCTGATAAATACTATGGATGGTAAATATGTAAAGGCAAACATGAATGCAAAAACCTAAGGATCGCAACTATTTCTTGAGGATATGCATATTTAGAGTTTAACTCAGTCCATTACTCACTCTGGGTCTAAGAAGTCTATTTGAATTTTCTGGATAAGTCTTGTATCTGTGTGGACCCATGACAAGGTTAGTTTGCTTGAATGTACAATCCTTTATTTTTATGAAACCATAACATTTCATATATGTGTTTTGCTCTATTGTACAGACACCAGCTACCTCAAAAAAAAAAAAAAAATCAAAAGTGCAACAACTTTTCCAGAAATGGAGGATATAAAAAAATAAAATCATTCAGAAGCTATGTCTAGGAACAGAGCATGTAATTTGTGAAAGTAATTTACTTTGGCTTATCAAGATATTTTAAAATACTGATAAGTAGATAAACATATTTAAAAACAAAAGAATAGAAACTATCTAAAGTTAAACAATGTAGAATAAAAACAAAAAAAATGACAAAGTTAACCTCAGTGAGAATATGAGGGAAGTTCTTCAAAATTTGTTGGGAACTATAAATTTTGATTTGAATAGTTCTGTAAACTCCTAGAAGCAACAGAGATAGAGTCACAAGCATATTATAATAAATTGTTGAAGCCAGAGAAAAACAGCAACATGTAATAGCAAGATAAAAAGTGTATTTTATGTGCAGGGAAAGAGATAGTAAGACAATTATTAGTACAATCAATACATGAAGAAAATGGAGCAATATTTTTAAAGATCTGAAAAAACGGAGAAAGTTTGTCCGTCTAGAATTTTACCATGATAAAAGGCATCTTTCAAACATTAATGTAAAGTAAAAGCTATTTTAGTGAAAAAAAAAAAAAGAAGAAGAAAATGAGTAGTGGCAGAGACCTGTGTTGTGAGAAATATTATAAAGAACTTTACTCAAAAAACCAGATGGAAATTTGCAATAGAATAAGATGATTTAAAAAAGAGATTGTTTTAGAAAACTTTTTTCTCAACTTTTAGAGGAAAAATATTGTCCTATTATAATAGTATCTTAATGCTACATGACTTTGATTTATATATTTGTTCTGTGCATACACACAATAGGAAATAACACAAAGGAAGATTTGTGTTAGAAATAACACAAAGGAAGGTTCTGAAAAGCACTTTCTTACTCACTTTGGTCTCTTGGAATATTATAGATGAGGTGGCTTACAAATGAACAATTTATTTTTCATAATTCTGGAAAATGAGACTTTTGGGTTGAAAGAACCAGCAGATTAAGTGTCTGTAGAGGGCTCACTATGTAATTTTTGTGTCTCGTCTGCTTCAGAAGACCTGTAGCTTTACAAGTAGTATCAGAGCGAACAAGAGCTTATAAGCTCCTGCAAAGAGAAAGCATTACAAAAAAATTCCCTATGTGGTTGGAAATTCGCATGCCCCAGTCTAGAGATATACCCACAGAAAATACCTAGGAGACTCCAGGAATTATAGCTAGGCTGATTTGCAAAAACATTTCTTTCTACAAAATCAGGTTAAAGGAGTAAGAGCAGAGACCATCTTTTCAAATGTGCACATGCCAGCACGAATTGGTGAGATACACTGATAAACAGAAAAACATGACCTAATTCAAGGGTCAAATGAAATCTCCAGAAGTTGGCATCTCAAAAAACAGAGGCTTATAAATTACCAGCCAAATAATTCAAATTTATTGTCATAGAAGTATTTTGTGAGCTCAGAAAATGATACATGAACAAAGTTAGAATTTCAACAAAGAGAGAGTATTTGAAAATATGAAATGATGGAGCAGAAAATTTAGATGTGTGGTGGGTTAACTAATGGTAAACTCGGAACATCCAGCTGAACCCAGTCAATATGGTAATGGGCGTGGATGGTCTCCTGAAGAGTGCTCCCACAGTGGCATGAAAGAAGAACAGGAGAGGAAGGTTGTACGCTGCTGATTTCCCAGGAGCAGCTTTATCTGGGTTGGTTTCCCTGATATGAACTCTGCTGTTCTCCTAGGGGGAGGAGCTCTGGGTCCTTCCTGTCACTGAGGATGGCTGCGATTCTTTTTGAGGGAACTCCGATCTTTGTCTTGAGAGTTGCTTCCTGGCTCCAGAGCAGATACCTCAGCCTGCTGGCACAGATCCTTCACCCTCACTGCACAGAATTTCTAGCATCCACTGCTGACCTTTGGGCCTTCCCAGGGCAGATCCTTGGTACCGACTTGCATGAGACCTTGTTGTGGGTTCTGGGCCTTCAGTTGAACTCATGGAGGACATTGCCATGGGCTCCAGGCCATCAGCTGGACTTGGGCAGAACATTGTCAGGGGATCCAGGCCCTCAGCTGGATTCTTTGGGTCTCTGGTGCGTGAAAGATCCCCTGTACTCCCTTACGTTTGACTTTTGAGTGAATATTACAAGATAATCCTATAAATTATGTTCCCTGTATTGTCTATTCCTTTGCAAACCCTGAGTACAACAAAATTCAAAGAGTTTTTTAAAATGAAACTTCACTTGAGGCATTTGTCAGGACACTTGGTTAAGTAGGGTTAAAAAGAAATCAAACACACCACTAAATGTGTTTTACAAAAGAATAACAAATAGTAACAAAAGCATTTAATAGGTATGTCACTCTCGGTTAAAAATAAACACATAGATAAATAACATTAATACTGTAATGGTGGTGTGTATTGAGTTTAAAAGGCGAAAGTGTAAAAAAAAACCTGTAACTATAAAACATGAATGATACATAACAGAAAAAGATATTTGTGATTAAAAATTCACAATTAGGGTTGTAGAAGGCAATATGTTATTGAACTTAAATTGCCAACTGCTTAAAATGAATTGTTATAATTCTAAAATTATTTTAATGAACATTCCATGGCAAGTAAAAAGAAAATACCTATAAGTATGAAAGAAAATGAGAAAGGAACCATAACCTGTCACAACCACAACATAAAATCTTTGAAATGCAAGAGAAAGGAAGAGAGGGCTAAAACTTACAAAACAAAACAGGTAACAAAACTGTATTAATAACTATTATTGGTAATTACATATGAATAAATTTCACTCTGCAATAAGAGCTGATGGATGAAATGAATAAAAAACAAGGTAGAGTACATTCTGTTGTACTAGTAGTTGCTTACAACAGTTTGCAAGAGTGGGGCAAAACTCCTATACAGACTTCACAGGTTCTAAGTTAGATTTACTGGGAACACAGATGGGCCTACAGTGTCCGCCAGAGCCAGATGTAAAGAATGCAAAAGATCTCTCCGTGCCACAGATGCAAAGAATCAGTATGAAGGCCTAGAGTCCACGGCAGCGCCCTGTAGGAGTCAGCGGAAGGCCAAAGGGTCTGCCACAGAGACCCAGGAGGCTGTGCGGGGAGGTTAAAGGGTTTGCCGGTAGAAAATAAAGTCAGCACTGCAGGTTGAAAGGCTGGTGCTGGAAGCTGAAGAGTCTGTGCGGAAAACCAGTAGAGCACACTCGAGGTAAAAGCAAAGACGGGAGCTTCTCTGAAGGGAGCAGCAGTTGTCCTAGCAATGGTGAGCACTCCTCCAAGGAGAACAGCCAGAGCTCTCCAAGGAAAATCACTGAAATCCTTCCCTCTCATTCTCCTTTCATACCAATCGGACTACAGTCCTCCTTAGTGGGTCTTCCGCAGCCAGATCCATGCTCACTCTGCTCAGCTGGTGTTCAGCTCAAGTTGACAGTTAATCAATTAGATACCACAGCTGTGTATGAGAGACACGTTTACTATTATAGATACATATAGTATAAAAGTGATATGGTAATTGGATTAAGACACTCCATGCAAATTTTAACCAAAAAAAAAAAAACTAAGAAAGTACACTTAGGTTAAATAAACTCTAAGTAAAAAGCTTCACAACTGACAAAAAGGGGAGTCATAAGAGCTAATTCACAAAGAATATTAAACTATGAAGTTTACACATGCACACACACACACACACACTCCTAGCATCATACACCAAAATCCATAATTGAATATCAACAAATATCAAGGGTGAAATAGCAGAAGCAGTAATATATTTCAATACATTACTTTCAAATATGAATGTGACAATTAAATAGAAATTTAATAGGAAAAGAGAAAATTTTAACAAAGCTATTGACCACATAAAATTAACAGACATATGAAAAGTATTCCACCAAATAACAATTGACCACATATTTTACTGAAACTAATATGAAATGTACTCCAGTAGAGATCACATATGGCATTAGGGTGTAAAATGAGTCTTAATAAATTTAAGGTGATTGAAGTTATAAAAGATAGATATATAAATTAGGTAAGAAAAGAAATAAATCACCTTAATAAAGTTAAGGTGATTGAAATTATAAAATATAGATATATAAATTAGGTAAGAAAAAGAAATAAATCCATCCATATTGGAAAGAAAGTAACAAAATTATCTCTGGCCACATATGGAGATAACATCATTTTTTATGTAGAAAGTTCCAATATTACACAAAAACAACAAAAGCTGAAAATAGTTAAAAATAGTACTAAAGTTGCAGGCAGAATCAATGCACAAAAATTATTTCATGACTTTTTACTACCAGTGAGCAATTCTATCGTCTAAGTAAAGGGCAACATCCCAGTTATAAAAACTTTCAAAGCAAAATACTGAAAAATAAATTTAACCATGGAAGTGAGAATCACATGTGAAGAAAACAACAAAAATATTGCTTTAAATATTTAAAGATGACTTAGATAAATTCAATTATATCCTATGTCAATGGATTGAAAGGCCAAATACTGATGTTTATACTACCCAAGGAGATCCACAGATACAATGTAATTCCAATCAAAAAATCTTTTCAATTAAAATTTTACTAGCCTGTTTTAAAAAGAAAAACAATGCAAAAATTCATACAGAAACATGAAGCATCTCAAGTGGCTTTTATAATATTGACAAAGAGCAAAGTTGGAAATATAAAGATAGATCTTGCATATATTCTGAAGGTACAGTACTACACTGTACGATACTGGCAGAAAGCTGGACAGGTAGACCAATGAAATAGAAGAAATTTTGCAGAATACCTGCATACGTGGTCAGATAATTATTGACTAAAATACCATGACTGCAGAAATAAAAAGGTGCACTCCACCTTACCAAACGGTGCTGGGAAAATTGGATAATTGTATGCCAGATAATGGTGTTGCAGATTGGACCGCGGTCTTACAATGCATACAAAAACTATCTGGAAGTTAAAAAAGAGAAAAGAAATGAAAAACTTACTATAAAACATTTATACTATAAAACTAAAATAACCCAAAGGGGCAGAGCTTCAAAATACAGCTCTTGAAAATGTTTCTTGAATTTAAAACCAAAAATTCAGGGAACAAAAATTAAATCAGATAGTAGACAAGTGTGATTATGTCAAAGGAAAAAAAAATAGAATGAAAGGTATCTACCGAATGAGAGGAAAACATGCAAAGTAATAGGGAAATCCTGCCCTCAACACCCATCAGCGCAGTAACAGCACTCACATAACACAAATAAAAATGCCTAAGGCACTGAGCAAACATTTCTCCTCAAAGGACACACAAATGGCCAACACGCACATGAAAAGATGCTCCATATCACTAATTGGCAAGGAAATACAAATCTAAAACACGACTGGCTATTACCTCATGCCTGTTACTACTACTGGCTACTGTCTAAAGTCTTGAAACCAGTAAATGCTAGCTAGCATGTGGAGAAACTGAAATCTTGTGGATAGTTGATCTGAATATAAAATTGTTCATTCATTATGGAAAACTGTGCATAGGTTCCTCAAAAACTACTCCCACATGACTCAGGCATTTATTTTTTCTAGACAGAGAAAAAATTGGAAACAGGATATTGAAGAGGTGTTTGCCATACCACATTTATTTTAGTTTTATCTGTTATAGCTAAGATGTGATAACAACTGAAGTATCCATTGACAAATGAGTGAATGAAGAAATTGTGACATATGCACACACATAAAATAGTATTCAGCTTTAAAAGCAAGGAAATTCTACAATATACTCCAACGTAGACAACCACTGGAGATTTAGGAATAAGCAAGTCAGAGGATACCACATAATTCAACTTTTGTAAGGTAAGAAAACATACTCAAGTTAATAGAGTCAGAAAATAAAATGACGACTGCCAACAGCTGAAAGGAAAGGGACATGGGGAGTCGGTATTCATTGTGCAGAGAGTTTGAGTCCTGCAAGGTGAGAAATTCTAAAGAACTGCTGTACCACAGTGTGCATATAATTAGTGATGCTGTACCTGTGTCCTATATTTAAGCTCACTAAGTGGGCGAATTTCATGCTGCAATTTATTTTCACTGTATCACAATAATAAAATAAGTTGGGGAAATGAAAATAAAACAATAAAAGAGAGTAGATGATAGAAGTATAATGGGGGAAATAAATACATGGTATTCAAAAGTGAGATAAATGCTACTAGACAAATTCTCATCACTTAGCTAAAATTAGGACTTACTGGGTTTAACAACATATAGGTTATTGGGGAATTTCAAAAGAATATTTCTATAGCAGAGGAGAGGAAATCCAATGAGATGATTAAAAAAGAACGGGTAACTAAGGACAAAGGTAGGAACCGGTTCTTACTATAGCCAAAATATTAGCTACTATTAATCCTGAGAAAAAGTAAGATTTGCAAGGATTCCATGCAGGCCGTCTGATCAGACAAGGTTCTATTTCTTAATATGTACTAATATGTGTTGTACTTATCAGTTAGTTCATGCCAAAATAATGCTTTTTATTTTTTAATTGGTAATGCCATGGATTGAGCCCAGGGATTTTTGCATGGTAAGTAATCACTCTACCACTGAACTTGCTCCCAAAATAATTCCTTAAGACATACATTTGCATTATGCTTTTGTTTGTGTTATTTTAAACGTTTTCCAAATTTTAAAGCTTTATAAAATGATGAAGGACAGAAACAGGACAGCGAAATTTGTAGCATGAAGATAGTTGAGCAACAGAACCATTGGTAGAAAAAACTGCAGGCTGAAGAATACAGTATCAAGATACAGTATGCACAGGTACAAATTCTCGATAATGGGTGTGATCACTGTGTGTCTCAGAAGTATGCCTAAACAAGAACAGGGTACCAATAAAATGGATTTTAAAAATACATTACTTTCCATTTATTTTAATTGGGAAAAAAGAATTGTTTACTCTGATGGGAATGATCCAATCGAGAGCAAAAAGTATGCAAAAGAAGTGGAAGATTACTGGTGAAGTATTCTTTGAAGGACAATTAGAAGATGGACTTTAGTACTCGAGTGGAGGATATATCAGGAGTTAGACACAAACCCAGTTTATCTGGAGTGATGATATCGTTAAAGAAGCTTCCATAGACACTGAATCATCAAATGAGTTTGAGGCTTGGTGAAGAGGGGCTTCAGGCTTGCTGTGGTTAGAAAAACATGTAAAATCCAATTTTAAGAAAGCATAGAGGGACTGAAGTCAGGAAGTTCAATATGATTTCTGGTGTTATTAAAGACCCACTTGAAATTAATGATTATGATTTCAGAGTGACAACAGTCAGCACGATTTTTTTTAGAGTTATGATTCTGACAGGTGAATAAGAAGCAGCAGAAAAGGGCCAAGGAAATTGAGTTTGTCTGCAAAGAGGTTATTATAATAATTAATTTTGCTTAAAGCTAGAAAGGAGGGAAGTAAAAGATGAGACACTCGAGAGGCTGTTAATTAGGGTGTGCAGCATGAAAAAATTTCGGAGCTGAAGTATTTGAAGGAGTGAGCTTTTAAACTATGGTTAAAGACTAGTGGGCTGAAATGGAGATTAGAGTAAGGAGGCGATTACAGCATCTCTATGGTATGAACATCGAAATTAGCAGTTAAGGCAGAAGATAGACGAGATCCTCACAGGCACAAAGATCAAGGAATTGAAATGTGAATGCCCTGGAAATATAATCTCTGCAGATATTGGGGTTACTGAGAATGGTGCCAAGAGTGGGTGCACAGCGTGACAACAAAGCAGGATTTAAAATCTGCAAGGAATTGGCGGTCACGTTAAGAGTCTTTGGAGAGCTTCAAAGTGGCTTAATTTGATGAAAATTTTCAGAGTGTTAGGAAAGAATAAAGAAAAATGGTGCACAAGAAATGCACCGACAAAGTCAGTTTACACTTCTTCGTGCTGTGACAGTCACGATGGAAATGCGGTGTTGTGTTTCCCTTGGGAATCAGGAGATGCCGGCGGGAAGGCTGCAAATGTCCTGCTGACGAACCACGAGTTCCAGAAAGTCCACTGGGTGGAGGGTAGGGGTTCAAAACCACAGCTTTGCCAGAAAGAGTGATCACATGATTTAATATTATTTGTACAGATGGTGCCAGATTGTGGGCTGAGACTGTTTTGGAAAGCAGAAGGTAGAGACCAAAATCTTGGAATTCCTTTCTCACTCTTTCCAACAGTGTTATGAAACCTAGGAAAGAAGCGATATTATTTCTTTATGCAAGAGTCAGAATACCTCCTCCACCCTTTTCTCTCTGAGAACGTTCCTGCTGGAGATCTGAGTGCCCTTTGAGATACCAGTTAGAACATCTGTAATTCTGGAGTCCTTTTTGACCTCTGGTAGCAGCAATGAAATTCTACTATCCATGGAACAGTCCAGCTACTGGAGAGTGTTTCGTCTACATAAAAGCTTTCCAACCTACAGCATTCAATACTGAGTTACCTTTATATTGCTTTCTATGTACACTTCTAAAATTTAATCTCATTTGCTCTTTTTGCAAATAGTCTCCTACTCAGAATCTATCTCAAACTGAACAAATTTGTACATAATGTTAAAAGAAAGAGTTTTCCTTCCATATTGAACTTTCACCAATTCCAGTTGATGCAAGACTTCATTCTCTGTGTTATTGTTACAGAGTTTGTTTGAAATGTATTTTCCATTGTCTCACTATTGAAATTGGGAGATCTGAGAAAATACCTCCTCGAGTAGCAAGTTATTTGTGTTTTTCCAAAAGTTTTTGTTTACCTTTCTTGCGCTTCCAGTGTGCTACTAGATTGACATGACAGAGGTAAATCAACAAAATTTTCTTTGAAATCCATATGCATTGAACAACTATTTTGTGCCAAGGACTGATAGCACACCACCACCACAAACACCACCAACAACTACAGCAACACAATTAATCCCTAAGCTTTGGGCTTTACACTTAGAATCAGCAAAAGGAGGCAGACATGGAATTGAACTGCAATATGGCATATTCACCTGTCAGAATGAAAACGCTACATAACAGAAGTTGTGTTAACAGTGTACTGAATTTATTTACTTACAACTATTTACTCTAGTGTATTTTCAAATCCTAGTTTCACCAAAAAAAGAAAGAAATGGAAAAAACACCCTGCAGTGGAACTATAAGATGTAGTATGAGTCTGTGGCAAGCTTTTGGATTAGCATTGAGAAATAGAGGATTTTACATAAAGGATCCCAGAAAATAAGTATTAGTAATTCAGTTGTATCTATTGAATAAAAATGCTTAAGAAATTTTACATTGTTGATTAAAATATTGTGGAACCAGACCGGCATTGCCCTTCCTTATTCTGGTATAGATTGTCGCTTCTTACCTTAGATGCAACAAGAAATGTGAAATACATGACTCATTCGTAATTATAGATTTGCTACCTAGAAAAGGCAATGATTGAATTTATGCAATGAGATTCATAAGTTATGTAATAGAACTGTTTAGACATTAACAGAGTCAATATGGGTTTAAGGGATAATATTCTATTTGAGAATACGCTAGAGAAATTTTACATTGTGAATATTTTGTCCAAACGTGTTTGTCAATAAAATGATTTCATGCTCACACTGAAAACTGTACAGCACAGATCTGATCTGGCTTCTGAAATTGAACATTTTCATGCACTAAATCAGTCTGTTAAATATGCTGGGACCTGACTCACAGACCACACTCACTCTTGTGTATATATTGCCAGAAAGGGCAAAGAGATACTTAGTTTTGTAGAATTTTGTATAGAAATACAAATTTCTCACTTTCCAAGGTAAACTTGAGCCTTGCTGTGAAAGATGTGAAATACATAAGACTTTAACTTACGTGATATGGTTTGGATTCTTCAAAAAACCAATTTTGGAGAGTATATGTTCAAATGCTTATAATGATATCAATTTTTAATATTTTGTATATGTGTAAATTAAGTCATTATTCATTTTGGGGGGGGAACAGGAATCAAACTAAGGACCTTACGTTTGCCAGGCAGGTACTATGTCAATGAGCCATATACCCGGCTGGTCATTATTCATAAACACACAGAAATGACAAAATTTCATATTATAGCCCATGGGAACCACATTACTGTTGTTCTTTCATAATAAATATAAATAAAAACATTGATATTGTTTAAAGTGCATGTAAAGTGCCAGGCCACTTGATTATACTGTTATTCAAGTCCTATTTCTAGGTATATGGTATGATATAATATTTTTTAAAAACACAGAAATCCATTATTTATGCATGCAAATGTTTCCTGATGAAATAAATGCTCAGTGTCACTGATCACTTTTCTACTACAAGTCATACAGACTTCTAATTAATGAAAGCTATGTCTTTTCTGAGTCATTCATCATTTTCTCTTTATCAATTAGCTTACAATTCTCTTTTTCTTAAAAATGCTAGAAATGTATTTTTGTTTGAGCCACACTGGGTTTCCTCTGAATAAGGGACTGATCAACTCTAGTTGAAAACTATATTCAGAAACAGAAATAGCAAGTCAATTTGCATACATTGCACTGTTTGATGACAGCTGATGCACAATGTTGAGAGTTTTATAAACTAAGAGTGAAGGATATCATTTCTTTCAGTTATTTCATTCTGCATTATCAGCACACTCTCATGTGAGTAAGAAATAGAGGCAAATTCAACGATTTAGTTCCATTAAAGTCTTACTAAATTCCTGAAAACTCTGAGCTAAAATATTAAAAGGGAAGGCCTCTACTTCTCAAGCCCTAACGGTCTAACGGAACAGACAGCTCCTTAAGTACAGATTCTTAATGGTGCGTGAAATATGAAGTTGAAGCTTATCAAATGGACTAGTCATGATCTGTTTGTTTTTCTGAAACACGGTCTTGCTAAGTGGACACATTGTCCAGGCGGGGCATCCACACACACTTTGCGTCAGTCTTGCAGACTGCTGGGCTTACAGTCATGTGCCACCACACGTAGTTTACAACACTGATTTTAGAAAAAAAGTAGACTTTGCTTACTGAAATTCTCCATTTGGTTTTCCATCTAATCAAAATTCCACTTGGAAGCCAATAAGTTGGGGAAACATGTTAATGCTGAATAATATATTTCGCAGGCTGTAAGTGTCCTGAAATACTGAACATCTAACAAGCTCCTAGGTGATGCCAATGAGATGGTTCGTGGACTGCACTTGTAAGTAGTTAGGATGTAGAACATTATTTCTGGTGACAGAGAGAGAAAGCATTACAAAAGTTCAACAACACAGATTGGTATGGGAAGGTGCAACAATAGTAAATAAGTTTAGAGGTTTAAAGTGTTGAATTAGATTATTTCCATGCTTGGCCTATGTGTTAATAGTGAGAGAGAACTCTTGGTTACAAGCAACTGCAAATTACCTTGGTTAACTAACTATAAAGGGCAAGTAACATGAAAATGAATTAAAAAGTAAGGTAAGTGATAGAATTAATGGAAAGACTAGAGGAGTTGTCTCAGCAGATGGCCAGCACCAAGGAAAGCTAAGGCACAAACGTCCTAGGCAAGTTCGTCCCACTGCCTCTCCCTGAGATACTGCTGCTGCTTTCAAAGCCACTATGGTTGTTGAAAGTCACTGTAACCACTGGTCGCTGAATTCAGTTTAATGCCCCTCTGTGAATATTTCCCTGCACATGACTTACTCCACTCGGAAATTCCGACGATCCAAACCTACGACATTCTCACTATTGATGACATTCTCACTCTTGATACCAGGATGGTGAATATTTGATTTTCCTTTGGATTATACTAAAGGAGTTTCAGGTATTTGTGAGCAAAAATTAGTACATTAATGAATGCTAAAACTATATTTAGTCACAATTTCCATTCCTCCTTCATAGTTACCTGAATTATCTTTCCAGCATATATATCCAATGTTGTCACTTTCATGCTTAAAATCTGTAGGTGGACTCGCACTTATGGAACTAATAGTTTGAATTTGAAGATGGAATTCATGTCAGTCATCACTGACTTGTTTCAACTGTAGCCCACAAACAAGATATACTAAAAGGTCACGCTTTCCTGTTTATGCCATACATTTTAAATCATTTCTTTCAATCATTTGATTCTACCTCTCCTTGTTCAACTAGAAAAATTATTTCCATCACATCTCATTCATGATTTTTAAAAAATTTCTCATGTACTCCTCTGTGAAACTTTCCTGTACTACTTTTCTCCAACATGAAATTACTTTATTCTCTTAATTTCTAAATAACCTGCTTGCGCTATCAATAAATATATACATTTATCTTATTTTAGTTTTCTGGATCTTGAAATACTTGAAAAGCAGTGTATTTTGTTTTTCACTAGACATTAAAATAGGCATTAATTACCTGTTTCCTGTCTTTATTGGTACTGGAAATGCTGTGAAAGAGATGTAGAATAAGATTATATTTTGGTGAAGACACAAATACTTATTAGGCAGAAAAGGTGTTTTGAGATTATTATTTTCAAAAATGAGAGGAAAGAAAGAATTATATGTCAGTTACTTCTGGATTATTTCTTAACTCTGACTTCTGTTTTCAAAGGTGAGATATGTTACAGGTTGAAATATTTTTATTAGCTTCAGGGTTGAGTTTTCTAAACGGTTCATTTATATTTTAGACTAATTTGTCCATTTCTTCATTATCAACAACATATTAGAATAAATGTAAGTACATAAAACTATGCCTTTTTCCAACTCTGGGAATAAGACTAACTCAATGAACAGTAGTTCTTTTTTTTCAAAGGCTTGCACTATTCCAAGAATTTTGTAGCTTCTGATTTAAATTTAAAATTGGACATACCAAGCTGATACGTTTTGTATGCATTCCACAGTGTTAAAGATAAATCCTGTAACATTGCTTACAATTTCACTGAATAATTACTCTTGGTAAAATCACCTATTAAAATCTCAGTTGGAGTCATTTAGTCTTCCCATTGAATCTTCATACTTTCTGCAAGTGTTCCCACTACACCATTCTTAAATATTTCTGTACAGTTTAGGTAACAGTAGTGATCATGAGCATTCTATGACGACTTGCTGTCAAGATTGGAAATCCAATCAAGCTCAGAGAAATAAATGGTGTCAGTGATATCATGGCCATAAGAAGCGAGGAGCCATTTAAATACATCTCCTTATAAAACACATGGGTTTATTTTATGGGAGAAGACTTGAGAATAAAAATTACATGGAAAGAAATGTGAAATTTGATAAGGAAAAATTGTGTTTTTTTAAGAAGGTTTCTTCCCAAGATGAATAAAGGGAAGTTGTAATTCTTTGCAATTTACAGAGCAAGCAATACATTCAAACACCTCACAGTTTTAATGTTTAATATGCAGATATCAACAGAGAACACTCACAGGTAAAAGACTGAAGACACCTTTGTGATCTCCAGTTGGTTTTAAGAATGTGAATGTGTTTTAACTTAACAAATATAAGAACTGATCTAAAGAATAGGACTTGTTTGGGCCATTCTAGGAACTGTGCAGTGCTCTTAAATATTTTCTTTATCTATAATATCACATCATGTACAATATTACATGGAGAAACCATTATTTACTCTAGGAAACAAGATCAATAATTGTTTTTTGGTATTACTTGCAATCCCTTTTTATAACACATTTGTTTTAGTTACTTTTCTCTCATTGCTGAGGCAAAATACCTGATGCCCAAAATTTAAGAAAGGTTTACTTAGCTTACAGTTTGTGGAGATTTCAGTCCATCATCAGCTGACTGCAAGGCGGGGTGGCATGGCACAGACTCAACTCTTCAAGGTGGCAGAAGACAGCAAAGCAACAAGAACAAAAGAGGAGGAGCAGGCCTCTTTTCCTCCCTTGTACTGTAAGCAGGATACTCCCACTGAGAGCCGGTGTAGCACTGAAACCATGTCCTTGCTCTCCTCCTGCAGACGATGAGGATGTTTACAAGTGAGGACCCTGGCCCCCCCACTGAGTTAAACAGCAAAGCTTCCCAAGACGACACAATATATAAACCCTTACAACATTGTTCTCCACTGAATTTACTATTACATTTTTGCCCTTCCTAGAGTTCAGGTCTTACACTACTGTAGTTAAGAGTGAAAAGTAGGCAGCAGTATGATAATTAAATCAGATATTAACTTTTTAATGTCTCTGTGTACATGATCATTCCCTTACCTCTACACCTATATATTCAAATGCACTATCCAAAAATATTTCCAATTTCTTTTATACTCATTTGCCTTTGGATTAATATTGTTAGAACGCATGCAGAAATTGCTTGCAAGCTATTCCTTTTCCTAGCATATAATTTTCAAAGACTCAGGTAATGACATTCTCATGCAGAAGAAAAAGTAGAAATGAAGATAGCAAATTGGGAGACAGTAGAGAGAGCAGAGAAAGAAACACATACTCATTGAAGGTGGAGATGAATAGAGAGAGAGAGATGAAGTTAATCAAGTGAAGAAAGTAGGCCAAAGTAGAAAATGAAGCATTTAGTACTCCTGAAATTCCCGAACCAATAATGGACTAGAAAGGATTTTAGTCATTATTTCTCTAATAAGAGTCAGGTAGGCAGACTGCACTCACTGAAGCAGCAAAACTACCTCAATTGCGTTTTAATTGTGAATACAAGAAAAGGAATCATCACACTAGCATCAGATTTCTCCAAGTAATCACTTCTGGTTTGATCATCATGAAGTTCGTTGATAATCTTTTGGCAATGCTTGAATTTTCAAGACCTCAAAACTGCTCAGATTGCCAGAGAATTTACTCTTAAATGCCTGAAAAATAGGCGATCAGATGAGATTTGTGTTTTACAAAATGTCACTCAGTTTTCTGTTGTTGCGGCAAAATACCTGAGTTAAACAATTGAAAGGCGGGAAGGTTTATTTTGATGCAAGGTTTCCGATGGTGTCCAGCCGACTGTGCTGCCTTAGGCCTGTATCAAAGCAAAATCATCTCGGCAAAGTGATTGTGGTATAAAAATGTCGCTGAGCTCACGGCATCCAGGAAACAGAGAAAGGAAAAAGTCAGAAAAGAAGGGACCAGGGACCAGGCAGATCTGCCAAGGTCCACTTCACTTCAGCCTCACCTCCTGTTTCTGTCACCTGCTCTTAAGGCCATCAGATTATAATTTTATTGGCAGCTTAATCTATCCATAAGGCTGGACCCCCTCAAGAGCCAACCACTCCCCAAAAGTCTATCAGCTGGCCTTCGGAAGGCATGTTCTTTCCACACCATAAAGTTCTGTGGGTGAATGTTCATGATAAAATGAATTTGTATGATAAGATTATAATGGTTCCACACTTAAATCAGATAAAATCAACTTTTAAATATTGTTTCCTTTTGATTAATTTGCGAATTATTTTAGAAGAAAACTATGCCATGTAGTCATACCAAAAACTTTAATGAATTATAAAAATGAACTAAAACAATGGGAACTCTTTTAGGAATCTGCATAAACTGTAAATCCATTATAAATCTCCATGAGAAGGAGATGTAAATCAACATTATCTGCTCATGCTCGCTGGTATTCTGGTCGTTCTCTTGAGTTATTCTGGAAACTTCAATCTCTTGGATGGCTGGGTTTGCTTCATTAGAGAATAGAAGCTCTGTTTCATGTTTTGCTCTAATATGTCTCCTAAAAATGATACTGAAAATTAAAAATACAATCTTACAAGACCAAAGGAATAAACAATGTGCTGTGTCAAGATAAAAAAAAAAATCCAAGTTTAAAACTGAACACCTTGAGTTACCAATTCGCAGTCACCCTTAAGCTAGCTCTTTGAAACATGCCTTCTATTTTACCAGCTTTGTACATTCTAATTAGCAAGTCGAAACTTCAAAGCAGTAAGTGATATAATTGTAAAAGATCCCTCTGATGTGCTGCTCTAGATCTGAAATAGACAGAAAATCTGGACTAGACAGACATTCCTTAGCTTTTTAAGTTTCATAATTTTTTTTTAACTTTGGTAAGATGACAAGGTAGTAACTTCCTGTATAGCATAATCACTTTTTTTTCTTTTAAATGTCTCATCATTTTTCATTTGCTTCATTCTATGGTCTCAGCCATTACGTATGAAATGTAAGGAAAATATGTTTCTTCTTTTAAAAGATCATTGCTGCAGAATTGTTAAGCCCCGAAGATTTAACTACTTTATTAATTTTAAGCACAGGACCAAAACCTTGTATCTCAACCTGATTTGACTGTTGATGACTCTGTTTTAACAGAAAAATCTTCATTTTTTTTCCCATAGAAAAACAAGTTTTCCTAATTCTTTGCTAATTTTCAGGGTAATTTGAATTATAAAAAAATGAATTATGAAAATATATTTTTGTTTGTGTTTGTTTCTTCATTTTCAAGATGTGATCTCCTTATGTTGATCTTATTGTGTGGCCCAGTTGGCCTTCAATTTCTGGAAATCATCCTGATTCAGCCTCTTGAGTACTGCAGGGATGCACTATCACACAGGACTAATCATGCAGCTATAAACTGTACAAAGTAGTGGAGGAATAAGAATGTCACCTTAAGAAATAAGCAGGGAGGTTGTGGACTTCAGATTACATATATATAAAGTGCAAAGTATTTCAGATGCATATAGTAGGGGTGTGCTAGTAATGGCCTCGACTCTCAAAGTCAGTTATTAAATATTAGATCAACGTCAACATTGCAATTTTATTGTAAAACAAATATAATTTTTGTTACAATAAAGTATATTTTAAGTAGTAAAACCATTAATATTATATCAAAATGAAATAAGTTTTTGTCATATCACAAAATTCAGCTTCACTAATTCTTTGAATAAATAAAGTATAATAAAATGGCAGTTTTAAATTTTGTTAAAAATCAGTACACTCCTCCTTTTTATACATTGAACTGTTTAAAAAATCACATTTGAGATTTTACTTAATCTAAATACTTCAATTATCTTATTGGGAAAGTCTGTAGGTAGTCCTTATTTTCAAGATATATACTTGTTAGCTAATAATGATCATTCCTTTACTTCTTAATCTTTATTTATATCTTTCATATGTCAAGAATTATACTAAGCACATTATAGTATTAATGCAGTTCTCACACTGATGTCTTTATTCATTTTACAAAGTAGAAGTAATAGGAGATTAAAATTTCCTAATGTTATCTAACTAATCAGTTGTATGAGAGGATTTATCCCAGATTTTCAAATTTGTATTTGTAATGAAGAACTTTATCATATGTATCAGAATAAGATATTGTTATTCTTTACATTAAAGATAATTCAAGCAATTTCCATTGCTGCTCACATAATATATTCTGAGCCCAAATAAAGCCTCACCAGAAAATATATGATTGCTAGATGTCTAATATTCTTTTCTGGGAGGGAGAGGCATGCATGCATTTTAATAGAATCATTAAATTTTTTGCTTTTTCCTAAACAAAAAGAGATTTGTGCTTTTTTAAAAAATGGTAACATATTTTAAAGTTTTAAATTGTGAATTTAAAGCTATTGCATATGTTCCTATGTTCTTCTGCATTTTCACATTTACCCAAAGTAGAGCATCATGAACTGCACCTTGAAAAATAAAATTAAGGACTGCATCATTTAAGAATACTTTCTTTTTTAATTTTATACATTAAATTCATCATAAATGCTGAAGCAGATTACAGTATTCTGTTGGACTCAGAAATATGGTGCATAGCATAGGGTTTATTTTATTAAAATATTATAATGTTCTTAAAAATTAATATAAAGCTCATTAGCCTTTACTGTCTATCTTTTTGATTCAGGGGACTGACCCATGAGCCTTTGCAATCAAGTGAGTCCCCAGTCCTGTCTTCAATTGTATTTTGAAACAGGATTTCTACATTGCAGAATAGCCTTGAACTTTTGAGCCTCTGTCTCATCTCCCAGAACGCTAGTATTCAAAATGTGTGACACCACCACTGGCTTGAATATGGTTAACCTTAAAATGGCATAAGTGACTTGTGGCCATTCTTTAGGTGCAACTCTTGGACATTTCATATTCAAGATTGCATCCTAATGTTTCTGAGTATCTATCAGCCCCTCTTTGTCACTGCTTACATAATCAGTCCATGTACCAAGTTCCTATTTAATTGTTTAAAACCTTCCAAATTCATCTCCTTGTTATTTGCTTATATTTTTGTTGTATTGGTTCTATTGTATTTTACTGCTCAGTATGGTGTCAGCCATGCTTTCCCCCACCCCCCAACCGTTATTCTCCTAGAACTTGAACAGGTGTGCATACCCAGGTAACCAACTTTTAATTGAAAAATACAAACTTTTTCAACTACCTAATGTTAAAGATGGTAAATGTGTAATGGCAGCAATCCAGACGGTGGTGAGATGATCGTAGAAAATGATCCATATGCTGGTATAGAGATGATTTTATAGAATTTGTACATTTGGAGGTTCAGAATTGTAATGAAAATACTTTTCTGAAAATCAATAACTATATTCAACAAATATCATTATAGAAATTTGGAAAAAAACAATTACATGAAATGAAATAAAAAATTTCATCAAAATCCATAATCAGTTATTGCAAGATTAAGGAATAAGAAAGCCGCAGCTATAAAGCAGAATGCCAATTGTTAGACATTAAGGTTTCAGGAATATTGGTATTCTGTGATAGCAAGATTTTCATAGAGCTTACAACATATGTACATACAAAATCCTGTACATAGATGTATATAGTAGTCATATATAATTATCAAAACTTGAAAGCAATGAAGATACCCTTTGTTAGGTAAGTGGTAAACTGTGGTACATACAGGTAATGGAATATTATTCACCTCTTGAAAGAAATAGCTCAGAGTCATGAAAGAAAATGTAAGAAAATAAAATACTAGTGCTTAGTAACTTTAGTCAAGTATCCCAAACATAAATAATGATTTTGCATATCAGATATAACTTAGTATATTATTAGTATACTGCCCTGCATATTGTAGATCTTTAAATATTTTTCAAAATAAATGACTGACTCTTAAAGTGAAAACAAACAAAAATAAATAAAATCACAGTTTTACATGAAAATGCCAACTTAAATAGCCTGTAGAGGTCCAACTATCTGACACTCTGGGAAATGTAAAACTATAGATATGGTAAAATAAAAGTGGTTTTCAGGACTTGAGGGTAAAATATGATGATCTGTTGGGACACAGAGAATTGATCCTAGATCCTGAAATGAAAGTAAGGTAATTACCTGCCATCTGGACAAGAGTCAGACATGAGAAGATAAAATAAGATTCTTGAGAAAACCTAATGTTTCTGGCCTTTTGGATTAAAAACGATGAACAATTTGTCGCTCTCTAATTATTCCTATATTTGCTCTGCATCTCTCTTTTTTTCTCAGCTAGTGGCTAGCAACACATCTACCCTGCAAAGTTTCCACATCTGCACACAGTCAATTTGTACTGTGTTGAAGACTTCAGGTACTAAAAGAAGGGGCGATATAGATCATTTTGATTTCATTTATTTTGACAATAGAAAAGATTGTGAACCCTGTCCTCTTTAACTTACCACATAGAATGTTTCTAAATATATTGCTTCGAATCCCTTGACATATGCTATCTAGGAAAGAGTACACCTTTTCTCTTTAGTTTTCAATTTGTGTAAACAAAACACTGTCAAAAATATGTGTTACATATCATTTTCCTTTATGGACAATCCTGGCACTTTCTAAATTTTTTCTGTGTTTAATCTCAGAAGTAGTATTATGTATAAATACCAAACATTGGTGCATCATATGTTTGACACAAGAATTAGGGCCGTGTACAGACAGTAATTTATATGGCTTATTTGTATATTTTTTACTCATTCAATATTTAGATCATTGCATAATACCATACTCGATTCCTATTTGAATAAATGCAAAAGAAATTTTTCTTGAGAACATCTTCTCTCTCTCTATAATGTAAAGCAAAACTTTATCAAATAGTGAATTAAATTTATAATTAATAGTTCTTAGAACAATCTTTCTCAATAGTTACAAACTATTTCTCAATTAAAATTTATGAATTTCATCTTGAGATCTCAGCTTGCTTTGCATTTTGTATGCTGTATATAGCTGTCAACTGGAGAACTGTCTAATATTATGCCAATGTTTCAACACAAAGCAGGCATTTTAAAATGTGAATAGCATTAGTGAAATTATATTAAACACAGTTAGTCATTACTAGAATAAATGTGCTTTTTCTCAGCATGAATCATTTTTGATATATGCATAGAATGAATTAAATTTTATTGGCTGAATCTTCAGTTTTAGCTAATCTAAATTGTAAAAATCTTACCTGTCTGTTACATTTCCTTATTTCTGTTAGAGAAGATCTTATATAAATGGGAAGTCCTATAAAGGTTGATGTTTTTATTTGTAAAGAAAGTGTATCATCTCCTTTAATTATCTTGCATAGAAGTAATAACTATTGTATGGCTGGTTGTTCATTGATATACAAAAGTCAGCTGTCTCTTATAAAATTAAAATTTTAACTATTAGCTACTCAATACAGAATTTCATACTGCAATTTTGTAAGAAGATGTTCATAATAAAACTAAGATAATTTCAAAACTAATGAGAAATGTTTCACCAATCTACCTATCTGTATTATTACAGTAACGATTCACTACATTTTTATGTATCTGCATATTTAGGCCCTGGCACTTCATATATCTTTCTTTCAGTGTTGTTAAGTTTTTTCATTAAGAGAGTTAGTTTCATTATTTTTAAATGGAAAAATTTAAAAGACACATGCTTTTTACAAAAAATCAATTATAGTTCATTATCTATTGGACAATGCGTTAGCAAAATGTAATTTAAATCATAAATTCCACTATGTTCCCACATTGTAGGTACATCATCAACTTACTCTTAGCTATATGTGCAAATAATATTGTATAAGCTATTAATATTAGTGTATGACTTATAGCTATTAAAGCTTCACTTTTTAAAAACTTGATTCTTGTACATGTTGACAATAAATATTTCATAGTTTTATTTGTATTTTTTACATATTTATATATAACCAAAACACGAACAATTTTGCCTGGTTTGAGGCATTATAAAGTGAACCAGGGTATTTCAAAAAATTTTAGCAATGATCAGTGAAATAATTCATCAGTGGAGCAAGATCCAAAGCTTCGTTAGCCTAAGAATGTTCTGTAGCTCATTATTACCACTTATTACCACTTACATCTGAAATGGCCCCAATAGTCACATACGTTCCTCGCTGATCAGTGCTTTGGCAGTGATTGGGACACCACAGCCCGCAACTGCTTGGGTGGATCAATCAGCTGATGAGATCGTAATTTGATGCCATTACTGGGAGTTAATGGAAACAAGAGAAGAGGTGGAGCCTCACTGATGGGACTGGGTCATGAGATTGTCAACTTGGGGACATTTGGTCCCATGCCTACTGTCCTCTGGCTCTTTCTCTCTCTACTTCCTGGATGCTATTGGGAAAGCAGCTTCCACATGCCAAGCCCCTTAGTGTGACGTGTCTGGCTTGTCACAGGTCGAAATCAATGGACCTGCTGACCATGACAGAAACCCCAGAAACTGTGAACCATAACAAACCTTTCCTCCAGGGAGATGCCTATTACCGGTATTTGCCACAGTGCGGGCAGGCTAAGTCACTAGCACTTAAAATGAAAATATGTGTAAGTGAGAGTGCTAGCCTGTCTTTAAAATTGTCCTCAACTGCAAGGCCTTGAATGTGATTACCAGCAACTAATTATTAAATAAATAAAGTTGTCCCAGGTAAACAGTGGATGATCTCTTCTTCTACTTCTGTGGACAGAGGCTTGCATATGCACAACTGCAGAGTGTGCACGCTATTTTAGTCATGAAAGAAGCCAAAGTCATAGTGTGTATATGTTCAAATGAAAATTTCTATAGGTTAACTACATATGAACATTTTACACAAGTTACTTGTAATATTAGAATATTCATTCCAAAATTTATGCATAAGTCTTCCAAATAAAATTCCTTTCATATTATGCTATAGCAGTGTCTTGAAGGCAAATTTTATTTACTGTTTCTTAAACAGAATAGGTTTTTGTGTCAATTGTTTTTTCTCAGCTGGTTTGGAATGGGATGGTGAAAGATGTTATCATTTTCATATTTTTTCATATACAAAACCAGGAGTAATTGACTCTGTTCTGTGGAAGATGATGTATTCACCATCTCTTATTTTGTTATCTCTGTCGTCTGATAGTACGTTTTGCAAAACAGGCAAAGTGCAGCTGTCTCTAATATGAATTACAGTATAGAGGGTCATAGAGACTTCATTTCAGTAAAAAATGTATCTAATGAAGTTGAATAAGCTTTCCTTAGCTTTCCATCTGTATGCTGATATCCATGCAATTGCCCTATTTATAATTCTGGATGATAGTCCATATTTTTTCAGATGATACCTCTTTTTCTAACAGGGCAAAAGTGTATATTGTTTACACTGGAGGTACATCAATGCTTTCAAAATGTCAGAATTAATTTACTGAGAATTTTTCCTCACTCTGTCTCACCATTTTTGTTCACTTAGGGAGGATCAAATGTTTCTAAACTTCCTTATTCTCCTGTTCCTATTTGCCAGAAAAATCAAATGAAAATGCACCGGGAAAAAAAGAATACCTGAAATGAGAGTGAGAACACATGGCAGTATTAACTGTCATTTTTACTTACCTGATCTAAAACGTATGTAAACATGTTAAAGTGTAATCTTCTCAGTAAACAAAAGTAGTTAATTGAATCTTAACCCATATATTTGCATCTTAACTACTATATTTAATTTCATCTTCACCAATATATTTGAGGACACGTCTCTATCCATAGATAAATAGATAGATGATAGCTAGATAGCTAGCTAGCTAGATAAACAAACAAAGAGATACATAACAGACATATCTATATCTATATCAAAATATATACCTGTATCTATCTATATATACCTTACCTGGAATACATAGTAAGAATTTGCTTATTAGGCTATTTTGTCATCCTGTAATCATTGAAGAGTATCCTTACATAAACTAAAAATACTGCAAATTCCACTGATGATAAAATTTGGGTTTCTTTGTTTGGTTCGGTTTCCATTTTTGTTTCGCTACCAGGAATTGATCTCAGGACCTTGTGCTTGCCAGGTGGGTGCTTATGCCACTGAGCTGTATCCCTAGCTGGTGAAAATTTTTTTTAAGATAGCTAGTTAATGTGACTGTTAATGTATTCTAGTAAGATAAGAATGAATCATGTTTTTCATGCTTTTTAAATAGTGGAAGCATAATCTGTGGAATATGCACCTCATCACTGTGACTGTTTTAAAGATCCAGTTCAGTGTCTCAGACTACATTCACAAAGTTGTGTGCCAGCACCAAAATCTAGTAACAGAATATCTTTGTCTCTCTGAAATAAAGCAGCAGTGTTCTTTCCCCCCAACAGGTTTTGTGTAAAATTCATATGATCTTGGCATCTATAGGATTTTCTATTCAGGATATTTACTATAAATGTTACAAAATTATGTGAGTTTAAAATATTTTATTAGTACACATTTGCAGTACATAATGATATTAATTGTTCAGAGTTTGTGTGTGACACAGGTTGATTCTTTTTTTATAATTCCATTCAATTTTCCTTCCTTCCTCTTCTTCCATTCAGTGATGCTTTTGGAGAAGAGCTAACTTCCTGTTTCCTACTATCATCTGTTTTGCTGTATGATTTTGTATTTCAGCTTTCTCATATGAGACATCATGATACTTAAACTTTTGTCTCACTTATTTTGCTTTATAATATGACCTCAAGGCATGTCCAATTTCCTTTCCATGATTCTAGTTTACCCTTTTTCATGGCACAGTAGTTCTGCATTGTGTATACACATCACATTTTCTTTTTTTTTTTTCCTCAAGTTAAAGCCGTGATAGCTTTTTTTTTTTAATCGGTACTGCGAATCAAACTCACAACCACACACTTGCAAGGCAGGTGCTTATGCCGCTGAGCTTAATCCCCAGCCCCTTCATCACATTTTCTTTATTCATTCATCCATTGATGCACATATAAGCTCTTTCAAAGATTAAACTATCATGAGCCATGCTGTTATAATCATCTATATTCATGTAGCACTATAATATTATGTCTAGAGTTCTTTCCAGATGATAACTAGAAGGATAACAGCTGGGTCAAGTAGAATTTCTGTGTTAGTGTTTTGAAGAATCTTTCTATGAATTTCTGTAGTGGTTGTACTAGTTCACATTCCTACCTACAGGGTAGAAGGGTTCCTTTGCCCCACAGCCTCAACAGCATTTGTTATTATTTTATTTTTTGAAGGGTTCAGCTTTATTTTTCTATAGCATGGTGGAATCTGCTTCATCTGCATCCTAGTATACATATACACTGTTCACTTTTGTATTAAAGTATTCTAGTATGTCTACATATAACATGTGGTTCATCTATTCACTAGCTGATGAACTGTTTTCCACTCTTTGCCTTTCCTAGCACTGTGGTTAGGCTTTATCGTGTGTCAACTGGTGGGATTGGGAGCTGCCCAGAGTTTTGGAAGAGCACACGACTCAATGTGCCTGAGTGGGCCGTGGAGGAGTAACAATGGGCTCTGCATCTGTCACTGGATCTTTACTCTTAGTCACTGCTCACCTGCTCTTGGCCCTATGCACCAAGCGGATTTCCTCCACCACGCCCACCGGCTGTGGTGCTTCTGCCTTGGAGCCCAGCAACCTTGGACAGCATCCCCTGATCCGGAACCAAATTAAACCTCTCCTGCAAAATGTGGGTGATGGACATAGTGACCCAACAATTGGAATTCTAACTAATGCACTAAATGCTCTTCCTTCTTTTTGGAAACGGTGTCTAAATTTCTATTATTTGATACCATTGTGTGTTTAGTGTGTTCACCAGAAGTTTACCTGCTGGAAAGTTAGATCCCCAGTAAGGGAGTGCGAGAAGATGAGGTTTAACGGGAGGCAGAGTCCTCATCAGTGGCTCAAATCTTTCTTAGGAGAATGTGTAAGCTCTATTCTAAGTTCAGCTCCCTTTCTCTCTCACCCACATGTCCTTCTTTTTCTGCTTTCTGCACCCAACTAGCACATGGCATTTCACAGAAGGCAAGTAGGTATGAGAACCATGTTTTAGGACTTTCCAGCATCTGGAAGTAGGTTAAAAATGAATTTCTGCTCTTTATAATTTATCTTAAGAAACTATGTTTTAGCCTGGTGCACATAGACCTATGCATTAATAAATGAACACATACAACTTCTCATGACTGTTTTCTTTAAACTTGTCAATTACTCAAATTTTATGCATTGTATTATGTTGAAGTTACATGAATTTTGGTCTAAAATGTATTAAAAATTTAAGGACGTAGGTACTTTGTCATTTATATAATTTATGACACATACACATTTCACAGTGTATATAAATGTAATTGTGTTGTAATGTATGTAGCATAAAAATTCACCCCTGTGTAATTTAACTACATATTCCCAAAATTAAACTACATGATGGAAGTAATTAAGTTTAGATTAGGTAGGTGTAAGGGGAAAGAGATAAGTTTATCCACATGAATGCAAGGCTTCTCATGAAACTCTGGAAGGCAGGTCAAAAATGTATTCAAGTGATTGACATCATTCCCTAGTGCTGAGAGAGAGGTAGAGAGAGTTAAAGAGAGTGAGAGAGAGACAGAGAAGCAGAATCAGAGACAGAGAGAGAGAAAGAGAGAGAGAGAGGCAGAATCAGAAAGAGAGAGATAGAAGGAGACAGAGAAGCAGAATCACAGAGAGAGAGAGATAGAAGGAGACAGAGAGACAGAGTGAGAGAGAGAGAGACAGAGAGGCAGAATGGCAGAGAGAAAAAGAGAAAGACAGAGATAAACACAGAGCAAGAGACACAGAGAGTGAGGGATTATTTATTTATTGTGATGTCAGATTCAGTAAAACATAACTTGGTCACTACCTGCATCTTTAAAGTCTGGTGTTATCTAGAATTTTTCTATATGTAAAGGAGTAACAGAAATCATAAAAATATGCTATAGGACTACAACAATAAATTGAGATATTATTTTCCAGAAAGGATCTCAAAGAAAATAAAAGAATTGAATCAAGTTAAAGCTGCTCACGTGAAGACATCTTTACACCTTCGGTTCACAAAGAATCCAAAAACACAGTCAACACTTATAAAGACTAGCACTGGCAGCATGTAATAGAGAACAGTAAACACTAAGTGTGAGTTTTGTTCCAGTGATGTTAGTAGTGCACACACATAACAAAGTTAATTGTAAGTGAGGAGTTGTGAGTTTGATGGAATATGTGCAGATAGTAATACTTTGTAACTTCTTAAAATTTAAAAATAGTTCAAAACATTTGATCATTTACCAAGCATTTTGAAAAGTGGAGTGCTGTCTTGATCATTTCCATAAACAACAAAATTTTTTATATGTATAAAATTTACTTTTCTGGGTGTCTGTTGCTGGTGTTCTAGAGATACAAACTCATTCAGCATGAGCAACCATGTCTGAATGTGACCTACTATTGTTGATTCCAGTCTTTGTTATATTAAATGTACTGCAAAGGTTAATGCATTTGCTAATAAGTACATATGATTTTGTTTCCACTAAAAGTAGCATATGCTTTCTACAAGTAAAAGTTCTTCTACATTTACTGCTAATTCAGGAAATGTATTTGATCCTAGGATTAAATAGGACAAAGTAAATGGAAAAAAACCACACTTTCAGATCATTGAAAGGAAGGAATAGCTTCTATTGACAAATTATTGTTAAAATAAAAATTACTTTTTATGAAGAAAAATATTATTCTATTATGCCAATATTTGTGTAAAATATTTGAAAAGTACTCCCATCTTAGAACATTAAATATTAAATAACATGCAGGTTAAGCCTAATTTATCTGAAAATTATATATCCAAAATATTTCAGGTCTCAATCTTTCAGTGCACCAATACAATGCCACTTTAGTCTTGATGTGTTGAATTGCAGTTACAAAAAATGTGCTGGAAATATTGAATAAAAGTACTTTCAAGCTCTGTAGAGTATATATTTAAAAAAAAATAAAAATTGGGCCGGGGATTTATCTCAGTGGTATAAGCAATTTCCTGGAAAACTCAAGGTCATGAGTTCGATCCCAGGTACCAAAAAAAAAAAAAAAAAAAAAAAAAAAAAAAAGAATCATTTACTTAGATGAAAACCCAATTTTGAAAATGTCTTAGGTATTTGGAAACATGCAAAATCAATCAGAAATCTGAAACACTATGGTGCATGCATTCCAAATAAGGAATACTAAGCCCATATTTCATTTAGTATTAGGATCCACAAAATACATCACTGATTCTATTATTCATTAAAAATAAATATGTAAGATAAATGCACAATTGTCAGATGAAGATATAGAAATGGCAAATAATATGAGAAAATGTTCCACATAATTGCTCATTCAAGAAATGCAAGTTAAAACAAAACTGAGATATCATCTGACTCAAGAAAGTATAGATAACATCAGTTAACCAGTAACAAATGCTGGCGGGGCTGTGCAGAAAAATGAAACCTTCTGCATTGTCAGTGGGAGTGTAGACTGGTACATCCACTTTGGAAATCAGTGTGGAGATTCCTCAAAAAATTAGGATTAGAAGTTCCATTCAACCCAGCTATTCCCCTTCCATTCATCCTAGGAGAATTGAAACCATCATCCACAGTGTTATATGTGCACCATGTTTACAGCCGCACAATTAGTAACAGCTAAATCTTGGAAGAACTCAAATGCCCATCATCTGCAGAAAACATAAAAATGATCTGAAACTTTTATACAATGGAACACTGCTCAATCATAAAGAATGATAAACTCGAAATTTTAAGGGAAATGGATGCTACTTGAGACCATAATCATAAGTGAAATAAATCAAACTTACATTTGTAAACACCATACTATCTCACTAGTGTAAGAAATTGAAAGAGTAGATAGGATCCAAATATTACAACAGATATAGTAAAAGGTAAAGAAACTGCTCAAAGTGAAATTATATTGTTTGATCAATCTTGCATGCCTATATCTGGTAATCTGAGAAACTATTTTGAAGGTAACAATATGCAATATAACAACCATTGTTAAATTCCTATCATCTTAGTTTGGTATCCTGTTTCACTATTCTTTTTGTTGTTGTTGTTGTTGTTGTTGTCATTTTGCTTTTATTGTCATTGATTTTTGATTGCTTGCTTCTTGATTTTCCTGGTTTTCTTTCTCTTTAGAATGAAAAAAATTGAAAAATTGAAAAATTAAAAAAATATATACCATGTAATGCTTGGGTTTTTGATATAGAACAATGCCAATAGTGTTTGTAAATGTTCTGAAAATTTAAGCAAAGAATCAAAGAAGAATTTGAATTGTCCAACAAAACAGTAGGTGTGTTATTTCTTGGTAATCTTGGAATAAATGGAGCATCATTCTAGATGTTGCAATTTATCACTCATAATTTAAAACAACAAAGTCTAAAGTCTGGCGAGAAACAAAATGAGGCATGGAGCCAGGCACATATTTCTTTTATGCAATTAAAATGCCTCAGGCATTTGTCATGCTCCAGCTTGCTTTAGTGGCCCACAGTCAGCACAAGATTTAGAAACATTTTAAACTAGCACAGATTCAGAAAGAGTTTCAGAAATAACACTCACACTGCCAGAAATAAACTGAAAGGACTGTTAGCAACTCGCTACTCTGGTGTGAATATTGTAAATAAAGATATTTGCATTCTTAATTAGCCTACTCAGTTGACATATCTAAGAAAATGGAGACCTTAATAATTCCCAGTTAATGAGGGAAAATAATTCAGTGCCAAAAGATGCCTTCTTAAGGTCATCTTGATTTCTTTCTTAACTTCTTCCAATTGCTCTTTCATTTATTATTATTTTAGCATGCTTTTCTTAAGGTGAATGAATGATGTTTGGTCTAGATCTAAATTCTCTGATAACAAGATAGAACTAAAAATCATTTTGTCTTTATGCATCTCCTTATCTTATACATTAAATTTAGGAAATTTTATATTATTATCCTTTACAACAATTATATTACTTAGAGAGTACATCCAACTTTCTTCCCAAAAGGAGCTGGTTGCTTAATATTTTATTTGAAGTTCAGCACTAAGAAGGCAATTTCAGCCTGCCCTAGCTTGTTAGTTTTGATAAGCCTTAAAGCTGTCAATATGATTACTATGTCATACAAGTATTGAAAACAACAACCTTATTTTAGAATATCAACAAGAGCTAGGGATATAGCTCAGTGGTACAGTGCCTGCCCAGCAAGCTTAAGGTCCTGAATTTGAGTCGCAGTACCAAAAATAAATAAATAAAATAAAATAGCTACAAAGGTTGAGTATGTATTATGTTACATAAAGTTTGCAAAAAATTCTATATATGTATAATGTTCTATTCTAAAATTTATACAGAATATTCTGTTTTCATATATGCATATTTGGCATATGTGCATATGTAATATATACAATTTTAAAATTTTTAACACCTTTGTAAAACATCATATTTTAAAATCTGTTTAAAGATTATCTGTATCATTCATGAAGGTTATCATGTGCTAGGTTTTGAAGAAACAGAGAAGAACTCATGAGTATAGAAAGCCCATACATACATAATTGGATTTACCCCAATTTTTATTAACTTTTAGTCCTCAGGTTTAATGACTAGGTAAATAGGTGACCTACTATTCCTCATAGAACCAAATAAATTGCCCGGCATAGCAGAAGACTCCAGATGGGCTGAGATAAATGCCTGCTTCATTCTAAGTCCTCTGCTGTGAAATATTCTGTTCAAAGTATACTAAAAGTAATTTTTAGTTTGAAATGAGAGAAAATACATTTTCAGAACCAAAAATAACTTTGATTTTAATTCTAGAAAGAGAAAATCCAATATTCATTATAACAGAAATGAGATAATAATTCCCCAAAATGACAATGATTATAAATAAGGGATTTTTATTTTAAGAAATTAGAGGAAGACAATGGTATCTGAAACAAAACAACAAGCAAACAAATATAAAAGAAATGAAAATACTGATGGATTTTACCCCGGTGCATGTCTCCTACTGTATTTACAGAAGCATAATTGGAAATATATCTAATTCATTTTGCTCCATGCTAATTTGAGTACATCTATATATTTTGTGCTTTATATATTCAAATATTATTCCATATGGATTTATTTACTGTGAATAATGAAATAGTCTTACATATTTTCTTCTGAAATGAGATTATATGACAAAATAGTCCTTCAAATCATTTATTCCAAACCAGTAGTCCCAACTGCTATGGATATATGCACTTTGGAAATACAATTAAAATTTATCTAAATAAAGTATTATTGAAGCATTAGTTATTTTTGTATTAATTGATATTTACTATGAGTCAGTCACTGTGGTGAGTGTTAGGGTTGCCACTAGGATACAAGGAGAAATCTCAGTTAAGAGATCATCGAACTTAGTTTAGATGAGATATGATAATTTCAGAAATGTTCAGTAGAGGTTGGTTATAGCCACATATTTTTTTCTGAAACTCTTTACTATTGAAGTATGACATATCTATAAATTTGCATAGATTTCATCCAGATATATTTTCTTCACAATTCAATGAGTTTCTTAAATGTCTGCAGTCATGTAATACGTTGGTCAAGACAGATAAAATTTCCATCACCAGACTGTTCATTCAGTGACCAATGCTGCTTTTCTTCAGCATAGAAATTCACTGTGGTTTACCACCATTAGCTAGTACTTTCTGTCGCTGAACTTTATGTAGACAGACTCCGAATCTATGCAATCTTCTGTAATTAACTTCTGTAATACTGTTATTTATGAATTTCCTGCTTATTATTACATACAATAGCAGGTCCGCTTAACTTCAGAGAAGTTTCGGTTTCATAAGTATAACATCTTCATTTGTCTATTATCCTGGGGATGAGTATATGGTATTATTGTGGACAAAACGTTAGTGATTTTTAAGGAGCAAGTCTCTGTTGGTGGCATGTTTATTTTTTTGGAGTGTGTTATAGCTGGGTCAGAGAATAGATATGTGTTTAAGCCTTGGAGAAATTACCAAGCATTTTTTCCTCAATTTTATGTAAAATATTTACATTGCATGAGGTTTTCAACTGCTATATACCATCACTAAGATTTTTATCTAGTCTTTGCTTTTTTATGTTTGCCATTCTATTAGTCACATACTGGTGTCTCTTTCTGGATTTCACCTGTTTTCTGAAAGTGTTCTGTTAAGAACACTTTTATATGCTTTGAGATATTTGTATACACTCTGTTGGAAGAGTGAAGTTTAGACTTTTGTGCACTTGTATTAGGTTATTTCTTTTTTCACCATTTATTTATAGAAGTCAATGTTCTATATGTGAGTTCCGCATGAGATTTATGTAGTACAAATGTTTTATTCCAAGCAATGCTTTTACCTCCTCATTTTTAATGATGACATTTAAGTAAAAGACATTGTTTGCAAAATTGCTTTAGATTTATTTTTAAACAAAATTTTAAACTCAGAATGATTTTATTCTTCCATAAAAATTAAAAGACAGCAGAAGCAATTCCTTGATAACCTTTTTTCAGTAATTAATTTCAATGAATTAATGATGTTTAATTACATTTCCCAAGATAATGTCACCCATCTAGTCACAACACATGTACTATTTTCAGTACTATGTTTCATTCTGGAAGAATAATAATTCAGTACTTCTATTTAATTTTATAATTGATCTGAATTTACTTTTGTGTATCATCAATTCCATTTTTCCTGTGAAGTTATCTCATTGTCCCAACATTACTAGTTAACATGTCCAAATATAATGGAACTTATATACTTTTCCTTTTCTCCACCCGTGTCAGGAATTTTAATGATATATAACAGAATATGTACACATTTTGTATTAGAATGTGTTCTTGTGGATTTACAATGACAGTGTTGATACAATATTGTGGAAAAAAATTTTAATGTTGCTAATTTTTCCTTGTTTTGAATTCTACATTATCAATATTTAAAAAAAACCACAATCTTTAGTTAAATTACTGTTTAAAAGATTTATTTACCCAAAATTTACTTCCAAGTATCAAAGTGGTTTATCTTTTTTTGGTTCACTGTAGGCATCAAGTTTTTCAAGTCCTATTTTTAAAATTTAAATTAATTTTAACTGATATATACAGATTAAAACATGTACACATTGATGTGGTAAAATGCAATGTTTTGAGTTTATATTTATAACCAGTCTAGAAGATTTCACAGTTTAGTGAGGGCTTAGATTTCTTATTTTTATAGCAATTTACATGTCTAGGTTTAAAACAATGACTTGTTTGCTTTCTATTTGAATTATCCGAGTTTTAAATTTTTTTTCTGTTTTCCCTAGTATTATCTTATATTCTGTCTGAAAAAATGGCAAAGAGTGAGACAAATGGTCTCCATTCCCGTACATGGATATCTTATTCTTTAAATAAATTCTTTAAATCAACTTAATAATTAGACTCAATTTGGATTAGGTTGCTGACAGTCTAATGTCGACTTCAAATCCTTCCAGTGAGGACTACAAGTCTATGGAATGCGATGTGAGCCCAGATTGTCAGGATTTATTTTTCAGGGTCCATTTTCCATTCCTCAGCTTTCTGCAAGTCCTTCTCTCTTGCACCACCTGTACCTGCATCTTTGTCGTGACCATCTTCCCCTTACTGGAGTCAATGGAACATGCGTTTGTGAAAAGCTGAAAATCTCTTGTTACAGACTCACTCTCAGGTACGTTCCTTACCACTGAGATGTAAGAAATGGCATTTTCCCTGCATTCCTGCGCCTTGCCCTCCACGATGACAAAATTTTGCTTTCTGGTCGTGAATGATCTTGAGTATAAGTAAGATATTTGCCCCTACACAAGTGGCGGAAGACATCAGCTTTGTTTCAGGGTAGGACCCCTGGTTGAGTTGATTTCCTGTCCACTAGGAGCAGATACAACCTCCTAGTTGAACCCCTAGGTCTGGTGTGCTACAGGGTTCTCAAAGTAACCACTGAATTTTGCCAGGATGGGCTGGAAGGAAATTGCTTCACGCTCTTTTACAGAAAAACTTTTGCTTCTCCTTTTTTTACTTTGTTTTTTTGTCTCTTCCTAAATGAGCAAAGAGCTCATACATAATCTAAGAGAATGGTTCAGAAGTAAGTTGCTTTTGTACCTGTCAAATAATACTCATCTGCCTGGCTTGTCTATGGTAGGCATTTCATTGTGAAACGGATGACTCTCCTGATTTTCACTTGTGCATCCAGTGGGAGCCTGCGGAAGAGAAGAAGCAAACCAGTATAGACTCCCATCAGCCCTCAGCCAGCACAGGAACCAACATGCAGGCTTAAACACCCCTTGTCTCATCACATATATTTTTCTCACCCATTTTTATGGTTGTCTCATATTTTCTGTGGTTTTGTACAGCTGAAGCAGTGTGTGGTTTCTACCTTTCTTCAAAGCGGCTTCTCATCCTTTGATAGATTATTCTGTTTGTGTTCTGTTTATCTTTCTGACAAATTCAACAATAGGACTGTGTACATTATATATTATACATTTTCTTTATAAAGATAAAAAAGAATTTTCTTGTGAATTTTATAAACATCCTAGAGATAACATCATACAAATGGATTTTTTTTCAAATTGTATAGTATTTAAAATTCAATATTCTGGGCTGGGGATTTAGCTCAGTGGCTCAAGCACTTGCCTAGTAAGTGCAAGGTCCTGAGATCAGACGCTGATACCAAAAAAAAAAAAAAGTAACATCAATATTCTTTGAATTGAACTTGTGTTAGTTACCTTTTTAAACATACTTGCCAAAGTTAGTTTACTAACAATGGTCTAGGAGCTTAAATTAATGTTTTAATAAAATCTAGAGAATTTACAGATTTAGTTTTTGGAATATTTTGACCTCACTTTTATTTACCTACAATTGTGATTACAACTGATACTTTCCCATATCATTGGGACTTATTATTTAAATCTTTATTTTTCTAACCTTCACCTTAGATATTTATGAAAAATCACATCTTGTCATGCACCCTTATGTCTTCAATTAAAATATACTTATCACATTTATTTTAGTTCTTTTTTACATTTTCTATAATATTAACATTTAAAATTGCTGTTTAAATTCATATTCCAGTAATTGTACACATATGTAATCCTAGTCTATTTTTATTGATGTTTTTCTCTAGCTTCTTCTTCCTAACTTCCTAAATCTATTCTTTAATAAATTTTATTATTATAGTAGACATTGTGAGTGACATATTACTAACATAATTTCTTATTATCTGTCTTTACTGAATGTCAGAGGGTGTGTGTGTGTGTTTGTTTTTGTTTGTGTTTCCAGGGATTGAACCCATGATCTAGCCCTTGCCAGGCAAACACTTACACCACTGAGCTAAATCTCTAGCCCTTGAATGTCAGCTTTTGATGTAGCAGGAACTGTTTGGCAGTAGCTGTCGGACCACTTTGATGTTGCAGAAACTTGATTTTAAATTTTACATCTGTTCTCTTTTATTTTCACCTTTAGTTGCGGAGTATAGCATATTATACTGCTGGTGGTTTCTTCCTAAACTTTGTGCCATCTGTAATTGCTTCGGAAAGTTCGAGTTGTCTATTATTTATTCTCACTTGGAAGACCTGAACTCCATTTTGAGAATAAAAACTGTGTAGTTTGTAGGTGTATTCTGATCCTAGGTTTTAAATCTTAAAACTTTTACTTATTTTTATACGTTTGCAGTGTTTCCTGCTTATATTATTTGAATAGCTAGTAAACATTTGAGGGCAATACATTTTCAAACTCTTCAGCTTCCTCCTCTGTTAAATTGTCCAATTCATTTCCATGTTTGAAATTCGAAACACTCACTCTTCATTACAGTGACTTTGTTGCTCTCTTTTATCCCTTTATTATGCAACTCACCCAGTACACTAAGAAGCAAGCAGTGATGGTTGTTCTATTTTATTTTCCCCTCTTTTTTTAACCACATTAGTCTATCCTTAGGATTATGGTCATAGTTGAACACATGACTGCCAACAGGACAGAGATGAGATAAAAGGAAGCTGACTGGTGTCACGTTCTCACAGCTTAGGAGAGGATACTGTAAGCCACTCAATGCCACATGTTCGTTAGTAGCACAACTGCAACCAGAAGCACTTGGAAGTAGTCTTTTAGCATTAAGAGGCTGCAGTGTTCCCTGTTTTTCAATGAAGGATGTGGTTGGATTGTTTAAATTTGTAATTTTGCAGATTGGGTGTAAACTGAAAGCTATTAGCAATGAGCAGGAGCTGCGTTTGTTCTCATTAATAATGATCCTTCTTTAGCTTGGAAGCTTTATATGTTGAAGCAAAGTTTGTAAGGCAACTTACAATTAGGTCACTTGAGTTCCTCATAATATTAGATGTAGAGTCAGTACATAATCTTAGAGTTTGTATATTTAAAGCATAAGAGTCACTTAAATACAGTCTGACATAGTCAGAGTCATTATGTGATTGTTTTCACTTAAGTTAGGATACCTCCTAACTTATACTTACTTTTGATTGATCTGTAGGGTGCTCAATTAGTTTCAAATTTAAATTTTTCTAAAAATGTACAATTGTTATTGGGAGTACATTTAGCCCTTCACAAGCTTTTAAAAATGATTTTAATGCAGTAACATATTATTCCTCAGTATTTTACATAAAAATGTTCAACAACAAAAAATTAAGAGACACACAGAAAACATACATATGTCACCATCTAGACTTTATCATTTGGCTTCGTTTGCTGCATTATCCATCCACCTAACTGTTCACCTTTGCAACGCTCCTTCGATCCTTTTTGCTTTAAGTGTAAACAGCAAATACCAGCACTTCACTTTTATAGACATAATCTGAAAGTAGACTGGATAGTGTCACCTGCTAAACTGACAGTAGGATATGCAAAAAACTGAAGTCAATAATACTGATTTTCTCCTGATAATGTAAAAGAACAAAGTGATAACTGATGCAAAGAGTAGGAATTTTTGTGAAAATATGAGAAGAATGGTTTTAGAAATTAGTAATTTTAGCACCCAATTAGAGGCATGAGTTCCTTAGATACACATATTAGGAATTCTCTCTAAAGACCCAGCCTAAATCTATGCATTGACTGAAGATATGTGTTATTCACGTATCTTCAGTCAATGCACAGAGGTTGGGATAAAGTATATGTTTATTAACATTCATTGAATTAGTCAATAATTTTAGTAAGAAGAAAACAAATGAGAAAATAATTCTTCTGAAAATTTCAGCCATCATTAATTTCAAAAGTGTGGATTTCTATGGGAGAAGGTTTCATCACTGTGGAGTTATCTCAGTTTTCTTATTGCTATGATGTGAATGTGCCCAAGAATATTCATGTGTTGAAAGTTCGGTTCCCCGCTTGTGATGCTCTTGGATGGCTGTTGTTCAGCATCCAAGGGTTGGTTGCTCCCCACAGAGCGGCTGTGAGGGGCAGCTTCTTTTCTGTCTTCCACAGAAGAGTGGACAAAAGGCTTCTACCACCCTGACCTGCCGCGCCTGGCTGCGGCCCCAAACAACCAAAAACCTAACCTGAAAATCTTCAAAACAGTGAAACAAAGTAAAAGCTTCCTGTTTTTATCTTGGTTATCCTATCAGCCCATGTTTTACTGGATATATGTATATAACACTAGAAATACAAATGCATAAGAAGGCAAAGATCAGCTTATGATGGTCAGCTGCACAGTCGGATGAGGAAGCCTGCAGAGGACTTCACCCACACACTGGAGACTGAAGGATTTGGTCCAAGGTCTGGTGCTCCCTGCACACTCCCTGCCAGTCTTGTAAGGAGGCCCATGTGTCTGCGATGGAAGGCAGGTGAGTCTATGCTGGAGGGGTGAAACATGCACACAGGAAGCCAATGAGCCTGCGCTCAAAGTCTGAAGAGTCTATGACAGACACTAAAGCGTCTAATGATGTCCAAGCTGAAGGTGAAGATGGGGCTCCAAAGGACAGAAGCAGATCTGCCCTCCTCACTTTCCCCTTATTCCAGCAAGGTATCAAGTCACCCTAGGATGTGTCTTCTCTGCCCTATGGTGTAGAATTGCTGAACTGAGTTAGTTAAGTCTCTTTTAACTAAATTTCTCAAGCTGACACAATCAATCAATCATTGCCGTTATCTAGACTCTTTTATTCTAGTAATGCATTACCAACTAACACAGGGTCTGTTTCAATTACTTTCAAGAATTTTTATTGACATAGAAAAGACAGGTTTTTAAAAGATGTACTTTACCTAGAAAAAAAATTATTTGGACAATCTGATTCAATAATTTTTATCATCATAAAGTAGAGAAGACTAATTTTTTAAGTTATTATCAGATGTTTGTAAGCACTTTGGTTACTGACAAGATAAAGAAATTGTAATATATTTGTATCTTTTCAAAGATTGACGTAAATAAATATTTTATTTTGCTTTTACATCATAATTGAAGTTAATATTACATTTTTCTGGCATGGATAGAACAATATACTGCATAATAAAGGAAGAATTATTTAAATGACACTTAAAGTTAGCAAATAAAATATAAAATATCTTATATTACTGTCCATATATAAATTACCATGCAGAATATTACAAGAAGTCAATTTTTTGTATTTAGTTTTAGAGGTTAATAAATATGACCTAAATTTGGTATCATTCTTTTTTTAATTAGTTGTTGAATTACTCATTATGAATAATATCTGGAATAATATTGACATACTCTTAAAAATTCACCAAAAGCTCTTTTATGAATTCTAATTAATAAATTTTTCACTAAAAAAAATACCTCATGTTGTCCCTCTTGAATACTTAATAGATAAAGTGCCATTTATCATCTTTTGACTTTTACTGCACCACGAGGTCAAGGCAATAGGTCAATATTCTCATTATTTCATGTCTGAATATGATATCAAAAAGTTCCCTAGAGAAGAAACTTGCCAGTGAAATGTTTGTTATACATAAAATACAAAATGTCTGCTATTTTAGGACTATTTTCTCTAATTCTGTGAGGTAGGTAGTGATATCTTAATTTGGATTGCATTAAATCTGTGTAACAATTTTGGGAAATTAATCATTTTCTCTATATTGGTTCTTCCTATCCAAGAGCAAGAAATATCTTTCCATTTGTGATATCTCATACTTCTTTGTTAGATTCGTTAAGTATTTCACTTTTTTTCAGTGCTATTCTGAAACATCTTGTTTCCCAAATACCTGTCTCAGAAAATCTGTTATGTACATACAGGAATGCTATGGATTTTTGAGAATTGGCTTTGTATCCAGCTACACAACTGAATTTGGTTTTTAAATCCAGAAGTCATATGGTGAGTTTTTGAGGTTTTCTATGTAGAGTCTTAGAACAGCAAAAGCAGTTCCAGGCAACAAAAGGAAGACAAGAAGAATCACAATCTCTGGCATGAAATTATGGCACAGAACTAGTGTTAAAAACAGCATGCTACAGGGAAAAAAAAACAGACTTGAAGAGCAATACAACAGATTATGCAACTTCAAGTATACTCAGTGATCTGATATTTGACAAAGCGGCTAAACATTTTCTCTGAGAGAAAGCCTTTGTTTTAAATCTTGTTATCAAACTCTTTTATATTCATTATGTGTACAGTTGCTGTGCTTTGCTACTGTAACTATAATAAAAATAGAAAATGTGAATAAGAGGGACCCTTCCAGTTTTACAAACAATTGAACTTGAGTCATTTTTCAAAATGGCTACAGTGAAACTACTGATTTCTTCAACATGTCTCTGAGTTTAAAATTTAACATTAAAACATTGGAAAACCTTATCTTTTACAAAGGTATACAATACTTTCCCTGGAAGATAGATAACCCTTTAATAAATGGTACTGGGCAAACTGATTTTCCACATGCCGAATACTAAAACTAGACTCATCTCTTTCACCATGTACTATGCTAAAGTTGAAATGTATCCGACATCTAAATAGTAAAACAAGAACACTAAATCTGCTGGAAGATAAAATGGTAGAACTCTGGATGTAAGAAATAAGTGTAGGAAAAAATACTTCATGAACAAAATCCTGATTGCCTGGGATATATTATGAAAACTCAACAAGTGGGATCTCATCTTATCTAAATGCTTTTGTACAGCAAAAGAAATCACCAACAGAATGAAAAGACAGCCTACAGTCTGAAAAAATTATAGCCAGTTGTTTTTAAGACAAAAGACTGATATTTAGAACACATGAACAACTGATAAGAATAAGACGCCCATATTTTTTATTTTAAAGAGAATAAAACAGAAGAGGGCAGAACAAAGCAGATCAGAACAGAACAACATAAGCAACATAGCACTTTACCATAAGACAACTGGACATCAACAGTAGCTGTCAAAATATCTCTTTCTCTGATATAGTTGAGCATAGTTTCAGATACAATAATATCAAACATACCAAAATAGTATAAAACCATTCAAAAGAATGAAAGAATTATAGGACATTCTGAATCGAATAACAGAGAATGGTCAGTAGCTACTATAATACTTCATTTTCAATAAAAAAATTTGTTCATACTATCACATATATTAAAATCCCAATAAGACACAACATGATAGAATCAATGGTAATAGCAGAGTAGAAGCATGGTAGGACTTCTAAGCAAGACAATATTAAATCAGCAATGGCTGCCACAATGTTTTATTTTCTTCAGAACAGCTGTTCATACCATCATGCATAATAAAGTCACACAAAACAGAATAAAACCATTCCAACTGATGAATGAAAACATTGAAAGGCTTCAAAGCAATGAAATGGAAAGTCATGATTACCATAAAATCTTACATACTCTTACCAACTCTCATACTAGGGAGACTATACGGTATTTACACATGTGAGTTTGGTTTATTTCACTTATGAGTATGGTCTCAAGTTGTGTCCATTTATTTTTAAATATTTCAAAGTGATCATTCTTTATAGGTGAGTAGTACTCCACTGTATAAAAATGCCACAACATTTTTATCCATTCCTCAGTTGATGGGCACTTAGGTTATTTCCAAGATCTGGCTATGACAAATTGTGCTGCTATAAACATGGGTGCACATATATCACTGTGGTATGATGTTTTCAGTTCTCCTGGAAATATGGCTAAAAGTGGAATAGCTCAGTCAAATGAGACTTCCAAACCCAGCTTTTTGAGGAATCTCCAGACTGACCTCCACAGTGGTTGCACCAGTCTACACTCCCACCAATAATTTAGAAGAGTTCCTTTTTCCCCACAGCCTCTGGAGCACTTGTTGTTGGTAATTTTTTCTATCCTGGCCATTCTTTCTGGAATGAGATGGAATCTCAGTGTGGTTTTAATTTTCATTTCTCTCATGACTAATGATGATGAACATTTTTTCATGTATTTATTTGCCATTCATATTTCTTCATCTGAGAACTGTATATTCATTTCAGATGCCCCTTTTTCAATTGGGCCTTTGAATTTCGAGGATCTGATTTTTTTTAATTCTGTATAAGTTCTAGACAGAAGTTCTTTGTCTGAGGGACAGTCCATTAAGATTTTTTCTCAATTTGTGACCCCCATATTTATAACTCAGCCCAAAAATTGGCATCTGAAATGAATAGACACTGCTCAGGAGAAGTACAAATGGCAAATAAACATATGAAAAATATTCAACATCACTGGTCCTCTGAGAGAAGCAAATTAGAACAATGCTGAGATTTCATCTCACTCCAGAAAGGATGACCATTATCAAGAAATCAGCCAGTAATAAATCCAGGTAAGATTGATAAGGAAAAAGGAACTCTTCTCCACTGCTGGTGGGAGTGCAGACTGTGCAACCACTGTGGAAATCAGTGTGGAGATTCCTCAAAAACTAGTATTGGAGGTCTCATTTGACCCAGCTATGCCCCTACTTGGTATCTTCCCAAAAGAATTAAAAGCATCATACCACAGTTATGTACACACATCCATGTTTATAGCAGCACAGTTTACAATAGCTAAATCTTGGAAGCAACTCAAATCCCCACCACTTGATTGATGGATAAAAAGGTACATTTTTGATACATTTATAATGCAGTGTTACTCAAGCCAAAGTAAGAATAATCCTGGGACATTTCTAGGTAAATGGAAGCACTTTGAGACCATATTCTTAAAGGAAATAAATTAGACACACGTTTGAATGCCACATTGCTTCTGTGGTGTGAGAAACTGAAAATATAAATAAGGACGAAAATCTGTAATAGATATTGTGGAACAGAAAATAACTTTTTAAAAGAAAAAGGAAACTCGGGGTATGGAGGAGAAAGGAAGGAAAGGAAAAGAAAAAAATGAGAAAAGAAGGATAGAATAGAAATGAATCTTTGTAGTAAATAGGAAGGGGGAAAGGATTTGAAGAGAGGGAAGGAGAATAGAAATTTAAAAAAGGAATCAAGATGTATCATGTACAGGTACAAAATCCATATGATGATTGTGATCATTATACACATCTAAATTGTTCCAATAAAGTTAATTTTAAAAGTTGTACTGTAAAGTATTTTAACTAGGTATAATAATTACTATTGATATGATTTTGTTACATGTATAACCAAGTTCAAAGTGATAAACTTTGCATGACTCTAACCATTCTGTTTCTTTATTGCCAGTCATTCTTCAAATAAAATGTAGTACTAGTAATAATGAGGACTATTTTTCATGGTACACTTTAGTACATCTCAGTGTCAGTATATATACTTTTGTGATTGACCATTCTTACAATATCAAAGGTTTAAGAAAAGTTTGTTTGTCTTGGTGGAATTCAAAGACCTACAGCATCTTCTATCACTTTTTGTTTATGAACTACACTTAACTAATAGTATTATATATCTATATCTATATATTCATAAGAAAAGTTGAGTTGCAAGGTACTACACATATACAGTTCTGGTGATGATGTCATTAAAATGCTAGTCCAAATAAATTTCTTTTGAAGCTAGAAATTACACTGGGTCACTGACAAAATCATAAAAATTTTACTTCTTATTGACCCCTAATATTTATTACACTATTACATTTATTGGAAGATGATTCAACATTTTAAAGTAGTTTTGCTGAAAATGTATGCTGGCTGTGGGAGTGTAACTTGGTGGTACACTTGAGCAGTATGAACATGGCTACAAAACAGTGAATTCTTATTTGGTGACAGCAGTGTATTTTTTAAATTACATTTTATAATGATATTAAATCAGATTTTTGGCACTATATATCTATATATAGTTTTACTCCATGACATAAAGTAAAATACTTATCCATTAAAATATGCAATTCTATGCACAAAATATTTATTATCTGGGTTTACCAAAAGCTAATACACATTTCAAGTTGTGAAATTCTACATAGCAGTAAAGAAATCATGCATTTCTCAGGGGAGATTCAACCTCCTTGTTGAACTCTACAATTTAGGCAGATATAAAGGAAATAATACTTAGTGAACAAAATTAACAAAAGCTTTGACTCAATTTTCTGCAACTAGTTTGAGCTGATGAGACCATAAACTTGGTAAGAATTTCAATTTCCTTTTCAAATATCATGTTATAACCACTATGTGTTAATTTTATTATTATTCATTGGCTTTGCATCCTTAAAATTCATACATGTATTTGAGTTTCTGAGAATTCATAATAACACAAAGTATATCTTTGCTTCAAAGTTTTCTCTTAATTGTAAAGCAACAGAAACCAATTCAACTAATCCAAAGCAGAAACACAGAAGAGGCATTTTTAAAACTGTTTTTATATCAAATAAAAGAAACATTTTTGCCCATGTGAAACTAAATAGAAGATTAAGAAAAACAATACTCTGTTATGGGTAACTTTTCCAACTACTGGTGTTGGAAAAGAAAAAATGATTAATGACACTTTCATCTAGAAAATGTAGATGATTTTCTTTTCATATTGCAAAAGAAAGATAAATGTTATTTGGGAGTTATCAGTGTTGAGATATCCTCTCAGCGTCAGGCAAAGTGACCCAAAATTTGAGGAAATAGGAACAAGGCTCTGTCCATCAGAATGTCGAAGTGTAGTTCTGAAAGCTCCCTAAAATAATTATTCATTTCTTAGAACAAATGATTTATTTAAGGGCACATGAAAATGATTTTGTACAAATGAACTTTTGAAGAGTCACACATGCTTCATGAAAGGAAATGTGGAGCAGTCCGAGTCAGCTATGATCAGCATGCCTTCATGATTTTGTGTGTGTGTGTGTGTGTGTGATGTTTTTTCATGGGACACAACTAGGACTCCAAACACATTCTTAAATATTAACAGTAGCTCCAACTCTGTGGTTTTACATCGTTGTTTCCCACCTGGAGGGGCCCTTCCTGGTCCAGCGTCAGTAACTCTAAGCTCTCTTTCTCTGACCTTCACCTTCTCAGGTTGCCAAAAAGACAGAAATGAACACAATGCCATTGTTATTATCGGATAGTGGAGGAACAGTGCTGTTTGTTTCTCTGTGTGACCGGATGATATGAGCAGCATGACAGCAAGGGGGTAGGAAAGCAGGAGAAGAAATCAGCTGTATGTTTGTAAAGAGTTCAGGAGTATAAGGACATCCAAGTCACACACACACACACACTCACACACACACTCACACACACACACACACACACACTCACACGCCATGTGATATTTTACTTCACTGGAGGTAGTTGTCATAGGCAGATCACTGGGTCCACCTTAACTGTGTTTATTAATAGACTATTAGGATAGCCACCTAGAAATTAATCAGTTCACATTACCCCTCTACTCAGAAGTTTCAAATGTTCAGTTCAGTCATGGTGACAGTCGATGGCGGTTCCTGCACAATGACCTATGAGGTCTGAGAGTTGCTCTTCTCCTCTCCTAGATTTTCTGATCTCAGTATCTTCAACTCTTCCACTTTTCTTGATTGTGTTGCACTGATCATGTTGAACATATCCAGCGTCTTGAGCTAAAACCCATTTCAGTGTTCTACTAGATTCTAGTGTCTTGATATATCTGTGTGATTTCCTAATGTGACTCCTTCAGCAATTTGAGTAAATATGTTCCTTCTTTATCTTAGGAACCTCCTTAAACTGCAACCTATCTTCCTTATTATATATCGTTTTTTCTTTATGGACCCTAAAGACCTGCTCAGTCCATACAATCTAATCCCAGACTATTTTCATCACCTCTAAGCACAAGCCTTTTACCCATTAGCATTTCCTCTAAATTTTCCATTTACTCAAATTCCTGGCAATCAGAAATTTATTTTGTATCTCTATGAATCTTGTTCTTCTTGGTAATTCAAACTGAAAGACATTTTTCAAAGAATTAATTAGAGAAGTTGTATTATTTTTTCCTTTAATATGTTCTACAATTCACCAATATAGACAGGTGGGCTTGGTAATTTCCGGTTTAGGTGTTTACTAAATGTTAGTTCAATATCTGTAATAGACACAGGCCTACTCAGATTGTCCTTAGAGGAGTTTTGGCAAATGATTCATTTTAGTTAGGTGTCAAATTTGTAGGCAGAGAAGTGCTCATGGTATTTCTTCATCTTTATCTTTTTGATAACTTGGTTCTGTGACATCTCTCCATTCACTTCTGACATTAACTGTTTTTATATTTTTTCTTCCATTCTTAGTGATGCAACTCACTTATCAATTTTAAAAACCTCAACAAATTGACGTTCAGTTTGATTGGTTTCATTGATTTTTCTTTAATTTAATTTCTTCTCTAATTTTTTTCATATTTAACTTTGGCTTGCTCTGGACTTAATTCTACTTATTTTTCTAATCTCCTAAAGCAAATTTAGCTTATTCATTTTTTTTCTCACATGTATCCAGTGCTACAAATTCCCCTCCAATTTCCTCAGCATCTCACACATTTTGATACATTTTGTTTTTAATTCATTTATTTCAAAATTTAAAAAAATACTTTGAGATTTTATTTTCTTTAATACAAGTGTTTAGATCTACTTGTATTTAGGACTTTTCATTGTGTTTATAATTGATTTTTAGTTTAATTGCACTTTGGTCTGAGAAAAATAATTGTTTAATTTATGAGCTCTTTCATTTGTGTTTTACAGTTTAACTTGCTGAATTTTCCATGAGTCTGAGAAGAATGAGTGTCTCCTTTTGTATTTGTTTTGTTTTTTATTAGAACATGTTTAAAGTACAAAATTGCATTCACTGTGGGGAGTTAGTACTTGGATAAAATACATCTTAATTATTTTTTTCATACTTATTACCTCTCACAATTTGTTGCTTACTGATCTTGTTAAATTCATGCACATTATTAATTATGTCTTATGAAGAATTAACTCCTTTATTAAAATGTAATTGAAATGTCATGTCTGCTTTATCACTTGCTCTCTTTAAATTGTGTTTTTTTTGTATTCAAACATTCCTTTTGGTCCTCTTTTGTGTTGTTTGTTTGTAAACATTCCTTTTGATACTCCTTTTCTGATAGCTGTATATAATGTGGTCATTAAAAGGAACTGTTATTGTGATGGAATTTGACAGTAAGCTGTGATATTAGGGAAAGAATTCTGTATTTTTGCTAAGAGTGAATGCATTATATAGTTTTCCTGAAATCCTTGTGTTTAAACTTAATGACCACAGTGATAGTACAAAGAACAGAGCCTTTAAGAGGTGATTAAGCCATGTGGCTTCTCCCTTAATGAATGTGGACTGAGTTACTTTTATATCCCCTGACTCTGGAGAATTTAAAAAATCATTTTAAACAGGGTCTCACTATGCAGTACAGGCTAGCCTTGAGCTTGCTTATGTAGTGAGACTGGCCTGGAACTCACAGTGATTCACCTTCCTCAGTATCTCAAGTGTTGGCATTACAGGCATGTGTCACCATGCCTGGCAGAAGAAACTTTTTAACACTTCTTGTAGGTCAATTATGGTTGTCATGTGATCCCTTAGCTTTTGCTTAGCAAGAAATAGCATAATGTATCATTAATTTTACAGGACAGTTTTGCTAGATATACAATGAGTGATTGGCAGTTTTCGCTTTTGAGTATTTGGACTTTATTGCCACAGTCATCAAATTCATAGTTTGATAAGAAATTATCCTGTAATCTTGTGCAAAATCTCATTTACCTTAAAAATGGGACACTGTTGTGTGTTTAACATTTGTTATTCACTCTGTCATTGAATTGTAACAATGTTTAGTGTGGGTCTCAAAACGATTTTTAGTGTGGATCTCAAAACGACACTATGTAGGATTTGTTGATCTTCTTTCATGAATCAGTTATGTTTTCCCTCACATTTGGGAGGCTTTAGGTCATTCTTCTCTTGGATATTCTGCCACTTTCCCCTCCCCTTTCCTTCGCCAATTCACATTATACATAAGCTTAGATGCTTTGTGATGTGTATACCACACGTCTTTATGGCTCTTTCAGTCTTTTTATTTTTACTTTTATCATCAAACTGAATGCTTTAAACTCACTTGTCTTCTGATCCTCTAGTCAATATTCTTTCATTTCAGTCATTGTACTTTCTACTTCTCAACCTTTTACTTGGTTCCTTTATACTTTGATTTCTGTAACAATACTCTTTATTTGGTTAGACATAAATTTATGCTTTAATTATCTTGCCTGAAATATACACATTAATCATATATTATATATATATGTTTGCAAGTTAATGTATTTATTACTTCATTCAACATTTGGGATTCCTTGGGAAAAATCCAATTAATGGTCTTCTATGTGCATAAGAGAATCATTTTTCTTACTGGTTTAATATTTGTGCTGTTTAAAACTTATCATTAAAGCAATATAATGAGGAATTGTATAAATCAAATTCCCTTTTCCTTTTACATAGTGTTTCTTCTTGTTGTGAACTGTGCTGGCTTTTGTTATTTTCTTCTTTATGATACAAATGTATTTAATAATCCTGGAAAGTATATTCTTTGTCCTGCTTAAGCACTGAAGTTCCTGCTTAGCTAAGCTAGTAAACAGAAAATAATTGGACATTTTTTAAGTGCTTTGAAGCCTCCCAGTCTGCTGAATCACTTTACACAATGCATTGGCACAAGCACTCATGCTTGGTGAGTTGCCATTTGTTCTGTACCTCAAGGTAAAGTGACCTGAAGAAAAGAGATCACAGGTAACTCCCAGGCTTATATAAAGCACTACACATGTATATGGCCCAAGGGTCTCCTAGTAATATTTCATTGTTTTAAATATCATTCCATATATACCCCACAGTCAGATTTCTGTTAATTTTTTAAATAAGAGCTTCATTGAACTAAAATTTGCATACTATACAATTTATAACCTGAAAGTATATGATTCAGTGTATTTTAGCATATTGACAGAGTTGCACACCATAGTAACAATCAGATTTAAATCATTTTTGTTATCTCAATTCAACTTTACCCACTATCACCCCTAACCCCACCAACCTAGGCAACAACTGAGCTACTTTCTATCTTCATAGATCTTCCAATTCTGAGATTTTTCCCCTCAAATACCATGTTCATGGTAACAATAAAGACCTTAAAATACCCAAAGAAATAGAACACCATGTAATTTTTTTTTATTTTGGAGTGAAACAAGAAGTTTACTGCAGAAACATATTTAGAATATAGTAACTTTCTCTCTCATTCTCTTTTTCTTTTATTGCACGCTACATTTGTCAGTTGATTGATAGCACTATCTCCAACGTTATAATATTAACTGATTCTTAACTTCTTTTCTCCAACTCCGAGGATAGTTGTTTACATGTAATTTTAATAATGACATAGTCTAAGAGCTGAGATTTTTATCAGGCCAAACAGTGACAATCCTTTGAGAGCAGGGCTCTTGGGGAGCTCCAAACCTCCTACCCTATCTGGGTGCAGTCTTGTAGTTACCATATTGATGAGACTCTTAGTTTTCAGGATTGTCATAAAGTTGGTGAGAAAAAATGCAATTAGGGGAAATAAAAAATCTAAGCCAAGAACTATTCTTACCAAAATTTAACTATATTTTCTTTAAATCAATACTTCTGGTTGTTTAAATTAACTTATAGAGTTCCAAATAGATTTATTTTGAAGATTTCCCCATGTTCTAATTGTTTTTATTGAGAAACATATTCAGAGGTTCTTGTCATACCTAATGGGAAAATCCAAAATTATATGCTATGATCAATGAATAGCATATATTACCATAATTGAAGAAGGAGAAAAATTTAGTAATGAAACATCTGAAGATGATTTTTCAAAATTAAGTGTATTAAATTTAGAGTGATTTGATAAACATGTAAACTCATAGTTTTGCCATTTAGAAATTGAGGAGTATACTTAGCAAATCATGCCTGAATAAAAGTATACTTTGATAGGTCACTCAATACTGAAAAGTATGCAATAATGTCTTTGCACAAATTAATTTAATTAATGTTGTAGTAATCATGAGAGAAACCTGGAGCACAAAGACAAAGGTGAGGCCTAAATAGGATGGGTGATGAAGCAAAGTCCTTACTAAGTGGAGCACCAGGGACTGATTAGGTCAGTCTTGATGTAGAGTCCAAGGACTTGGCCATCAAGTTGCTCCACTCTTGCTAATACAAAATACCTTTTCACTAGATATTCCGTCTCATTGAGGAAGAAGCATTTGGAGGTCTCTAGCGGTCTCCAGCTATCGGGAGTTGTGCAAAAGAAAGACACAGAGATATTCATAAAGGGCTAACTTGATATAATTTTGCCTGTTTCACACTGTTGTCATTAATTAAATCTTATATAGACTACAGTTTATATTTCTAAAATTTTATATGTGTAACGATTAAAGATATAGACATAAGTAAGATAGCTCATTAACAGCAACAACAACAACAACAACAAAAATCCTTCTAAGATGAGTCAGAAAGTCAAGACTGGAGAGAATTAAGTACAGACTAACATAAGGCAAACGGCCTGCTTGGCACCTTACCACTTCTTTACAAAGCTCACTGTAATTTCTGTCTCTGAAAACACAGTTTCTTGGCAACTACTTCGGTACTTAAAGTACACACAAAGTACTTACGGACTTGCTGATTTTCTCTGAAAACGAGGGTATTATGATTTTATAATTTCATCATAGTGAGGAGTTCTATGTTCTATTTCAGCTCTGATCTCTTTCTTGAAAAATAATTTTGTCTACTTGGATCTCAAATTTTATGTCAGAAATTTAAAAGATTGGGTAAATTACTTTCAATATTCATTTCCATCAGTAAAAATTGTAATTTTGAAATATAAGGAGACACAAAATTTAAGTTGCAAAAATGTAATTTCTGTAGTTGTTTTTTCACATAACATTTTAATAATTATTAAAATATAAAAGCCACTAATCCTAGCTTCAAAGTGGATAGCAAAACGGTAACAGGGAAATATTCAGATCAAAACAGATCAAGAATAGTTTGGTGCAGCCTAAATTTTATCATTAGCTGTGTAGACAGTTCTTATAGTTGATGAAGCTGAAGTGGTTTTAATTGGAAATTACTTGATTAGCCACTGCAACTCTAATGAATGCAAATTTCAACACTTTCAAAATTATATCCTACTGTGTGAATCTTTTTTATGCAATCAACAACAAAATGGAGTACTGATTTACTAAAATTATGTTAAAAGTTATTATTTCATTGTTAATTCAATCAGATTTTATTTTCTTTCTTAAAATCAAATTTTTCAAATTCTTTTAATACAACAATGTGGGCTTCTTTTGGAATATAAATCTAAGTTAGTAAGTCTAAGTTATATTTATATATATGAGAAATAAAATGTATTTTAATCTACTTTAAGGGAAAAAAATCAATAGAAAACAATTCAATTGTGCAAACATCTGTTATTTATTTGAACATCTATCAAGCATAGTAACTGGTAACATAGAGATTAGCTTAAAATACAGCACTCTTTAAAGTTCATAATAATAATAAGGTGATATACAAAAGAAGATATTTAACCATTTACAGAAATGAAGCTTTTAAAATATACATTTCTGAACAGGAAATAAGACAGTAATGGATTTAACTTTCTAATTCAACTTCATGTCACCAGTGAAAAAATAAAATCCCAATCGACATGCCCAGCTCCTGCTGAAATTTATAAAACTTGTGCATTTAGTTAGGAGTCTAGAAAATAAATCAGATTTTTGAGTATAAGTTGAGTACTTTCTGACAGAACTATATTACCTTATAAAAATTTTATTTTGCATTGACACATGATAAACAAAATCTTGTCAAGAACAAATTGATAAAGGAGTTCTTCAGTTTTAATCAGAACTTAAATTCACTAGCCTACACATAGTAACTTGGACTTCTTTATCAAACACATTTAAATATTACCATGAGTTATTTGACTTAGACTGGTTACTTAGATGGTAACCAGTATGTTTAACCAAGAAATAATTGTAAACTGCTTGATAACATTGAAAAACGTCACAAGTCAATGTGATGGTGACTTAAGATAGTTTATTTGTTGATTGACCATGAATACAGTTTTGAAAACTGTTTAATTTCACTTACATATTCATCTGTATATACACAATAATTTTTCACTTCACCTACTTCAAGATTTATGCAAAATATGGATGAAAACATTTATTTTAGCCACAGAGTTTAGCTGTAGCTAGTGTACATTATTTTTAAACCTACAACTTCTCACTATTAAGGAATTTTCTAGAAACAATAAAATTTATCAGTGAGAGTGAGTGAGAGAGAGAAAAAGAGAGAGAGAGAGAGAGAGAGAGGAAAAAGAAAAACCTAGAGATGAAATAGCATTAATGAATGGAAAATGAAAATGTATATTTGAAAATATAATTAAAAATTAAAAGGTATATTTCAATGAAAAATGCATATTTCACTAACTGTTCTCATTTCCCACTGCCTAACCTGTTCTTCCCTGTTCCTCCAAAAACCTGCACTCACATATTCTTTGATTTCATATGAAATCCGATAAGACATTTGGTAAACAACATTCACCATTTTTAATTATTTAAATTGCACAAATAACTTAATTTCTCACCTGGTTTCATAGCTCTCATAACGTCTTGAATGTGAATTATATAAAATAATACATAAAGGGGTTAAGCAAAGATGTTCTTTTGAAAAATTTTATTGGTTTATATTAGTGATATAGAATAGTGGGTTTCACATTGGCATATTTGTACATGCATTGCACATAATTTGTTTATCTTTTTATAGATTTGGGAACATGCTGGTGTTCTTGATATACATAATGGGAGCACTCAGGCCTGTATAACAAGGAGAAGAAGAGTAATTAAAATTCAGGTGTGTTAAGCACACAGGGTTGTATGGCAATAGATTCATATTAATAGATTTAAACTGCAGAATTTAGATTCATGAAAGGTATGTGTTTGTCTCTTAAATACAACAGACTTTCCAATAAATGCTTTCACAGTGGATTTCCATTTTCTTATTATTCAAGAATCTACACATGAGACCTTGTCATATGATTCTATATTAGTTAAACATAGGTTTTATGAGTACATATTAGATATTTCATACTTGCTGCAGAATACATACCTGACTTAGAATCACAACATATGGAAAATACCAGATATCTTCAGCACAGAAAATGTGATATTGATGTTAGTCATAATATCACATGGAAACAGCTCCATTCATTTGTTTACTTATTTCATTTTTTATTTAAAAAATTTGTAATTCATTTCTTTTTTCTTTTATTTTTTTCTTTCTTTTTTATTTTTGTTTTGTTTTGTGCTGAATATTGAACTCAAAACTTCATGATTGCCAGGAAGCCACTGTGCCAGTGAGCTATATCACTGGCCCTCAATTCATGTCCTGAACCATCCTATTATAAGAAAAATTAAGACCCCACATCAAACTATAGGTACATATGTGTCAATAACATAAAATACTTACATTATGTAGAATCTTTTATCTTAAATACATGCATTTTACATGTGTGCATAAATACACGTGCATATATTACACATGTAGTTAAATATATTACACACACCTAGAACCTTTACAAAACATTATGTAAATACATATATATGTATATATAATGTTTATATAATATGTATATATATGTATGTATACATATATTTGTATATATATACATATATATGTATGTATTATATATATGTGTGTGTATATATTATATATAAAATATATAATATCATATATATATAATGTTTATAGAGCCTAGCATACAACTCATTAGCACAGCACCTGCCTGGCAAGTTCAAGTTCCTGAGTTCCATTTTCGGTAACAGAAAATAAAAATAACATATAGCTCCTATTCGTATGTGTATATGTATACACTGATGCATTTCATACATCATTTATATTTCCAGCAGAAATGATCTTAGATCTGTCTCTCTGCATGTATCAAATGATTTTAATATTATTTATAAAACATCAAATAAGGGGCGCACACAATATAACAAGGAATATTTGTACACAGAAATACACAGACCATTGATTTATACTTTACTGGAAACTGTTACACATTTGAAAATCTAGGTACTGTCTATATTTAAAATAATCTTCAAAATTAGCTTGCTCCTACTACTGAAAACTTTTTGCCACAAAATATTATGTTCAAACCTATTTTATTTTTCTCTCAAATTGTGTCAGTCTTCTACGTCTTGGACATTCATGCCCTGTGTTGTTCAAAACTCAAAGCTACTCTCTAATATTAAGTGCCTACAATGTACCAAAGCAGTCTTCTGCTGTCTTCTATAACCACTTTTTCTTTATAGGTTTTGTCATTTTCTTTTGATGTCGATACTTTCATTCAATACACTACAAAATACTGGCTCTTTGCCCTTAATTCCCCTAGAAAGGCTTCCTTCTCTGTGCTCACCGCTAAACCAATCAATGAACTCTAGTCTTACCTTAAACCACAGGTTTGTTTTTTTTTGTTGCATTTGTTCCTCCTAAATCTGCAATCACGGTAGTTGCACAATAATTGTTTAAGTAAAGAAGATCGACGTCTTAAAGTGATTGAAGGGAAAGAATCATTTCCTAACTGAATCAGATGAAAGAAGCCCTTTCACGGAGTCAAAACAGCATGATTCACCTTTGTAAAACTATTTAACACCCTCGTACCCTCAGTACAGTGGTGCAATTTGCCAATCAGCCTCTGTGGTTAGCAGCAAAATTTCACCATAGCTTCTTTTAATTTTTAAGACACCTCAGAATTATATCAGAAATATATATCAGAATTATATCATTGTTTCAGTGAGATGCTTTTCTTTCTAAATCAATTTTGCTAAATTTTAGAAAGTTGTGAAAACCTGTTATAGTACTAATTATAGTAGATTTTAAATTCATTCAACAAAAATTTATTTTACATGGTTTTGATGTTTTCCATTGTTTCATTTACTGCTAGCTATGCTTGCGTAACCAATACTTGGTAATCATACACTGCACTAGTTTATCATAATAACACCCTATGTAATGAAGAAGTTTACAGCTTAGAAATTGTGAAGATATTCAAGGAAAGGAAAAGTGTGAAAATGTGTAGCTAATATAATAGTAGATCTCTTATTGCTTTTCGTGGACTTTAATGAAATATTTTAGCCTGGGTGACTTATAAACAATACAAATTTATTTCTTCAGACTCCTGGTGACTGAAACATCTAGGTTTACAGCAACAAGAGATTTGTTATTTGGTGAGGACATCATTTTGGTGTTCTCACATGGTGCAAGAAAGAAAAGGGAAAAGAGATAAATCCCTTGACTTCCTCAGAGATGGCAGGGCCAGGCGGTCCTCAAAAAGGACAGGCCTACCTTTTAACGCAGTCGAATGGGATTTACATTCTAACACATGAATTTAGATGGGACACAACATAGAATAGGAATAAAGGATAGGCTTTGAAGAAATATAAGACATTTCATGATAGGAGAGAGAGGAGACAAAGGGAGGACTCTCTCTTAACAAATAGGATCTAAGCCAGACCTAAAGTATACTTACTCCGTGGCTGGGTATTCAGATGATGGGTATCGGGACAGAGGCGGGTGTTAGAGAGGAGATTGCAGTGGGGAATCATCAAAGGCAAGTCTAGACACTCGCTGAAGTGGTAAGGATAAGCTTTCATTGCCCTGGGTTCCTACAATCTCAATAGAGTCTTGCGTGAGCCTAAGTAAACTGTGACTTTGACAGAGGCAAATGGTCATTTCCACGGGAGAATCAAGCAGTAGAGAACTGTCGCGAGCAGGGACCCAGAGAATAAATGACAAGTCAGAAGAAGCAGAAGGCAGGGCTGGTCCAGTGGCAGCCTGTCTGTCTTCTTGAAGTGGTGCCCTTGGAGAAGTTAGGATCCTACCCCCTAGGCTGGGGAAAGGACTCTGCTGTCACCATTGACTGGAGAGCTTCTGAGTGCTTTGGGAAGCCTTGGTTTTCTCAGACAGCCCCCTCCGGAGGGTCATGGATACAGTCTGCAGTTCCCAAAACTATATTGGCCAAGTTTGGGGCTTGATTAAACAGAAGCTTCTGAGGCTCTGAGGGTCCTGGCTGGAGTCTGGTCAGGGAGAGAAACTTTGCCAGAAGTAATGGGTATAGAACAGCAGAGAAGCATAAAGGGCTGTTTTAGAATATGCATTGCTTTTATGAGCCATGATTATGATTAATCAGAATACGAGGCAGTAGCGAATGAAGCAGCATTAGTGGTTGCATGCACGCCAGGTTCTCCTCTCACGTGCCCACGTGGCTGTGTGGCTCACTGTTCTCGGTGGCGATGTTATTCCAACGTGACTAAGAGACACTGGGATCCCGCCTTGTCTGCAGTGGCTGCCAGTGGCTACAGCCAGCACAGGGGGCAGGGGGCCCACAGGGGGCATTTAATTGCCTTCACCCCGAAGTCCCAGTGGTCCCTTCTGCCAATAATTTGTCATCTGGAATTAGCTTCATCACATGTGAGAGAAATCCAATTTGAACGAGGTTATACAGAACATGGAGATTAAACAGAATCAGATTCATAATTTTAAGTGAATAAAGATACAGATCCTGCAAAGAAAATTAACCAGAAATGTATCTGAATATGTCCATGACAGAAACTTTTGTAAATTCTTTCAGCACCAACATCAGAAATTTCCTATCTCCTTATGTTTCAGTGGTGTTTGCTTGTTTGTTTGTTTTTGTTTTTGTTTACCTCAAATTCCCAAGAGAAGACTCCAGTTGTGTCTGCCCAGGTCTGTTTTTCTGTCTGCATCAGTTGCCTATGGCAGGAGAAAGACTGCTCAGGTCTCTGCTTCAATCTTCTTCATGTTGTACAGGACACACTGAGAGGAAGACCAAATCACGTCAGCAGTGGTTACAGAAGTATCTGGCTTACAAAATCTTAGGAATATTCTTGAGACTAACAAGTTGTGAGTCTCAAGATACTCTCTCAAGCAATAATTTCGATTAGAGCAATAAATAAATACACTGTTTGGCAAGCTCTCCACCAAGATTCAGGACCATACCCCTTCAGCCACGTGATAGCTGTCCTCTTCAGAGGGTAGTGACAAGGAAAAGACCGTCCAAGCTCCTAAGTTTGGAATCATAGAACATCATGCGCAAGGTTTCATTAAAGATTGAGGTAGAAAATACTGCAGTGTTAAAGCTGTGTCGGTCCTTGTGTTTAATTTTTTTTAATCATCACAAACTGAAAAGCCGTTAGATCCAAATAAGCAAAATAGGAAACAGTTTAGAGACAGCCTGTTCTCCATCATAGAGTTCTTAGTCAAAGACAGAACGCGTGTGCTTGGCAGAGGGACAGGAAAAGCAGGCGGCCTTGCTAATTAGGTTGAGGTAGGAGAATTGGGATTAGAGACTTGCCCCTTGCTCCTGGCTGAGCGTACAAGGTGGAGATAGAGGAGGAGGAGGTATGCCCCGGGTGCCTCAGCATGAAACTGTGGCCTGAGAAAAAGCAGTGCTAGTCCTGCAAGGAAGAGCAGCGTGGTGTGCACTCTGGCCCCACGGGAGCTGTGGTCACCCCACATGTGTAAGCTGGAGTGGGGATCCCGAGCCATATCAAATGGGAGATGCACAGGACGCGAAGGGATTAGCTCCAGCCAAAACTAAGATAGCGCTGAATCAAAGGAAAGGACCGCGAAACTTTGCTGGAACCACTGCCTCGGCTTGTCCTTGCCAAAGAGACAGATAGGTTTTTATCAGCAGGAGCACAGACGGTTGTGTTCCCCGATAGTGGCGCTAAACGTCCAGTGAGCCCAGACATAATCCCCTCGTCTGAGGCAAGGGAGCCAGGTTCTTCAACTGACGAGATGTCAGAGTGAAGTGAATTGATAAATCACTAGAATCTAGCTGGGCTGAAGGCGCTCAGATTAGCGTTTTAGCTTCAAACATACTGGAGCTCAGAGTCAGGCATTTAAATCGACATTAAGAAAGAAAGAGCTCACTGGAAAATGCTACTATTATCTCATTTCCTGTTTCTTGAACTTGGTGTAAAACGCGTAACTGTGAGTGTATGCTTTGAAATTTACACACCATAGGTCAAAGATGCCTTCACAAGTTTGATTAACAGCATATGATAATAAAAGAAAATAAAGAGATGTTGATTTGGCTCCAAGACTCCAAAATCAATTGTTTTAAGTAAATAACACTGGTTTTCTGTATGGAAGGTGGATCTGGATAGTAATTGTTTGAAACCTTAAACAGCAATAAAATGATCATATCAGAATGTGTTCGGCAGTGTCTAAAAATGTATGTATGTGTGTATGATATAGAATAAAAGGTGTATATGCCTTATCACTCTGTACTAAATTAATTAAATCTAGAAACTTTTATTCAGTCAGTGGCTCATATTTAACAATGGAAGGGAATAGTGGAGAAACAGATACATTGGGTCTTATTAATTATGAATCGCCGTAACTTCTGAATATAAATGTTCACATCTGCAGAATGGGGGAGTAATCGACTAAGCTAAGCTTTAGTAAGCTTTCAATACTCAAAATGTTTACATTTCTTTAAATTATTAATTTCTAAAAGGCATTCAAATTCTTATTGTTGAATGTAAATATCAAATCATTCCTATAATTCTCCAAAACCCTCAACCATGAACTAAAAAACCTTAAGTTGTGCTCACATTGCACTTGGGAAGAGGCAGAAATAAAAACATGGCTTTTTTACTTTAACAGCCTTTTACCTCTGTCATATTTACAGCATTGTCTAAGAATAGAGATACGGAATAATTTTTATTTTACATGCAGTTAAAGTAATAGCTGTTCAATAATTACAGCCTTCACAATGACTGTGGGATAACTTGCATTGTATTTTATCAGGACATAATTTTTCAAGCAAACTGTTGTACTCAATAGTATTTAGTTAGGTATTTAGCTTGTACACTAAACATTAGTTCAAATTCATAAAGGTAAAAAAAATCAAAATATGAACCAATGCATAAATTCATTCCTCATTATATGTCTGTTTTGAGGCTGTCTGTGACAATCTTGTACAAACTCTGATTAGGCAAAGGTGTATTAGTGGCACATCTGCTCATCGATGTGGAACTCTGTAAGCCTGAACCTTGCAATCGTCTCTCACTGTGTCTTAAGGGTGTTGGCAGCCTCAGTGGTGCTGGCAAATTAAAGGAAACTTGAAAGTCATCAGAAAATTATGAAGCCAGGTATCTGACCAAATATTGATCTGTATGTTACATACTAACATTTAGAATAGTGTGTGTCTTTGTCACTGTCCTCATGGCTGGTACAAAATGCCAGACACCTGCAGTTTGAAGAAGAAAAAGTTTATTTGGGGTCACCACATCCGGTCCATGGTCTGTCAGCTCCAAGGCAGGAAGCCATTGAGAAGGGGTGTGGTGAACAGGAAGCAAACAAAGGGTGACAGGAAAAATTGGGAGAAAGATAAGCAGTTCAGCCCACAGCCCCAGCAACCCACCTCTTCCTCTTCTTACCAGATCCACCTTCCAACAGAAAGTCAGCCAAGAGTTCCAGAATCCGACACCGCTGCGAGTATATGAGACTTTTGAGGGATATTTTGATATAAACCAGAACAGTGTGGAAAATATTAAAATGCTAGCTACTAACTAGAAAATAAAAGTAGTATAAGGTGCCCATTTGAAAACAGAAGGTAGGATGAGTAAAACCATCATTAGATAAGCGAGATGAACTATCAAGGCTAAACACAAAAATAAATGTATCTAAATTAGTTTATTGCTAAGATGAAACAGATGCAAGTTGTAAAAAATGACAAAAATAAATTAAGCAAAGCTCAATCCATATAAATTATAAAGAAAATATAAAGAAAATTATGAAAGTGAAGGAAATGAAGGATAATTATTTTTAAAACTTTGTATATCAATCATGATAACAAATATTAATGCACTACATCTATCAATACAAAGGTATTGTTAGTTTGAAATGAAAAAACAGTCACTAGAGCTTCGTCACTTATGGGAGAATTATCTGTAATACAAGTCATTCAAAGTTGGACATAAAAGTATTTTAAAAGTAGTTCTTGTGTATATTCAATTATATAAAGCTCTTGTAGATACAGTAAGGAAAGTCTTTCAGGAACAGATACAGAAGTAGAAATTGCAAAGTTTAGTAATTAAATTAATATCCTAATTCTGCATTTAAGTTCAGTAACCACTATAGTGAGAATGTATGAGCATACATTATTTGAATATTAAGGAAATATGTATTAGGAATATTCAACCTATTCCACTAAAGTATTGGCCAATAAAATTGAAAAAAAATTAACAAATGTACAAAACACCTGAACAAAGTTATAAATAATCTATGTGATAGTATCTTACTTTTTCTCATTGCTAAGACAAAATACTCAATACGCAACGTTAAAAGAGCAAAGGTTCATTTAGCTCAGTTTGTAGAGGTTTCAGTCTATAATAAGCTAACTGCATGTCAGGGCCACACATGCAGAAAGCAACCCTTCATGGTGGGAAGATAGCAAAAGCAACAAGGGGAGGAAACAAGACTCTTTCTATCTCTTATACTGTAGGCAGGTTACCCGCCCTGGGCCAAGTAGAGCAGTCACATCCTTCATCCCAGCTCTGTACTATGAATCAATGACACACTCTCCATTCAGCCACCTCCAGACAAACTATGAAGAATGACGCATTGGGGGGACGTCTAGACACAAACAATAACAGGCAGGTATAAAATCTGCACATAATTTTAGGAAATATTTTTAAATCTCATTTGAACCAATCACAGCATTTACCTATATAAACATTAACAGCATTAACATCACTCCTGAAAGAATATCAAAGATTGAGTATCATAAATAAATATTTTCTCACATAGGTATAGTGGTGCTGGTCTGCAACCCTGTGATTCTAGAATGATGAGGCTGAAGGATCAGTTTTGAAACCAGCCTTAGATATACTGCAACTCAGACTCTGCCTCAAAACTGAGGGGGAAGAAAAACAGAAAGAGAAGAAAAAGAAAAAGCTTAGAGAGCTAGTTCCTTGAAAGTATCTTGTAGTGAAATTAATACTAATAGAAGTAAAAACATACTTTTCTGTCTTTACTAGAATTCTTATTGGAATTCCTATTGGGATTCTAGTAAAGGAGGGTGTTGAGGCTGGGAATATATCTCGGTGGCTCAGCTGCCTGGCAAGCACAAGATAGTAAGTTCAACTCCCGGTACCAGAAAGAAAGAAAGAAAGAAAGAAAGAAAGAAAGAAAGAAAGAAAGAAAGAAAGAAAGAGTAACAATCAATATCATGACAAAATTTCATGTAATTCATGAGTTACATAGAAATCTAAATTATGTTAGAATTTAATAATAATCAAACCATTAAACATCAAACTCATGAAAATCAATAAAAGTAGTGTCTTTTCTCATATTAGAAAATAAGAAATTATGAAAACTAAGGACATATCCAACCTCAAAATAGGGAAAAAAGCAAACTCTTAAGTAAATTATAAGTGATAAAAAGTTAAGAACATGACAGGAGATCTTAAAAATGAAAAGCTAATTTAGTGAAAGATTGTTAATTTTTCCACCATGAAACGAGGTCTAACTACTTTGTAATATCCTAGTGCACAGTTTGTAGAGGTTTCAGTTCATAGTCAACTGGTTCCAAACAGGGCATTGTAGCAGAGCGGTGTCACAGAAGGGAAACAGTCCGTATCGGGGCAGGCAGGAGGCCACAGGAGCGAGGTTCCCTTCCTGTTTATACTCTATCCAGGCTGGAAAGCTATTGGTTGGTGTTAGTCAAACTCAGGTTGAGGACTCTGCCTCCAGTAAACCCATTTAACCGCACCCAGAACTATACTAAACCAACTGATGAATTAACACAGTGTCACAATCCTTACTCCTAGTGACATGCAACCCGTGATCCAGCCACCTTCCCAAAGGTCTGCCAATGAGGGCATGAGGGATTGGGGCAACAGGTTCTGGGGGAACAAGTCATGACAATATAGAAAAATATATTATGACATATTGAAAAATATAAAGGTACTATACTTAAAAATGGTAATGATAGAGGAAAAGATAGCAAACCAAAGTAACACTAATAAAATTCCCAGGGACTCAGAAATATGGCCTTGCTTATATTAATTTTTTCAACAAATATTTAGTTCCCTGACTTTTAGGTTACAAACAGTTCTTTCTTCCAGTGAAAACATTGGAAAACAAAAGTAAAGTGATTGCCCTTATTATAGCTTTTATTCTGTAAAGGAGAATAGCAAATGCATTTCAAATAATTTTGAAAACAGGGAAATTGAATTTCTGTCTCATACTATATTAATAATTTATACAGTGGTTCCTTGGTACATGAAACCTTTGTTTGCAAACAAGTTAGTTTGCATTTTAAGACAAAAGAAAATAATCATTAATGATTTGGTATCTACAACAGATACTTGTGAATAATTTTTAAATGACTTGAGTTTTCAGCTCTAACATATAGAGATATAGGAAGTAATTGTTTGTCTTTCAGTGGAATCTATAATAGACAAACTGAAAATCAATGACACTTTTAGATCATAATAATCAAGTTTTAAGACAAATTTTTACATATGAATTTAGAGAAAAAAAACATATAAGAGAAATTCAGCAACCAAGATCTGATTGCCTAGTTCAGATACTTCTGTAGCGGTGAACTGGAAGAAACCCTACAATCCCCGAGGGCCAAATTGAATCTCAGTAAGGAGCAGAAAAGATGAGTGTCTGAGGATTAGGTTCTTGCTGGTATTCTACTCTTGTTGACTTACCCTATAGGGATATTGGCTGGGTTCTCAGAAAGGATAAGAAAAGAATATCTTTGTGACACTGATCAGATAGAAGGAAAAGTAGCCATTATGAAATATGACCAGGATTGCCTACTGCCTATAGAGACAGAGACAGAGAGACAGAGAGTGAGAGAGAGCTAGAGAGTCAGACTGAGACAGAGACAGACAGAGAGCTTGAGGTTACTCCCTAGGGGAAAGACCTTCCCTGGACCCAATTCTGAAATATAATTTCAACCCTTTCAAACATTATAGAAAAAATAAACCATAATCAATAGGTTTGAGGCAGAGCTTTAAGGAAATTGATTCACAACTTTGCATCAAGGAAATGGAACAGGAGTCATGGGAATTAAAACTGTCTTGCTTGAGAAAGACAGCACACATGAGAGAAACAAAGTAGGAAACTAAGATACAACTGGGAAGCCAAGTGTGGTGGCACATGCCTATAATCCCAGCACTTGGGAAGCTGAGACAGGAGGATCATTTTGCGTTCAAGACCAGCCTGGGTTACAAAGTGAGCTCAAAGACAAACTGAACTACATAGTGAGACTCCATATCATAAAACAAAAAACAAAACAAAACAAACAAACAAAAAAAGAAACATACAACTGGAAGAGTGTTTCCCTCCTTTATGTCTCGTCTGACCCCTGCATGGCTACAGTATAATAATACTGTGTTGAAGTTTCAAGTGTTGAAAAACCCAAATCCTCTTTCAAGAAAAGTACTCTTAAGTGTTTGTTTCTTTGTTTTTCTTTTTGTGACAGGGTCTCCTCTGTAGTTCAGGCTGCCCTTGAACTCACAAAGATCCTTAGCCTTTTGAGTGATAGGATTACAGGGGGGCAAGACCACACCTGCGTAAAGTATAGATCTGGCAAGTACAGTGACCAGAGCCCAAGCTCTAGCAAGAAAAACAGACATCATCACACTAACGTCATTTTTACCTGTGCCTTTTACTGAACAAGTAAAAAGCTTTCTACAAATTATAAACATGCTAAAAAGGTAAGAATAAACACACGCTTGTGCAACAAAGACCTGATAATACGTGTTAGAAATGTTGGAGCATGTAGAAGAGGACATTTAAATAAACGACTAATCTCTTGCTGACAGAAAAGGCAGACAATAGGAGAGGAAACATGATTACTGGATGTAGATGAAAGCTGCAAGAAATATTTTACAGTAAATATTAGAATTAAAATTCAAAATAAAAATGCCTTGCATGCATTTATCTTTGGGATAGGTATAGCCATAGAGAAATCAGAAAGCTTGAGCAGTTAATAGAAAAATTCAAAATTTCAAAAATTAAAAGAAGAAAAGGGACAGCTATTTTGACCTCTGTAGAACAACATCTAAATGGATGATGTCAGTATCTGCAATGTAAAAGTAAGACACTGAGAATAAAGCAGAAGAAAGGATTTCAGCAATAATCTTGGATAAATTTTCAAACTGAATACAGGCACAAAATCACACAGGTGAAAAGCTCATTTAAAAAGCGAGTAGGAAAAGTGAAAAGAAATAAAATGCATATGGATATTTTATTCAAACTGTAGAAAGTCAAAAATAAAGAGCAAATCTTCAAGTAAGTCAAAAGAGAAGCACTTTTCTGCTCAATAAAAACAGTAAGATTTAGGAAGGATTTGTCATCAGAAATCAAGCAAGCAAAGAGTGTGTAGAATTAATGAAAGATGAGGAAAAAAACATGACTCAACTGTTAATTCTACATTCACCAAATTATCTTTTAAAAGTGAAGGGAAAATGAAGATTTTTCTTTCCAAAAACAAACATGAAGGCACAAGTCCCTATCAGATCTATCCCGAAATAAATGTTTTAATAGGATACAGTCAGAAACTTAGACTTGAATAAAGGAAAAAAGAACGTCAGAAAAGTCGGAAAGGAAAGCAAAATGAAAACTTTTACTGTTTTGTCTCAATTTATTTAAGAAGAGATTCTGAAACAATAATTACAATAATGTGCTGGTGCATAAGCAAAATTAATATTAGTACCATGAGAAGAAGCTGCAAGTGGGATTGGGTGGGATTGTCGATATTCTCTTATAAACTCTGTCAATGCATGTAAAATGGCGTAGCATTGTTTGAATATGGACTTAGATTTGTTTGAAATGTGCATTGCAATCTCTATGGTAAATATTACACAAAGGGGCATGATCAATAGGTGAGGAGATAAAAGGAAATCATGTGACATATTCGTAAACTCAGAGAAGGCAACCAAACAGAGGTACAGATAGCTATACTACATTAAATGAAATGTGGGTTCTCTGAATATACCAATAAAAATACACCTTGTGAGAGTGCATAAAAATACTCTAGTATAGGTTTTTATAGGAACCTTTTTCAAATATAAAAGTTCAGATAAGTTAAAGGAGTGGGAAAAATGTATCCTATGATCGGACAAATCAAGCCCGATAAAATAGCATGTAAATGTTGCAACCACTGATTATCTGGTAATACAAGGGTCACTATAACACAGCAGAAGAAGACAGAATAGTCTGAAAAAGTACACATGTAGCAACACTACCTCAAAAGGTATGAGATGAAAACTTATTGAACAGAAAAGAAAAATACAGATAGTCCAGGACTCTGACACCTTCAGTCAATATTTGATGAACTAGAATTCATCAAAAGCAAAGCTAACTTTGACAAAAGTAGCAGTCACCTTGACTGAATTGAAATGTGCAAAGTAGAATTTTGTAAAGAAGAAATAGTGGAATGCGTATTCTCAAAATCTCTGGAAAATTCATCAAGATATCCATGTTCTGACTCATAAAATATAACTCAGAATTCTGGTATTAAAGTCAAGTGCAGAATGTACTTAGATGTCAGTGGAATTTAATTAAAAATTAATAGTGAGGGCCAGGGATTTAGTTCAGTGGCATAAGCACCTGCCTGGCAAGCCTGAGCTTGTGAGTTTGATCACCGATACCACCAAAATTTAAAAAAAAAATGCAAAAAAAAAAAAACCAAAAAATTGGGCTGGGCATATTGTTCAGCAACACAGTGCATCATGGCAAGTGTGAGGTCCTGAGTTCAACACCAGGTACAAAAAAGAAAGAAAGAAAGAAAAGAAAAGAAAAGAAAAGAAAAGAAAAGAAAAGAAAAGAAAGAAGGAAAGAAAAGAAAGAAAGAAAGAGAGAGAGAAAGAAAGAAAGAAAGAGAGAGAGAGAGAAAGAAAAAAAGAAAAAACAAAAGAAAAGCAAAAAATGGAGTATTGCAAAACATGGTAACCCTCAGATGGAGAGAATCTTGCTCTGTGAGTATTCTTCAAGATGTGAAAACATTTCTAATAAACTTTAACTTGATAAAAGAGTGATGGCTTGTCAAATGTCACATGATCGCAACTCACTCAGCTGCTTGCTCTCTCTCTGTCTCTCTCTCTCTCTCTCTCTGAGATTGTGAGTGATCCTTTCCCAAAAACAAAAGTTTATGGAGATCTTTGTAGGGGAGAAACAGAAAAACACAAAGGAATATCTTGCTGCAAATGAGATTAGGGTGATGTGTAAAATCTGTGAAACGGCAAACTTGTATCAAAGTGCTAATCACGAAACACATCTGTTTAAAAAAAATGCAATGTCACATTTCTGTGAAATCCTACAAAGGATACAAAAACAGATGTTATGGGATAGGGTCCTGGTTAAAGCTGCATGATGAGAAAAAGATTCCGTTGAGCCAGTAGACAGCAGTTATTACGTTAGTGAAAGTCACCTTACACAACAATCCTGCTCTCCCATCACCTTCACAGTGGCCACAAAGGATTTCAAAAGCAAGTGCCGGTCAATTTGTTTTGTTTTTTAATTATTATTTTGTATTCTTTCACAGTATTGTAATCATTTTTGTATGAATATTTTTGGTTGTGAAACAAATCATCTGCGTTTCCATCATTTCTTAGGGGAAAATTTGCTTTGATATACAAGTGCTTTGATTAAGACTTTGTTTCTGCAATAAATTGTGCTTGTAAATCAAGATTTTACTATATTTAAGAATACATACTACAAAAAAACATGGTTGAGATAAGAAGGCTCAAAACAATTTTAAATTAATTCAAACTACAGGAAATTAGTATGACTTCTTAAAATGTTTGAGGCTCACTGTTATTTATAAAGTCTACTTATAAAATAGAAGAAAGACCATAAGTGAAAAACTGAGGCATCTATGTCGGGGAAATAAGATATAACATGATCTATAATTAGAATGCTAAGACAGAACACTAAAAACTTGGGCAAAACTGAGTAAAAGTAAAATCAGAAAATCTATAGATCATCAACAAAACTAAATCTTGGTTACTTTTAGAGGTTAATGTGTATAAACTGCTAAGTAAGCTAACAAAGAAAAAAAATCAAAATACAAATTTCCAATATTGCAAATCATGAAAGACCTTCATTATCTATCTAAGGGCTATTAAGAAGCTAATAAGAGATTATGTGAACAAATTTTGCCCTCAAATAAGTAACATAAATAATATTGACTTATTATTCCCAAGACCTAAACTTCCAAAATTCACAAAAAATAAAAATAATTGTAAGACAAAGTAATTTTTAGAGAGAAAATGCCAACTAAAGATAGTTTCATTGTAATTTCTTCCTAAAATATAGAAGAATTGCAACCAATTGTTTATAATACCTTCCAGAAAGGAGTAGAGGAAACATGTTCAAATTTATTCTGTAAAAGAAGTATTACGCTAATATCAAAATCAAAATGATAATATAAACACAAAAGTTCATCAGAGTAAACAAAAATTCTCAACAAAATATCAGTAAAATAAATGCAATAATGCATGAAGTAAACTTTATAGCACAATCAAATGGGATTTATCTAGGAATGCAAATTAGACTCAAAATTCAAAGACCAATGTACTCTACCATTCTAAAAGGATAAAGCAAAAACCAGATGATCATATTAATTGATTCATAAAATGATTTTTTTCTACTAAATACAACACATTACCGCAAATTAGGGAAAACATATAAATATTAAAAAATCTGATTTTTGGAGAAGACAAATGATAATCATTTTAATATACAATTTTAAAAATGTAATGTAAAAAATAGATTAAAGACCTACATGTAAAATAGAAAATTCTGAACTTTCAAGAAGAAAATATAAGGAGAAATTTAGGTGACCTTGGGCTTGATAACACTTCTTCAGATACATTAAAAGCACAATAAATAAAAAATTAACTTTACTTTTACTAAAATTAGGAAATACAGAAAGCTTTGTCTCTAAAATCAGGAATGACATAGTTACATTCAATGCAGTACTTAAAATTGCAGTCATGGTTGGTTACTAAAAAAATAAATAAAAAGGCTACACATAGGAAAGGAAGAAATCAGTTTATCCTTATTTGCAGATGGTACAGCCCTATCTTTGGAACCTAAAAAATAAATCTGCCAGAAGTTTTGTAGATTTGATAAATTTATCAAAGCAATTGGGCAAAAATAAACAGGCCAACATTAATAACTGTTTTTAAACCAATGACAAACTTGTCAAGAAAAAAATAAAGGAACAAGTCCACGCACAATAAATGTAAAATATAACATACATAAAGAATAAATCTAACTAAGGAAATTAAAAACCTCTACAATAAGTATTACAGACTACTGAAGAAAGAAACTGAAGAAGATACTAGAAGATAGAAAGACCTATATTCATGGACTAGCAGAATTAATATTCTTAAAGCGGCCATTTTACTAAAAGTGATGCACAGATACAACGCAATTTTCCATTAAAACACTAATGACATTCTTCAAAGCAAAAAAAATCCTAAAATTAATATGAAAATACAAAGATTCAAAGCAATTGTGAGCCAAAAAAAATAGCTATGTCAGTGGTATCATATTAAGAGCTCATGTTTATAATATAGTCTTCATTATGTTGAGGTAAGATCCTTCCATGCCTACTTTATTTTAGGAGTTTATCAATAAGAGATACTTAAGTTTGTTGAAGTCTTTTTATATTGAAATTTTACACTGGAAAAATGACAGCTTCTTTAATTAGTTCTGGGGAAAACTGTTCACATGTAGAAAGCTACTTGAAACTAGATCCTTTCTTTCAGCAAGCAAAAATAGTCAAAGTAAATCAAAGATACAAAAATAAATCTGAAACTTTTAAGATGCTGGGGAAAACATTTTGGAAACACTTAAAGATACATTCACAGACAATGAATTCCAGAGTAGGACTCCAATATTTTAGGAAATTGTAGCAGATGTTGATAACTGGTATTACATTGTATATAGCAATGCGTGTTACGTTCTGTATAGCAAAAAATCAAGTAAGAGAGTGAAGAGATAACCCAGAGAATGACAGAAAATCTTTGCCAGATATTTCTCTCACAGAGGTATAGTATGTGGAATAAAGAATGCCAAAAGCATAATACAAAAACCTCCACAATTAATCCAATCAATAAATAGGCAAATTAACTGAACACATCTATCTCAAAAGAACTACAAATTGGTGAAGTGAATATGAAACAAACAAAAAGCTCACAATTGATAGCAATAAGACAAATGGAAATCACAATTACCTTGAGATTTCATTTCACCCCAGTCAGAATGGTAATCATTAAGAATACTAAATAAATAAATAAATAAATAAATAAATGCTGTCCATAGGTTGGGAGAAGAGGAACCCATTATACTGCTGTTGGGAGCATAAAGTACTACAACCAGTACAGAAATCATGATGGAGTTTCCCGAAAAAAAAAAAAATTAAAAATAGTATTACCATTCTATCTGGGTGCATTGCTTTTCAGTGAGTACCTGACTTAAAATAAGCATAACACAGGGATACCTGTGTACCTATGATTATTCTGTGTAGTCCAAAATAGCTATGATATGAAAAAGCCATGGACAGCTGTCAACTGCTGCGCAGATTAATCATGAAATTTGGCAAATTTATTACCCTGGTGTTGCAACAGGAGGGTAAAAAGTTTGTAGAAATTATACTACCATCGTTACAGTTCTTCAGGTCTAATGCTATTTTGAAATTTAAAATTTATTTAAAATAAGTGTAGGTGAAGTTTTGAGAATCTTCTGTAAAACACACTCACATACAAAGTTAGTAATGATATTTATAACATTGATAACTGACAAAGATTTTTATACACATTGATTAAATTCCATAAAATATTAATTTTTAAAGGTAATTTCAATAAACATTTCTGACAAATAGAAACTGTACTAAGCATAATGAACATGTGAAAAATACATTTGCTAACACAAAAACAGGAATTAGATTTTATTATTTACCTATACGCATAATAAATTAAATTTTTAGTAAGATTTGATAAGAATGTGGAAGCTCACAGATCTTCAGAAGGGCCAAATAAGTAGCATCAATTTGAAAAAACTTTGACATTTAATAAAATTAAAATTAAAAGTGTTGAAAAATAGAAAACCATTCCATTTTCTCGATAGTAGAAAATATTTATGAAAACAGTAATCTTGAAAAGATATTTGAGATAACATGAAATTGTTCTATTATTGTTAATTAGAAGTAAATTACTTGTACTGTTTTACAAAATCATCATTTGAATTTGTAATATATTGCATTCTGCAAATACTTCCCTCAAATACATATGGTCATTGCTTTTTAAGAGCATAATGAATAATTTGTATATTTTTCCACTTCCTATGTTCTGCTCCATTATTCTGCTCATCAATTCTCTCATCAATTCATCTTTATTATTATATTTTTATAGCAAGTCTTCACATTTAGTGTGTTAGTAGGCATTAATTTTACATTCTGTGATTTTGTCCTCCTGTTATTTTCAAAATATTTTGTAATTTTTACTAATTCCTTTAGGTTTTCTTTATAGACAGTCATGACACTACCTTTTAAGAGCATAATTAAATCTTGACATCATGCATTTTGAGAGCCAATTTTCTGAAATAATCTTTCCACGTCTGCACAGTAGAGCACTGCTGTAGTCGGGGGATGCAAGGAGAACAACACAGGACACGTAATTTATAGCATTATGATGCTCACCCAAATAGTCCAAAGCAAAGAAAGTACAGGAAATTTGTCCACACACTAAAGACTTAGAAAATTCAGCCAGGGACCTGGATCCTATGGCAATAACCTGCATTAGTTCAGCTAAAAATATAGAGCCAATGACAATGTCTCCCACAAGTCCATCTGGAGGCCCAGAGCCACGATGAATCACGCACGTCTGTTTCACAGATGTGCACTGGGAAGGCCCCAAAGTCGGTGATGGAAGCTACAAAGTCTGTACCAGCAGGAAGGAGGATCTGTGCAAATAGCCTGAGGGTTCTGCACTGGACCAAAGAGAGGCGCTCAAAATAAGGACCAGGGATCCCCTGAAGTGTACCGCAGCCATCCTCTGCGACAGGGTCTGCGCTCCTCTGACAACAACCAAGTTTGTGTCAAGGAAGTCAGCACGACAAGCACCTCCAGGGAGAAATAACTGCCCCCAAAGAACGAGCAGCTCCAAGCGACAGCAACACTGCGGAGAACCCACAATGCTACTCCTCCTCTCCAGGCCTCCTTGGCATGCTGGCCACGGTCCTCAGGGGGGCGTCCACACTCAGGGCCTTGTGGAGTCCGTTCAGCTGGTGTTTAAGTTCGCCGCCAGTTTTTAATCCACCACAAATATTTTTTTAAAATTGCATATGTACACAAAAAGGTTGAAAAATAAAAATTAAATTGTTAAAATTTTGTTTTGAATGTCATGAAAATATATAATGACACCAATTTTATAAGCACCAAAATGAATGAAGCCACAAAACATGAAGTAAAAATAAGTATGTTTATTTGTATAAGAGCATTTAAATTTAAAAACATAACACAAAAAGCATTCTTGGTATTCTTTTTTTTAATTTTTATAGTTTTAAACTCTGTAATCTTTATGGATTCTTATACATAATATTCAGTAATGTAACCTCTATAGAAAAGATACACATTAATTCTAGGTTACTGACCACTTGGAATTTGAGTATAACTATAAAGAACTAATTCACTAACATTTTAAATGTTTCATCATGATTCACACTGAGAAACAGAGTTGGATAAATGTAAAATTCATTAAGTGTGATGTCTGACTATCTTGGTAATTTACCAGTGTCCTGTGTGCACTGTTATGCTAAAAATGCAAAATATAAGTTACTTTGTATGAGTGTGTATGTCTATAAGTGTGTGTTAGATTTAGTTTTAAATTAAAATTAGAATATTTTAACATCTCCAAAGTTTTTTAAAAAATATTACAAATTGAGAATTTCTATTTCTCCTTTAAAAATCCGGATCTAAATGAAGATTTGTATTCATTACTATGCGGAAGATCTGGTTTGAACTAAACATCCTGCTAAAGATAGGTGAGAACACCTGGGTAAAATCTTCATGCAGTTTGTTTGCAAATTTTGGAAACTGTCCACAGTGGTGTGGACTGTGGTGGTGCCTCTCAATAACGAAGAAAAGTCTGGAGGATCTTGGTATCTGACCACCTTCAGGGGATTTTCAGGTGTCCTAAACAGTGTTTGAAAGGCTGAATGGACGAAAAGAATTTGAAGGACTTATGAGGAGACCAGAGAGAAAAACTGCTATTTGTTGTCTTGAAATGTGAGGTGCTTGATATGCAGTCTAGGAGGGTCAGGGCCGTAAGAGAGAACAGTCACAAACAGTGAACCAAAAATCCACCCTTCACAAAGCATGAGGTTCAGCTTTGAAATGTATTTTTCAATATTGATTTTAGGGATTTTTGGCCTCCTCATATCCAGTTGTTACACAGGAGAAAGAAAATACAGTATGAGGAAAAGCAACACCACCCCAAGACTCAAATATTTTTTATGCTTTTTCCTAAAAATCTTCAGGCAATTAAATTCAACTTGGTATATATCATAACATATGAATAAAAATAACCCAAAATAAATAAAAAGAAAAATTTATGGTTACTCTGATAAAAGTTACCATGCAGGAAGATGCTTTGTTTTATAATACACAATGCTAGGAAAGTACTCCTTTTAGAATAACTTCAAAGCGCTAAACATTTTTAAACAGAAATTTTTGGAATGAAAAATACAATTAAAATTAAATGATACAGGTACATTTAAAAAGCTACATGTATTCACTGATTAGACAATAATACTAAATGGAAATAATGGTAAAGTGAAAAACTGGAGAAAAAAAAGAGTACAACAAGTGCATCTTCAAGAAACAAAATCCTAAGAAACACAGAGAAGTGAAACAAGAAATCAGACTTCACAGAAGCAGCACTTACAGAAAAAAAAAATCAAGTTGATGAAAGGCATCAAGCAATAGGAATTTAAAAAGTAGACTCAATATATTTTTAAAAGTTAGTAATAAAGGACAAATTTCAGAAGTCAAAATGAAAGCTATATCATGTTTGGCAGGGGAAAAAAAAAAGATTTCTAAGAGATTTCCCCAGAGAAATAACACAAAACCCAGACAATTAAACTGATATCTTTATAGTGCCAAAGGAAAACAACTACCAGTAATAAAAGTGTATGGCTAGCTAAGTTACCTGCTACTCTCAAATGAAATGAAATAAAATGTCTCAGGAAAAAAAGAAATTCGAGAGGAATGCTAGCAGTAGAATACAGTAATTACTGGTAAAGAGCAAAATGATAATTGTTGGCTGATCTTATGATTACATACACCAAGATTCCAACACATCCTACATACCATTAAAATTAGTAATTAATATAGTAGGAGTGTTACCTATAAAGTGAGCATAAAATTGCTTGCTTATGCAATTGGAACCAATGAAAAGAAAATGTCTAGTATTTCATTTCTCTTAGTCAAGGTCCTTACACAGAAAACTCTAGAACTACTATATAGAAAATATAGAAATATATATAGAAAATATATTTATATTATAGAACAGAAATATAGAAAATATATTTATCTAAATATAGAAAATATATAGAGAAAAATATAGAACTATTATTGAGAAGAGAAAAATTATTGTATAAAACAAATATAAACTCTAAAAGACTATAATGAAACAATCTCCATTCTCCCTAAAACAAGTGTATCACTCTACCAAACACTGTTTTGATGTTGTGAAATTCACTGTTCTACATTTTTTTACAAAAACCGACTGATTTGCCAAGCAGAGAGGCACAGGCCTGTACTTTCACCGCTGGGGAGAATGAGGCAGGAGGGTCCCTGCGAGTTCAACCAGGCTGGACTACATAGTCGGTAAAGAACTAGCCTGAACTTCATAGCGAGAACCTGTCTTGAACAAACAAACTAAAAAAACACTCATTTAATTCTTTAACAGCACAATTACATAGTCATTTCTATTTTATAATGAGATGCCTGAGACAGATTTCAAAACAACCTACCCACAACACGGACTTAAATCACAAGCTAATCGATCAACACTTTTACTTCCAGGGTCCCTGTTATATTAATTCTTATGTGATTCCTTCTACAAGGAAATGTTGAAATATATATATATATATATATATATATATATATATATATATTTCATATATGTATATTCATATATATTTTCATATATATTTGTATTCATTTCATATACATATGAAAATCTAAGAGAAAAATGATAGTTATATGTCATTAAAGAGTGAATCACATTAATATGAAAATACTACGATTAATAAATGGAAACAAAAACCACTGTTTCTCAAGTATTTCAGTTTTTTTTGTTGTTGTGGAAAATGTCAGCCTCATTGGAAAACATTTTTATTGATTTATCTGTTTGGAGCATATAATTATCTGTGTTATGATTTATATCCACAGGTCCTGCCAAAGGCTCATGCAATCCTAGGTGGGACTCCTGTGAGGTGACTGGATCATGGGAATATGACAGTCATCACTAGATTAGACCACTGATGAGTCTACAGCTAGATATAATTTGGGAGGTGAGTCAAATAACCCCTTCCTCTTTTACACAGAAGATGTCAGTTATGGGGGTATTGTGTCTCAGAAGTGAGAAAGTAACTGAGACAGTCTACATTAAAAGACAGAAATATTTTCCATCAAATTATAGACTAGATTTAATGCTTTAAATTGATTTTATACTTTAGTGAATTTTATTTCAGCGAAATTATTGATTGCTACACAATTGTAGAACTGTTTCATCATTTGACAGGCTAGATCTACAGCTAGTTCATTTTTTAATGGTGACTAAATGGAAATGGAGAAAACTATACAATTGATAATTCTGCATCAAAATCTTTCCAAGCATTATAAATGTGATTACACGTTAAATTTGTAGTGATAAAATACACCGATCTATGTCCATGAAAACGCTGGTACTTTTAAAACATTCTTAATAACCAGATACTAGGATTTCAAGATATCATTTGAGAGAGAGTAGTTCAACCCATAATATGAGAAATTAGAGAGTCTTCTAGAGTACATCCCAAATCCAGAGCAACATTTTTCCTCTCTCAGGAGCCGTGGGTGAGGATCAAATTCGGCACCCCTGTCAAAACTTACCGTCTATCTTTTTGATTACTGATTGCCTAGTTTGCATGCAAGGTTATCTTACTGCAATTTTCATTTGCATTTTCCTCATATCTAGCTTGAGAATCATGTAAAGCACTTATTTTCAAGTTGTATATCCTTTTCACAGCACTAACATTTGATGTATGTATGTTTGCTTTTTGATGAGGTGCATTTAGCTAAGATATTTTTATCTTTTACCACTTGGGCTTTTAATGTCATGCTTAGCTTTGTCATAGCCCGATGCAATTATAATGCACTGCTATACTTTTTCTAAAAGTATAATAGTTTTCTCTTACAGATAAGATTATGAAAAATCTTAGGTGAAGATAGCAACACAAATGAAGAAGGACAGATGATCACAGTGACAGATTCTGAAGAGATCCTGTTGCAAACTAAGGAAATTGAGAAATGCTAAGGATTCTTTGCCATCACTAGAAGCTGGAAACAGGCAAGAGAAAACATGGACATGCTAGCATAACACCTTGATTTCAGTGTTGTTGGCCAAGGAACAGCTGAGAATATGTTTCTTTTGTTTCAAGCTGAACAGCTAGTAATACACTATTTCAGCCACACTAGGTAACTAATACAGCTTTTGACGTGGTAAACTGAGGTAGGTATTTAACAAATACCCAAAATGTGGAAGCAATGCTGGAACTTAATAATGCATAGTGGTTACAGGAATTTTGAAGTATTTGATATAAAAAGCATTATGAAGATCATAGTAGAAATATGTACACTAATGAGTTTCCTGTATCCCCTCTCCCTCATCACATGCATAGAACTGCTTTGATACACAGTGTATTCATGCAATGGGAAAATAAAATTAATGGGAATAAACATGAATAAATCTCTTCAATTTACAACTACACGAAGGCATCTAAATATAATGCTAGTGAATAAAAATGTAAAAAGACCAACACAAAAGACTTTATATCATGATTCCAGTAATTCGTGTTGTTTGGTGCAAACAGACTGGCAGTACTTTTAAGAAACACAAAGTTAAAAGTCAAGGTAATGGTTGCTCTTTGTCAGTAGGAGGTGAAGACTTGGAAAAGGTTTCAATGAAGACTCTGGAACAGTCTATTTCTTGACGTGGGGATTGTGTAACTGAGTGTTGACTTCCTGAAAATGAATCAAGGTAATTAATTATACAAGTTCTGAGGAATGCTCTGTTTTAATACAAAACTTCCATAGGGGAAAAAATGGACATTCAGAACATAAGAATGTGTTGCCTTGCTTACATGCAAAATGAATTTAGTGCAAATATAGATCAAACTATGCATTTGTTAATTCCATACATTTCACATTAAAGGTGCCTAATGTAGCTGAATATCTCGGTGAACTTTTTCAGTTTTATAATCATCTTTTCTTTCTTTCTTCTTTCTTTCTTTCTTTCTTTCTTTCTTCTTTCTTTCTTTCTTTCTTTCTTTCTTTCTTTCTTTCTTTCTTTCTTTCTTTCTTTCTTTCTCCAATTTTGCCTTCATTTATAGTCCATTCTTTTCCTTCCCAGTGTGGAGGAAGGATTCAGTGTAAGCACTTCAGTTACACTTTGAATGAATTCACACTCTTATGCTTTAAAAACACACATTAGCACTAATGCATATCCATTTCAACTTTGCCAGCGATATTGATGATGTTTGGAAATAGCTCAAGGAAGTTTTATGTTCAAAGAAATTACTTTATTTTATTGGCTCAGAATAAATTTTCTCCACTCCCTTTTCAATGCTTCACTAATAAGGTAACATTATATGCTTTGTTACTGAATGCAATATTTATAACGGATTAAAATATGATGTATTCAGTGCTAGGGCTAATTTTCAATTATTAAGTGTTTTACTTTTTGCTTTCTATATTTCAAATAATTGTGCAGTTTTTATTCTAGGAGATGAAATTTTCATACTTCTTTGCAGAAAATCAAAATCACCTACCTGAAATTTTAACAGATGTGTTTCAGACCTGAGACATTTTACCCCAATAAGGTACACTAGTACTGCTGGGACAATGCTGAAATCCACATTAAACAAGTCACTTAAGAATATCCCATTCTCACTTCTGATACAATATACCAATTTTTCATCATTTTACTAACATATTTGTAAAGAAGGTAGAGGAAGATTTCATAGGAAAGGCCAACGAAATGTGTACATGAGCAGATTTTCTTTGATTAGACATCTTGAATTTTGAAGATATTATAGCACAGTGGATTTTAATAAGTCTAGGAGATTGTATAAACAGATTCATCACCCAAAGTTCATTGTCAAACAAACAGATATAATTTATACAATATTTAAATATATTAAAATATGAAAATGAACTTAAAATCATTAAAAAGAAAATAATTCATCAAGAAGGTTGTAACTTTAGGTGGAGTTGACACTTTTGACTGTCACACAAAACTCATTTAGTTGAAGTAATTTAGTGCATACAAGAAGGGGAATTAAGGAGAAAAAGATAGTTTTCATAGCATGGCTCCCAAATTACATTTATAAGAATCAATAATGTCCTCATTAGTAAACTGAATTTAAAAACAGATAATAGTCTGAATTATGGCTAAAAAAATCATGAGAATTTTGCCTTTTCCTTGAATTTAAAGGAGGCCAAATAAATAAGGTTAGAAGAAGGAAAATGACTAAAGTATTTTATTTGCGTGTGCGAATCTGCCAAGTGAAGCCCATTAACTGTATAACAAAGTGTTTTAATAAAAAAGTTGGAAAATATAGAAAATTGTTAGGAAACAGGTTTTTATTTTTTAAAGTGGCCAAAAGAAAAAATAGATAGCAAAAATGACCAATGCCATAATTATTTAAAAATAGTATTGGAATAAAGAGAATTCAGTGGACCAGAAAAATTAGTGGGAAACAAAACCTATACATTCATGCCACATAGTGATAAATGCAGTCATGTATACTAATGCTAATACATAGATACTAACTATTGATGCTAGTGTACCTGTTACTACATTTTCAAAGGAGGATACTCTGAACTAGCCACTTTTCAAGAGTTACAGACATAAGTTGCAAAATTAGTTTCAAAAGAAAGTAACAAACTGTTTAAAGAAGTATATTTTATTTAAAGGTGAATTAAATATCATGTAGGGTACTATTTTGGTTTGGGGATCAAGCTTCTTTTATGAAGAAAAACCAGAAGGAAAATTTAACTATTTATTCATTCAGTACTTATTAAACCCCTAATAAGAAAGACAGAATTAGATACTTTGGAGAAGAGGTGAGGGAACGTAAACAAAGTACCTTTCCTTATATTTGCAGCAAAAATGCAAATAGATAGCAAAAATGACCAATGCCATAATTATTGGTCATTTTTGCTATCTATCTTATTGTAGATCATTTTAGAACACCAAAGAGTAAGTTATGCAGGGGAAAAAAATTAGAAACAAATTGTATAGATTTGAAACTCAAAAAGGTAAAAAACTAACAAAATATAATGCAGTCTGTTCCAGTGAATGATTATACGTGTATCAGAGTATATTTGTATATTATATCCAACAGCCTATAATAAGTAATATATGTAATATATTACATGCAGGTTATTGAAACATCAAAGAACTGAGATAACATTTTTCATTGATAAATTTGTCATAAATTAAACATTGCTTGTATCAAAAATTGCTTCCTTATGTATAGTCACTCTGAAGAGTAATTTGCAATATTCAGATTAAACTATATGAAATTGACTTTTGTAAACACTTCAATGACTAAAATGCTAGGATAATTTTTAAATTTGTATATACAATTTATAAATTCTACTTCAGAGTAATCTAAGAAAATTATGTTTAGAAATGTGACTTTTACAAAGAATTTTCCTCTTTCTCTTTTTCCATCATCTTATTTACAAAAGCAAGATTTGGAAACATACATAGTGTACATCAACATGCCAAAACCATGGTATGTTTTTAAAAATTAGTGTTGTTCAGAAATTTAAAAAGATATAAAACATTTTAAAAGCCATATAGAAAAATCAAGACAAATGATGTATAAGAATATATGGTATACAATTCAAACAATTATTTAAAAGGTTAACACTTTAATTGAAATCATCACTTATGGTTTAACAGATATGCACGTAAAATAATAAAACAGTTCCTTAAATAACAACATATAATGCTATCCCTGAAGAGACATTTAACATATTAAAATTTAAGAGAGAATTTTAATACTTTAAAATCTCTCTCTAAAGAGAGAGACTAAGGGATTTGAAAGTTATTAGAGAGGACTTTTGTATATTGATAGCACTTTATTTCTTTGCAAAGAGACTAAGAGTAAACATGATCAAATGTTGGCAGCTGTTTCTCCTGCATAATGGGATTTCTAAAAATAAGCATACACCTATGTATCTATGTCTAGATAGATACAGATGTGCTATATGTTCATATTCACTTAAGTGAAGGATATGAAATAAAGGAGTAGTGAGAGATGAAAGAAAAGAAAAGAAAAGAAAAGAAAAGGAAAGAAAAGAAAAAAAAAAGAAAAGAAAAGAAAAGAAAAGAAAAGAAAAGAAAAAGAAAAACAGCCAGCCTTGATGGTTGTTTATTTACCTCAGAGACATGGTTTATGTCTCCATATTCCCTCAAGGCCTCATGCAGTTTTAGATAGGGCTTTTTCACAGGTGGCTGAATCTAGAGTGTGTGACTCATTGATAGTCCAGTGTTTGGATTAAGGGTGCTGGGATTAAAAATGAATGATTGCTGGATCCATCCACTGATTGGATTCAAGCTACCCTAACCCCCTAGAGTGAATAAAATATAAGGAACAGAAAGAGGCTTGTCTGGTTCTCTCCCTTGTTGGCTACAGTCTGCCATGTGCCACCCAGGCAGCCAGCCAGTTGTGGACTGAAACCTCTAAAAAATGTGAGCTAACTAAATGTGTCCCCTTTTGAGTGTTGGGTATTTTGTCTCAGCAATGAGACAAATGCAACTACAATACTCAGCTTCACATCAATAAAGGCTATTCCACGCCCTAATTCATAAAATGATTCATGAAAAAATAAATATATTTGAAAACAAGTCATTTTTAGTTAACATCCAGTAAGTGTTTGCCTTGTGCTGTTCCATTTATGAACAATGACATTTTATAGGAGGGAAGTAAAACTCACTATTCCGAATGCTGACCATAAGAACTGCTTAGGCACTGATATTTTATAGAAATGTACCCCCAGTTACCCAGGCTCCTTGTACTGAAAAAGCCCTGCATAGAGTGTATGTGAAAGGCCTGAACCAATTGAACACAATGCATATTTGGTAAATCAAATTTGTGAAACAGTGTCTTCACACACTGTTCAAAATAAAAAATTCGCATTGCATTTCCTCTTACTGTGATTCACACACATTTTTGTTTAGTGTTTGCAAATCCTGATACTTTATGTACATAAAATTTCCATGTTTTGTGATGTGTTGTATTGAATATCATACTTTTCAATTTTAGAGTAAATATTGTAATATTAATCAGTCAGAGCCTAACTCAAATAAATTCTAAAAGCCATTTTAGGTAATATTCCCTATGATTATAACTGAAAACTTCTTTGGGAAACAAAGCCATGTGAAACTCAGTAACAGAAATAAGGACAATAAACACAATAAAAATTTTGCTTCTCTTTGCTTATGATCTTGACCAGTGAAGGCTCAAACCAACAGAAGAAATAGATTTGAGTTTTCAAGAATATATTCAGGAAAATTATAGAATTCAATGAAATTATTTGTAGTTAAAGAAGACTTGAGGAAGTATTTATTCATTTTTTAAGAGAAAATAAAACAAAATTTCAAAACCAGATAATAGGAGGGAACAATGGTTAATACACTGTGTATTGCCTTCTTTAATTTGGTTACTCAGAGTACAATATATAGGCACTATATTGTCCAAACAATATTAGCACAAACCTTTCTTTGCAAAGAACTAGGAGATACAGAAGTAAAGCTATCATATAAAACTATCATTTTGGATCTTCCTCACTCTTTCAGCTTCTCAGTCTAGGGAAGCAATACAATGTTGACACATGTGGGTCTGATTTATTTCACTTATGTATATAATCTTGAGTTGTATCCATTTACTTATAAATTCTCCATTTTATCTTTATGACTGAATAGAACTCCATTGTATAAGAAGACTATATCTTCTTAACCATTCCTCAGTGAAAAAGCAATGGGGTTGTTTCCAAGATTTAGCTTTTACAAATTGTGCTGCTATAAATATGGGTGCACATGTACTGCTGTGGTATGACGTTTTCAGTTCTTCTTGGAAGATACCCAGAAGGGAAATACCTGAGTTGAGTGGGATCTCTCATCCTAGTTTTCTGAGGACTCTCCACACTGATGTCTATGGTGGTTGTAACAGTCTATACTTCCATCAAGAGTGAAGAAGGGTTCCTTTATCCCCACAATCGCTCAACATTTATTATTGATTTATTTCTTAATGATAGCCATTTTTTCTGATCTTTATGTTACTTCTTATTTTCTTTTGTTTTTATTTTTTTATTTTAAAGAGAATAAAATGAAAACAGAACAGAAAAAAGCAGAGAAGAACAAAGCAATACAAGCAACACAGGATTTCAAAACAAGACAACAGGAAATCAACAGTGGCTAACATGTCTCTTAATTTCTTCAAAGTAGTTGTCCATATCTTCACATACCATGAATTCAAACAAAACCAAACAGTATAAAACTGATCAAAATGAAAGAAGGAAAGCATTACAAGCCTCCAAAACCAGACAATAGGAAAATCTCTTGTTCTCTTCAAAATAGCTGTCCATATCTTTACACATATTGAAATCAAATACTAGAAAGCAGACTAAAACCAACCAAAACAAACAAAAAGCATTATTGGACTTCAAAACAAGACGATAGAAAATTAGCAATGGCTACCATGTCTTGTTTTCTTCAAAGTAGATGTTCATACCTTCACACATACTAATAACAATTCTTATAAATCTTAGGAGAAGTTCTAGGCATGTATAAGCCTATATATGTACATCTCTTTCTGTATTATAGGGAAAAGTAAAACAAAACCAAACCAAATGTAAGAAAAAACAGGAAACAAGAGACAAATAAATAACAATAACAAAGAGCCCAAAACATTAACAATTTAGGCCTTTGAAACAAGGTGGTAGGAACATAAGATTGTTATTTTGTATAGTTATCTTCAAAAGAGTTACTCAGATTGCCAGATATGAACATGAAAAATTGATCAAATCCATGAATGTTAACTGTTTTGTTCCAAGAAATAATAGAACTAGTAATCATCTTAGCTATCTTAAGTGTATATATTCAAATATATATTTTTCATCTTTTCTCTTCCTTCTTTTCTCTATTTCCCTGAGTTATTTTTCGTCTTTGAGCAGTTTCTTACTCTTTCATAACGTTCATTGTAGATTCTCTATCTTATTTACTCTTTCAGTTTCTTACACTAGGAGACAATATGGTATTTACACATGTGAATCTGATTTATTTTACTTGTTAGTATGGTCTCAATCAGCATCCATTTACCTATAAAAGCCACAGTGTGATCCTTCTTTATAGCTGAATAGTACTCCATTGTGTAAAAATACCACAACTTTTATCTATTCTTCAGTTGATGGGCATTTATGTTGTTTCCAAGATTTGGCTATTCCAAATTGTGTTGCTATAATCATGGGTGCACATCTATCACTGTAGGATGATATTTTTGTTTCTTCTGGGAATATGCCCACAAGTGGAACAGCTGGGTACAAATTGAAAGGGAAGCAATTCTCCATAACTCATTCCTGGAAGCAAGTATTACCATAATACCAAAACCAGAAAAGTACCCAAAGAAAAAGAGAACTACAGGACAGTCTCCCTAATGAACAGAGATGCAAAAATCCTCAATAAAATACTGACAAACAGAAGGTAGCAAATCATCAAGAAGATTATACACCACAACCAAGTGTGATTCACCCCAGGAATGCAGGGATGATTCGACATACAAAAATTAATAAATGTAATACACTGTATCATAGAGGCAAAGATAATACTCATATGATCATTTCAATAGATGCAGAAAAAGCTTTTGGTAAAGTCAGGCACCCATTCATGATAAGAATACCATGGAAAATTGGAATAGAAAGTTTCATGGCACTGTGATCAGATAATATGCATGTGATAATTTTTATTCTTTTATATTTACTTAAGCAAGTTCTATGGGCTAGTATATGGTCTGTTTTAAAGAATGTCCCATATGCAGCTGAGAAGAATGTATATTCTGATGTGGTTAGGTGGAACACTCTGTATATGTCTACTAAGTCCATTTGTTCTCATGTTTGATTCAGTTCTGTTATTTCTTTGCTAATTTTCTGTCTAGTTGATCTATCTCTTTGTGTCAGTGGGGTATTAAGTTTTCCCATTATAATTGTGTAATTGCTTATTTGAATTTTCATTTCTATTAATAGCTGTTTTATATATCTGGGTGTTCCTATATTTGGGGCATATACATTTAGGATTTTTATCTCATCCTCTTGAAGTTTTCCCCTAACTAGCATGTAATGACCTTCTTTATCTCTTCTGATAATTCTTGGTTTGAAGTTCACATTGTGTACAAACAGAATAGCTATCTCTGCTTTTTGGGGGGTTCCTAGTGCAAGGAGTATTGTTTTCCATCCTTTGAGTTTCAGTGTATGAATTTCCTTTTGGGTTAGATTGGTTTCTTGCATACAGCCCATGGTTGTTTGTTGTTTCTTGATCCATTCTGCCAATCTGTTTCTTTTAATTGGTGAATTGAGGTCACTTACATTAAAGTGATATATATATATATATATATATATATATAGTCTTTCTGCTATTGGTTCTTTACCTTTCCCCTCTCTTTGTCTGCCCTGCTTAGTGGCTTTTTTTTGTTGGTGTTCTTGGAGTCATAGTTATTTTTATGTCTATCTTGAATATCTTTCAGTATTCTTTGCAGGGTTGGTTTGGTGGTCATGAAGTTCACCAGCGGTTCTTTGTCATTGAAGTATCTTATTTCTCCATCAGTTTTGAAGGATGGTTTGGCAGGGTACATCAACCTGGGTTGGAAAGCATTTTCCTTTAAGATTTGAAATACTTCACTCCATGCTCTTCTTGACTTCATTGTTTGTGTTGAGAAGTCTGCTGTGATTCTGATGGGCTTTCCTTTATAGGTGATCTGTCTTATCTAACAGCTTTTAGTATTCTGTTCTTATGTTGAATTTCTGGGATGTTGATAATTATATGTCTGGGTGTAGTTTTATTTTGGTTATCACTAATTGGAGTTCTATATGCTTCACGAATGTGTATGTCACTTTCCTTTCCCATGTTTGGGAAATTTTCAGCTATTACTTCTATAAATAGTCTTTTTATATCATTTGTGTTGTCACCTTTTTTGTTACATCTATTAATATTACATTGATTTTCTTTCCATCATCTTGCAACTGTTGAAATATTATTTCCTGATTCCTTGTTATTTTTTTATATTTCCTTTCTGATTCCTTTTTATATTTTTTTCCTTTCTTGTTAATTAACTGCAATTTTGTCTTTGAAATCTGAAAGTCTGTCTTCACATTCCTTCTGTTGGTTTGCCAGCTTTTGATAGAATTTTTGATTTTCTGGATAACTTTTTGCAGTGCTCCTCTATTTTTTTTAACTATGTCTTCTTTAGATGTAGTCAGCATTTGTTTTATCATATTTATCATTTCTTATTTTACCTGGGAGATCATTTCTGATCTGAGTTTGTTTACAGCTTCATGGAGTTGTTTCTTTACTTCAGTAGCTATCACTACAGAAGTTCTCCTAGGTTGTTGGGCATAGGCATTGAGACTGCATTTTGCTCTTTCATTTTGTCATTTTCCTGTATTCCCTGGGGGAATCTGAATGCAACGTCTCAATTGCTTCCCTGGTTGAGAATGTCTGCACTGCAGGAAGTTTCCCTAGTTGAGTGGAGGTCATTAGGTAGATCCTACCAGGTCTCTAAAGGCACTCAAAGGCTATGCTAGTAGGGGCAGTATGCTGGGCAGACCGTCAGCACATCCCACATTGCACTCTGAGGCTCCCTGGCTTCTTAAGGTTGCTGGGCCGAACCCTATCAGATTCTGAGTGGCATGCCAAGTCAGAACAGCTAGATGGAGTATGTGCAGGCATTCAGCTCATTCCACCAGTGCACCAAAGCTTCCCAGCTGCTTGGGGTTGCTGGATGGGCCCTAACAGGTTCCAAGTGAGGTACCGAACTTGCACTGCTAGGTAGAGTTCACTATGCAGGACTTTCACCTGCACCGCTGAGCACAAGGAGTTCCCCTGCCACTCAGGGTCCCTGGGCAGGGCCCAACCAGGATCCAAGTGACCTACTGAGGCTCCCTGGCTGTTTTGGGAAACTGGGAGGAGCCCTACCAGGTTCCAAGCAAGGTGCAAGCTTGCGCATATAGGTAGAGTTCGCTGTGCGGCCTTCTGCTCATTGTAACTTCTTAATTTAACAGAAAAGTTTATAAACAACCATTCTTCATGGGCAAAAGAGAACTTTTGCCATGCCACTATGGTTAGTTCTGCAAAACAAGCATGCTATTGAATCTCCGAGAATTAAAACAAACAAAAGTATTCACTTAAAAATTATTTTAGTGAGACTATTTGTCTTCGTAGTGAATAAGATACTGATTTCATGTCCTAAAGGAACTGATTTGATCTCAGCCTCTGTCACTCACTTGATAAGAGACACCAAATTAGTTACATAATCTCTATGCTCTTATCTGCAGCATGAGATTGTTTTACATGTTAGACAAAATAATGATCAAATAAAGGTAATGATCCAACACGCTTAGTAAAACACTTGGCTCACAGTAATTACATCATAGGTACGTATCATGCTACTTGCTCTTTGCTATCAGAAGAAAACAACAGTCTATCTTTTCCCATCAATGGATGTGTAATATTTAGACTTTTAATTATTTGGGTGTTACCTATGTTGCAGGTTAAAATATAAAGGAGATGAAATGTAATGTAAGTAGAGATAAAAAAAAAAGGAGATTCCAAAATCCTCTACAAATAGATGATTATAAGCCATGAAATATACACTTAGACAATCATAAACAAGCTTGGACTTACAAATAACCACATGTACCTAAATAGGTACTTTTAAAAAATATCTTCCTAGAAAAACAAAATGGAATATTGTAGGTGCTCTTATTATGGATATTAGTTCCTTAATCTAAATAAAATATTTTAGCTATTTTGTGTAGCCATTCACAATTACAAAATGAAAAAAAATATTGCTAATACTTTCATTTTTTCTATTTCAATGATAACACTTAGACCATGTCAGTTAATTCACAGAAATAAATCAAAGGTTCGGGATAAAAGTAGGGCTTTTCGGAATTTGAAGTGTGTTTATGTCCATGGTCTGGAGAACTAGCGGTTTGAGGCAGGACACCATGGTGTTGTTTCTAGAACTATGCACAGTGCTTAGTAGGAGTTTAGTGACTTTGTGGAAAACAAAATAAAACCTAAGGTACATAAGAAATACAGCTTTCTAAAGTTTTTAACTGGTAGATTGTCATTTCTCTGGTGGCAGCCATGTTTCTAGCACCTGGTTTTACACTGCAGCTCTGGGTAGAAATGGAGTGGGGCAAAGGCCATTAAGGAAGAAGATGGTCCAGGCAGTATTTCCCAGATAAGTAAAGAACACTGTGTAAAGAATTTCAGGAAGAACAGGTGCAGTGTGTGTGTGTGTGTGTGAGTGTGTGTGTGTGTGTGCATGTGTAATTCCACACTCACGTGACAGGGCTTGACAGTGCATCTACTCTTCAAATCCTGAAAGAACAAAGAGAAAAGTAAAGACATATTTCTTGTCTGTTTCCTCATTTAATTATATTTACCAAAGAGCATTAACAACATTTTAGATTTTTAGTTAACAAATGCAGTAATTTGTCTACTTATTACAATAGAAAGAACAGACATTTCTGAGTTCTAGGTTCTATTCTTCAATATACCACATCAAAATTTCTTATCTTCAATCTAAAGATTTTTCAAATGTGCTGTATTTGGAAGTGAATACCCAGTTAAAATAAATGATGTGTAACTAGATCCCTCTCTAAGAATCTTTGCTAATCAGTATCTTTTGGAGGGGTTATGAACATGATTATCAGAAGTCATGGTAATTCTAAGCAGATTATCATTTTTTTTCTAAAAAAAAGACTTGTGTATTTAACTTTAAAGTAATAAATGTAATAACTAAAAAATTTAGCCTTAGCAGTTTTACCACTTACTGCTTTATATCATTGCATTTTAATTTTCTCTAACTGGAAGAGATAGATATAGATATAGATATAGATATAGATATAGATATAGATATAGATAGAGATAGAGACACAGATATAGACATAGTTATAGATATAGATAGATATATCTTACACATATATCAGTAATATAAATATGAATCTTTTGTTTTAATTGTGTTCAGGGATCATTGGCATTAGAATTATTATGAATTATAATTTTGATAAAACAATTCTGTATCTCAATTTTTGGAAGAAACAATCTTCAACTAAACTGAATTCACATTTGTTAATGTGGACTAATTAATTCAGCTATTGAAAATGAGCTTTTTATAAACTCCAAATTTCTTCCATATAAAAAAATGAAATGAAAACTGAACTTTCAAAGAAGAGATTTATTTCTATTTGTGTATTGATTAAATTCTGTTCCAAGTGGACACAAGTGTTACCTGTAACATGCTTTTGAGTGTCATGGTTTAAACTATTAATTCTCAAGCCAAGTTTCAAAACACACTAGAATTCTATGAAGAATTTCTTTTCATCTTTCAGGGGTAAAAAGCATAATCACTATTTTCATGTTTAATTTATATCTGGGCTGTCACCGCAGAATATGTCTCAATATCACCACAAAAGCTGAAGTTCTGAAGTTGGAAATTTCCTCAGCAGGGTTTCCAGATTCCAAAAGTTCAAGCAGCACTGGTGCAGATGATGAAAGCTGGGAATCCGAGCTCTAATTTCAGAACCGACATCAGCTATGTAACTGCAGTAACTTTCTTCCCTTGTGATTTATATACTTTTAAATGAGGTAAGAAAAAGACTTTTTTCCCACCACCTTCCCAATAATGTTCACTGATATTTATTGAGTAAAATATTCTGTATATAAAATAAATATTTACTAACAAATGATTTTAAAAGATTTAGCAAATGAAAACTTCTATATGAACACATATTCATTATGTAGGAAGGAAATATTCATAGAAGCTCTTTACGACAAGAAAAGACAAATAAAATCCACAGTTGTTCACATATTTCATACTTAATGAAAAAATATGCATTGGCAAATTTATTTAGTGATTGCCTAAGTGAAACATTAAACAACCTATTTTAGTGTCCTTCATTTGCATAACTCTAAGTATATTTGACCTTCTAATGGACAACAGTGATGCTCGACGTAATCATAGGCTACATTTACATAATATATTTCTTTTGCTATGCTGGGAAGATTTTCACAACATTGATCTCATTTTTCTTTAGGTGACATTCTTGTGAGGTAAGCAGGACATGTCACTCAGTAACAGATGCAAAATATAGACTAGGGCACTGTTCCAGTCATCAAAGAAGAGGAAAGATGTTTATACTCACACACAAAAATGGTAACTTACGGTTATATACCTTTTCAAATATATGAAGACGTGCACAGGAGACATTTTACAAATTTAAAATGGAAAGTACTTTTTAAATTATTTTTTCTTGTTATCTGGACTGTGTTTATTTTTGTCCTCACATACTTGCCCTATTACATATATATTTCATAAATAAATTGCTTTTTCACCTAATAATTTTATATCTTATATCTACATAAAGAGCTCAAATGGCATTAATATTTGAACTCAAATCTTTGTAAGTCAATCAAGTTCGTCAGTTCAGGTTAAGATTGATATCTTAAGTTGACATTGTGAATATTACTCGGATCAATAATATTACTTGGAACAAAGCAAATATAAAATCATAAGTTACTCACATTGCAAAACTAGCAAGACCAGAGCCTTTGCTGAATAGAAACTTATAGCTGTGTATGTGTGTGTGTGGGGGGGGTTGTGCAAGCTTCCTGGATTGTGCAAATGTCTGGTACGTAGACACAAAGCAGTGAACCAAACCAGATTCACGGAACTGTATAATAGTCACTGGATACAAATATAATTTGTTTAATAAATTGTGGTGAAGTACTCTCAACATACAAGTTTTAATAAAACTTCATGTGTTGAGAAGCTGGATAAGTAATTTTGTAAACTACAAATCACAACCATTGTTGAGTTTGAAGTCAGTCTAAATTCATGTAAGAAGTATTATAAACCAAATTAATTTGGTTTAAATTAACCAATTTTAAACCAATTTAAACTGTGTACCATTGAATATTGGAATATATCACATGTAAACATGCAAAGATTTTGTTATTCTGATATGTGCATATGCACATGTATAATTCTGCATCAGATGACAATTTAAACTTAAACTAATTTTCCTGTAGATTTTTTGTGAAAACAATGTTTAAAAGGTAATATATTAGATTATGATGAAAAGATAAAAAGGCAAATATAATGTCCTTCTTTCTATGGCTATCAGATACCTGTATTAACATTGTAGGATAAGAATGCTTGTTGCTTGATTAGGAGCTGGTGAATCTTCAGGCCGGATCATTCACTATGGGGATAAGAGAGGGAAGAACACAAACAAAGCTCCCAGTTCTACCTTTAACTCCAAGCTAACAGACACTATGAAGCAAGTTGCATATGAGACAATGAGCGTGGAAACTGAGGAGATTTTTGACTCAATCACTGTACAGTGGACAAATCCACGGGTAATTTTCTTCTTTAGGTTTCTCCCTTGGTTGTTCCATCACTGGCCACCCACAGAGCAAGACCTCAAGCCAGCCAGTGAAATGCAAGCCCAGGGTAATAAAGAGAGAATGATGTCTCAGAAAGATCATCCTCATAGATGCCATAGCACTGAAATGACTGAGCTCTGCTGGTCCTTAGGCTCTCACAGTCTAAAGTAAATCTAGAAGTATAGAGTCTGTCTCCTCACAGCTGAAGTTTGAAAAGTACAACAGGAATAGCACTCAGAAACGTTGGCCTCAGGTGCCATTCCTGGGTCCTGTTTTATGAAGGCAGTATCTCCTTTGACTTTCATCATTGACCATACTTTCATAACAAATCCTTATCCAGAAAGAGTGCTCAGAAGGTGTACAATCATAGAGCAAGGGGGAAAAAATGTTCATGTGTGTGAGACAGAGGAATGAGAATGGGAGAAAGTTTCAGAAGAAAAGGACCATTTGGGGAAAAAAATAATAACAAAAGTACATTCTAGTGTTGAGTTTTTATCCACAGAAAATAAGAGAGGAATTAAAGAAGGAAAACAGTTGCTGAAATTCAGCTTTGACACATGTACAAGCAAAACACGAAATACAGAGAATTAAAGAAAAATCCAAAAGCAAAACATAAGTCATTTTGAAAAGAGATCAAGAGACATATGAACAATAAATTTTCTCAGTAAAAATAAAATTGAAAAATAAAGAACTAGTACTGAAACAAAACAATTTTTTCTTTAGTTGGAAAATACGAAAGTGTCCAGAGGATAAGAAAGAACCGATTTATTAGCCGCTATAAGAGATAAAACTAACATTTTCATGTCAACTCAGACATCGGTGAAATCTGGAACACTGCCAGTAAACCGAAAATTTTTAACATTCTCATGAGAAAAGAAAGATTCTGTCTGGTTATATATGAATTGGAACTGAAACTTTCTTTTTGGTCACTGGAACCTAGAAGTTGGTACAATTCCATCTACAAAAGCAACCCAAGAAATCCGCTACTCAGGGAAGAAATCTGTACTTACCAAGGTGATAGTAATATTTGGGGATTTATAAATTTGACAAAATAGGTGATCAGTTATGTCTCACTCTGGAAGTCACTCAGATGACCACACAAAGGTGACTCAGAGGCCCATTCTTTGTTTTTCTACTTGGAATGTAAAGTGTACAAAAACTAAAATCTAAATCCATCGACTTCCCTTGTAGGGAATGTCCGTATCACATATTTGTACTCAATGATATTTAGGGGGAATGTACTGGTGCCAAATATTTACTTTCTTCTTATTTCTGGATTACGATATAATCTGAAAGCCCCGAAAACAATGTTGTGATGTTGACACCAATCCTTTATTCTAAGCATAACAGAGACAAATGATGCAAAGTTCCTGTTTTCCTGAATGCATTATTAGGCCCAGTAGGCAGCTTACTGCACGGGATACATAAACTATTAGATGTTTACAATAACTTTAGGGTTTTTATCATTTGTACAAAGTATTCTATTGAAGTATACAATGTTTTGTATGTGGAAGTAGAAATCTGCATGAAACAAAATTTAAAATATGGAATAGGCTGAGTGTAAAAGTAGGATGTGTTAGAAAATGAGAATTCTGCTCCTAGAGATCTGCAAGGCTTGTGTCACAGTGACTGGACACGGACTCCAGCTGACAGGTGCTGTGTTTTAGAATGCAAACCCTAAGCCATGGAAAGTAGATGACGGGATAATTTTAGCACCGTGGATTGGTGAAGGCATTAAATTGTGTCCTCAACCACTTGATTGACTCAGTATACACATACATCTATCTTCTGACTCTTCCCCAAAGTCACAAAGATCATGAAAGGGAAATGTTTGTTAATGGATTCAGAACATCAAACTTGCCGCGACAGCACAGGGAAAGACATGGCGAGGAGCTCCAGGGCCACTTCAGAAAGTGCCAGCAACAATGGAATAAGTGTGCTGGGAACAACTGGAAGGATTCAAGGGTGATGAATTACAATGTCTTCCAATGTGGTAATTTTTAAAAAGTGAACATTCACCATTTTTAATCACACCTTAAGTTCTATGACAAACCATATCCATTCATACACTTTAAATATATGTAGTCTATAAATTACCTTAATAGAACTGTGAAGAAAAAAAAAGAAACACTTACCCTGATAAAGGAACTAATGTATTTTGATGCATAATTTGTTATGCAGAATAAGTTCCTTGTGTCAAAGTAATTATTTGAGGTCAATGTTTATCACCATGTTGGTTCATGGTCATGGCTCTCAAATGTAAGGATCAGATGGTAAAAGTCCAGCTTACCACTTTGTCCAAGCACATACATAGTCAAAGGTGGTTACAGTTCAAATATGGATTTATTATTGCCAATAAGAATTTATTGAGAATTAACTACTTGTCATGTAATAAAATCACAACTAGAAATCAGGTTCTGTTACAGTGATGTAATTCTTTTCTTAGGAGTTTAAGAAAAAATTAGCAAGAATAGTTCCTTAAGGTAGACTGTACTATGACAAATCAGTTGCATGCAAAGTGAAGACAATCTAGCTAGTCAGGAATTTTGAAACAGAAACGTGAATATTTGAGAAATTTCTCCTCATCTAATTTGCATAGATGTTGTATGGCTCCCTGTTTGTTAAAAAATACCCAGTGTATCAAAGACACTAAGGAAATCAAAATAAGTGATTTAAATATACAAACAAATAGGAAACAGCATTTGGCTCAATAATTTCTTCAATAATATCAATCAATTATTTTTTCCTGTTGAAAGTTAATAAACTGACAAGTGATTGGTCCATATTTTAGCATACAGGAAGCTTATGTGTAATAAATGTGTCATTTGAGCTACATTTAGAAGAACTGTAATTCTAAACAATGCTTCTCAAACTCTTATGTACTTATGAATGAGCTCAGTATCTTGTTGAACACACTTTCTTATTTAGCAGTCCTGGAGTGAAACTTAAAATATAGCCTACTTATATCTCTAAACAGGGATAGTACATGCTCATTGCTGCTACAGCAAATCCTTAAAAACTTAGTGAATTGAAACCTAAATTTGTATGTTACCATCTCAGAGGTTAGAAGTTCAAAATCTCTCTAAGTGCACTAGAAAGATGCTGGCCAATTTGTATTTATTCCGGAGACTTTGGTGGTGCAATCCTTCAGTTTCAGTTCGCAACTTCCAGAGGCTGCAACCATTCCTTGGCTGGTGGCCTCACACCAATCCTCTTGAAGTGCTTCAGGTCTGTGCATCTTTCTGACTCTTTCCTTTGTGCCCCCTTCTTGTATGGACCCTCTGTAAACACTGGAACCACCAGGACCATTGGGATGATCTTCCCATCTCAACACAATTGGTTCATTTCTACAAAAGCCTTTGCCATCCAGTGCAACTTAATGCCCAATTCTGCAGACAGCCAATGTTGGAGGACCATTATTTTACTCCCACCAAAACTAATGCTGATAATGCTGCTGCTTTGTTGCCTGTCATTACAGCAGGACAGAAAAAGTGCAAAGATGCTCCTGTTGGCAAATCTGCTGGACAGGGATCAGAACATTTATTTCAGTTCTGCTCTCTATTCCAATGCACCACAGAAATTGAGCTGAGGTGTGAGAAAGCTTGTCCTACTACCGGAACTGTAAATACATAGATGATAGATAGATAGACAGACAGATAGATGGGCAGATACATGGATAGACAGATAAACAGATACAATCTCTAAACATTTTATTTCAAATTAAAGAGCTTTCAGAATATTTCAGAGGAAAACTTTTTATTTGCATTCACAGAGACAGGATAAGAGAGAAAAAAATCACATTGACATGTATAACTTACAGAATTCCACATGATGTTAACATTCCTTCCTACCCTTCACCAGGGAAAGGCACCTTTTAAAAAATCACACTGCAGTCTGTATGAATGTTGTCTTGTTTTTCCTCTGCCACCATTCAGTAAGTAAAAATTTCCATGAAGACAGGTTTTCTTTCTCCAATCTTCTCACTTACTACTTCTTTCATTCCTTTCATCTTTGTTTTCTTCCTTCCCTTCCTCCCTTCCTTCTCTCCTTTCTTTCTTCCTTTCAGTGTTGTTCACCAGTGACTAAATGAATGCTCACATGTAGTTAAGTGAGCCCTTGTTACCTAGCTTGTTAGGATTTGAAGATATGAAAGGATATTAAAATACTAAATCATTGTGATGATGTATTATGTTCTATTTTTATTGCATCATTCTTTTTAAATTATATGTTACTCAGGTCTATGTTAGTCAATAATTTTTATTATTTCTTCTCATTACTTTGCAAAATTCAAATTTGATTCGTGGTATTATTTTGTTTCCATGTTGTTTTACTTTTTAAAATTGCATTTTGAACCAAAATAAGCATATGCAAAGTACAGCACAGACAGTGAAAAGATTAAAAAGAAGGACCAGTAAACTGAGAAATAATATCAAACTGTGTTTGCATTTGCTCAATTGATATTCTAGGGAGAAAGATGAAGAAGAATAAAAACTAAATGGAAGCAAATTATGCCTGAAATATTTCCAAATTTAAAACTATAAACAAAATCAAGAAACTAAAGAATACTGTAATCTCCTCTAAATGTCCCCGGCATCATGGAGTTGTCTTCTATCCGGATGAGGAATTTAGATCCATAGAGTTTTGCTGACTTCTTTTTCCTGGCCTTTCCTGTGCATTCTGTGCATATACAGATTGATACTCAGTTAAAGACTCTAGGAAGCATCAAATCAGGTTCCCAGGACTCTTCATTTACCACCTTGATATACTCTGTCTTGCAGTGTCTATCTGGTTTTGTCTGCAAACTTTAATTTGTGTTTCTTCAAATTGTCATCCTCGCCAGGTTCTTTAGGGTCTGCTTCCTCGCATACAGTGCTGTAAATGCATCGTGTAGAAGGCAAAGGACTTGTGGTTTTCTTTTTCTCTGGCATACAGTGCAATTTGCTCAGTTTTTTTTCTAATTGAAATATATTTTTAAATAAATATATCTATTCCAGGTGTCCAACAGTGTATAAAGAGAAGGTAATCCTCAGCCATCTTACTGCTTCATGGCTGAGAGAGATCTTTCAAATGAAAAGAAAAATCCACATTATAGAAGATAAGTGATGAAGGCACTTCAATTTTCACCTATCGTAGCTTCCTTTGTACACTACCACCAGTAAGTAACTAACTGAGTTTTGTTTTTCTTTTTTAAAGTAAGAAATTTTCTCTTAGTTTTATTTCAAAGAATTTATTAAGCCACTGAAAGTAGAGAACAGTTTCTTCAATATAAAGCTGTTATGAGATATTTAATTTTGTATATGTGTTTTCTGCTAATACCAAGTGCATGCCATCATGTAGATCTATCTAAGCGTATTTCCGAAACCATTATCCATTCATACAATACTGACCACAAAGAGGAGATGTACTGAAGGTTTCAAATATTATCATTTTATGCCTTTACTTTTAATTGCAAATCCTTTAAGTGGAAATTAAATTATAAGCAATTCTACATGGCATTTGCATCATCCTGTTTATGACTATTAATTAAAAATGTTATACTATTCTGGAAATATGCCTGATACATGAAAAGAGCATATGATATGTTTTATTCTTTGAAATACTCATGCATGATGAATTCAGTGCAGAATCTCAGTCACCCAGAAACAGAACTTGCGAATGTCAATTGCATGAAGTTCTTTCTTTAAAAAATATGTTAACTAGTTACTAGAAGATGCCCTTATCACAGGTTTAGAGTAGACTTTCCATTGAACTGTGAGGATAGTTAAGGACATTTTGGTTCCTTCGGTCATCTTTCTAGTTTACTACCTTCCAATATACATGATTGGGAGTGAGAAGGTGAGACTAATGTCTACTGGGTCTCACAGTGTCATGGGTGCTACTGTAACAGAGGTAGATACAGAACCTCATTTATTCTTTGTATCATCTTTATTAGGAAGACATTGTTATTACCTCCATTTTGCACTTGTGGGAACTGAAGAAGTGAGACACTAACTGACTTGCCCAACATCTCACAGTTATAAGTGCCATCTCATAAACTGAACCTCTCAATGCAACTGCCATGCTCTACTGAAACGATAATGATGGTGTCGCTAACCACTGTTCCAACTCAGGACTGTTAAAAATATTCTGCTCAGTTCTCTCCAGCGACAGTTGGAGGAGTTTACACAACCGTGGGTCTATTACGATGGGATCAATTTCCATTTCCAAATGAAAGTGCTGGGGACAAATGAATGCTGCTCTTGCTAAGGAGTTGGAGGATGAACCCTAGAGCCAAGGTCACAGCCAGGAGACCCAAACCAATTTCCTGAACTGCATGTGCTAAGACTCAGACTCCCCTTGTTTAATCCTCAAATTCATCATCAAATTCTCAGAGATCAGATCATTATTTTCTTCTCAACATAAATATATGCACTAAGAACCATGACCCCAAACATTTGGAACCGAAATGTAAATGTCTAATTTCTTCAGATACTTCTTAGAATGTGAGGTGAGAGACATCGTGTAACATATACCAGAAGTGTGCTGTGTGTGTCTCTGCAGAGTGAATATAATTGTTCAGTTAGAAGCTCTAGCAGGATAAGAACCCGTGCTGCCTGATTCATTAATGTATTCCCAGTTCCTGGAACATTTTTATATCACAGAGTTAGGATTTATGAATGAGTGAATGAATGAATGAATGAATGAACAATGCAGGTAATTAAAAGCAGAAAGAAAAGTTAAATAAATTCCTATATTTAAAGATGTTACATGTTAATACTCTGGCTGTAAATCCTGTAATTCATGTATTTGAGTCCTTTTCTCCTCATTTCCTCATGAAAAAAATTTTAATACCAAATAATTTCTAAGCTTCCTCTCGATGCATTACTTTGAGTAATCCACTCATATAAAACTTGCAGGCCTCCTGCTGTAGCTATAAGTAGCGTTAATGAAAATAAGGAAGAAAGATTAACTATTTTTTCATATCAAATTTGAAAAACAAAATTAAGAAGGTTAATTGCAGTCTCCAGTGAGAAAGGAAACCTATAGAGACATCACATCGCCACCTCCCCAACAAATCAATGGCAACACTGATGTGGTTCTAAATCTTTACCTACTGTGTGGTTTCTAGATCGTCTTTGTTTATTCTGTGTGACTGTAACAGAAATGATGACGCTGCGAAATGTATCAACAATAGAAGTTTATTTGGCTCAGGCTCCTGGGTGGTGCTGGCTTCTGTTCAAAGCTTTCATGCTGCATCATCTCTTGGTGGAAGGCAGGATAGGAGATTTAAAATCAAGACAGTAAGTGGGAGCCAAATTCATCCGCTTTTGCAATGGCTCATCTACTGAAGCCATTGCAAAGAGCAGACTACTCACGAGCCAATCACCTCTAACTAGGCCCAGTACCCAAACCCTCTTCCATTAAAGATGACGTCTCTATTGCATGAACGTTTGACCAACACTCACGCCATCCCACAAGCCAACTCTCCGACACTTGTACAGTCATGTAACTAAAGAACAGGTGTCAAATTTCCTGTTTTTAAAGGTAAATGTGCAGAATAGTGGCTCTTAGCTGAACTGTGTCCAACTTGGAACCCTGAACAAGCTTAAGGGAGCCCAGTGTCAGACTTTAATATTATGCATTTACTAAAATAAGAATATAGTTTCCAGTACCTGTGTAGGATTAATCCATTATGTTTTAACTTAATGACATTTGGAGACCTGCAGTTTGACATTCTCTGATAGTCTTTTATTTCAAGATCTATAAAATCACATTACTCTTAGAATGCTATCTATATTTTAAACACTATGCTTTCTGAAGATAATATGGTAAAACATACCTTCCATTTTTCTCTCACAAAGATTTTATTTTGCACTAGAACATATATTTCAGTTCTGAGAATTTGTTAAGAATTGCAAGTCCCTACAAGACAGAGAAAGACAAAATAAGAAGGATATAATTGTTTCTGGTCCCTTTTAAACCTTTTTTTTTCTAGTTTTAAAGCTATTTTCTTACTGGAAAACAGGATGACTAAAGCTTCAATGTAAAAGCTATAGAAGAGAGGCCATTTGGGCAATGACTCGACACGTTCTTTTGTTGGCAGAAGGTGCTGTGTTGGCCAGGCTGCCGGTTTGGCAAGATTAAAGTCTGCATTTTTAGATAATGTGATGGCATCAAGTCATAGCTGACCTATAAGACCTGGGATGATTCATTGTGCAACTTTCTATAATGAAACTATTATCTTCTAAATTTTCCCAAGGACCATTGGCCTAGAAAAAAGGGGAAAAGAATCAAGGTACTCCTTATAAATAAAGTACCTGTTTCCCTGGATGGGGAAAGAGATTATGCATTAAAAACACCGTGTTTGAGATTCACCACTTGGTTAACTATATTACATAAGGAACATAGCTCCATCCTTAATGGCTGTTTCCTTTCCTCTGTCAGTCTGCATGAAAAATGTTAGGGGAAACAAGTCATATCAACATTAAGGACACAAAATTGCTGCTATGTAGGGATATACAGTAAATCACCCTAGACTGCTATTCATAATATCAAAATTCATTGTCTCTAAGTTTCTTGATTGAAAACTATGTGAAGTCTTAAAGGATGCGTTTTTTTAAAGGATGCATTTTATAAACTTAGTTTAGGAATACTGCCATAAATATTAAGTATGTTAACCCGAGTAAAAATAGTCTCGATTTTTGGTGTTCAATAAACCATGCCTCATGTCAGAGTGGAAATATGAAAGCTGGATTGCAGATAAGTACCAGAGCCAAATGACTATACCACGCTCCCTGTATTTGTTCTCACTGAGAAGTTAATATGAGAAACGCTTCATTAGTGTGCCCTGGTAGTCATTGTATTAGTTTGCAATCTTTCAATTTGCAGTTATTTGGAGATGTATCAAATGTAATGGGCTCTATTCAATGTGCTATCCTATTTATTGGTTGCTTCTCACATGGTCAAGGGCGTCCTAAATATGTTCTTGGAACGATTCTCTCTTTCAGTCACCGTGCCAGTAATCATTTAGAATACAAGTGGACTCTTTTCATTTAGAACAACCAGGTGGCTGAAGAGAGCCAGTTAATAAGCAATCAGCAAAATCAAAAACAATAATGAAGCCCTTCAAGGTTTTGTGCTGTAAGGCCTGATACATAATCTGTATTTTGTGAGTAAATGTACGGGAGGCCTAGCAGTTGAATGACTCTGCTGATGCCACATTCTTCTCTTTGTGAGTTTACTCAGCTTTGAAGTTCTCACAGCCAGGAGAGATCTAACATCTGTTTGAAAGCATTACCTTCCCTTGTAAAAGACGTGCACTGTTGCATTTGGTTTTTCCACTGATACCACAGTTTTCGGTAGTGCTTGTCAATACCTTTTATCTACAGAAAAAGAGTAAAAAAAATAGCAGCTACAAAAGTATATTGAATCTATTCATCTAATTTGGAAAAACAATAGATTGTGTAATTAGAGAGACTGGATGTGAAACCTATGTAGGACTTTGGATGTTAATTGATAAAATTTTTCTTCCCCATCAAATCTACTTGGACTCAAAAGAACTTTATTATATTCTGCCTTACCTTTACATGGATTGAAATATTACTTTTATGACTACCTAAGTTCCTCTTTCTTTTCACTCCCTTAATATTATTCTCTTTTGTATGCCACATCTGGTGTCAATCTGAATAAAATTCAAAATTTAAATCAGAAAGGATTTTCAAAAGCCTTGGACAAATCTCCTTTTCTGATTGTACTTTAGATAACTTTAGTTTTGTTGGGTTATGACTGTTTTCCAAATTGAATGATAGTTAATATTCAATGGAAACCATAACGGACTCATCAAGACCAAAAAACATTATGAATAAGACAAGTCCGTTGCCTCTGCTGCTTTACCCCATCCCCCCTTTTTATGCCCCTGTGTCTCATTGTGCCCTCCTCTCCCTCAACATACAGGCCATCAATGCTATCATTTGGACCTTGTAATTTCAGATTTCCAAATTTCTTTTTTAGTTCTAGCTCCATTTCATTAAGAACACTTTATCACTCACATCACAGTGTAGCATCTTTCTGCATTCCAGGAACTGCTCATCCACCACAGAACATGTATGGAAGACCCTTCTTTTATGAATGCATCTAATCTTGGGTGATGTCAAAGAATCGAAGTCTTACAAGCCAAGAACGGGAAGAAGGCATCACAACAATGTGTTGGTTCATAAAGAGAGTTTCCATTTCCCAGGAGGATTTTATGAGGCAGAGTAAGAAAGAGCTTCCTGCTGCCCCCAGTTCCTTATTGTGCACCAGGAAACACACATTATGATAACAACACCCTAAGTCCTCTCTACTTCTCTCTCAGTCTAGCTTCATGGTCTGCATTTGACAAGTATTAGATCTGTTGCTTCGTTAATTCAGTCTTTTCCATCACAACAGCAAACCCTAAATTTGTGCTTTTCCCTGTAAGGCTCACCCCTTTGGACCTTGAGGATTCATTTACTACCTGAAACTTCCTCAAAATTAAATATTGTTACATTTTTATTCATGGATGGTAGATAGCACGCTAATTTACACAAAGAACTTAGTCAATAGATAGTGTCTAAATTCCAGTTCCCTGCTATAGCTTTGTTTTAGTCTGTTTCAGTACTAACACAAAATGTGTAAAAAATTATAAAGTCTTAATCTTAAAATATTTAACATATCCTACCATAATTATAATTATAAATCATCAATAACTGTAATGTATGTACCAAGGAACTCTTATGATTTAGTATATGTATCTATCTATATCTTTATCTATATCTATCTATATATGTATATATATATATATAAAATTTTAATAAACAAGCAGGATTTAGTTAACAAGCCAAATGGTTCTATTTACTATATGACTTATTATATTCATTAATGTGTTTCTAAGAATAGCAAATGTCTGGGTCAAGGACATAATAAAAGCATTCCCCAAATAACAAGAAGTGTTATCTTTTGTTCAGAAAACATTTTTAAGATTTTGTGTCTTCCCTAATATTCATGATAACGTTATGATTTCTAACAGAACAAGAAAGTCCCATTCCCAAGAATTTTGCTCAAACTTTGGAATATTATACTGATGATTCATCTTTTGTACTGATGAACTAATTTCATCCAAGAAATACATAGATACCAATGATATTCCAGGTAATTATAAAAAATTTGGATAGTAAACATCTCAATTTCTCTGGTAATTTTATCTGATTCTCCAAGCACACATTTATCTTTTGGACATATTTTTATAGAACAGGATTTTTACTGTAGTTTTATCTAGGTAAGTAAAGCACCTCTGTATTAGTTACCGCTGCTCCAGCACAGCTGAAAGGGTGGAGCTCAGCGTGTAGATGATAGGATAGTCCAGTCTAGAATCTGTGGGTTTAGTTTACATAATAACTTACTGGAATGTTTTATTTCTCAACACCCCAGTATTAGAACAATGACAATACCAGTCAAGAGAGATGATATTGAAGATCACACCAGTATTTTCTATTGCTTAAGACTCATTAAAATTGACTATTTTGTTGTTACAGATAGAAGAATACTGCCAAATTTGATGAGTTCCATGTAATATAGGAATGAGAGATGGGAGACTAAGGAAATTAAGTTATTTTACCTCTAAATAAGCATGTTTAGGACTAAGGTAATCCCTGAGGTAGCTCTTAGGTATACCTTAGAACCATGAATACAAATGGTAGGTACTGTACTTAGCCTCAAAATGCATGAAAACAAAACCCTCAACTCTGAAGTTTTGGAAAATGAGCATGGAAGAAAGAGAGGACTTGTCTACAAGAATCTATAGAGATACAGTAATAATACTCATTTGAGAAAGGCTACTTAATTCAACAAAAATTAGTGGAAAGCAAAAGAAGTCAGACATAATCCAGATATATTCACATGTCTCCATAACAAATTCTCTTTGCTAATTTATACTCATATAATCTGATTCTCTTCATATTTCAGAGTTAACTATTTCCACGATTTGTAAGACTCTACCTAACAAAAATCTCAATATATCTCACTTTCTTTCTTTGAGAACATCAATATTTCTTCTTGTTTACATCATTAGCTTCCCTCTTTTGTGTGCATTTTTCTCATCAACATATGAGCATGATATAACTTATTCTTTCTCAAGTTAAAAAAATTCATTAAATGTCACTCAACCTACAATCTCTGCCTTAAGAATTTTACTCTAGGACCAGGGATATAGCTCAGTAGCATAAGTGCCTGACTGGCAAGAGTGAGGTCATGAGTTCAATTCTTGGTATAAAAAAGAAAGAAAGAAGAGAAGGAAAGAAAGAAAGAAAGAAAGAAAGAAAGAAAGAAAGAAAGAAAGAAAGAAATTTTGCTCAGTTCCATAAGAGTGGTAAGATGTCTCCAAACTGATTATAGCAGCTACTCGTGACTATTTTCTTGAATTAACCCTAAATCAGAATTTTCTCTCCCAATAGCTTAGAAATCTACTTTTCTTCAAAGTCACCATTGGTTATCTCAGTGATATCCCAAAATCAGATATTACAATTCAGTGCACTTGAATTTTGTGAGAATTGACACAGTTGATAATTTCCCTGTCTTGGAAATAATTCTACTAATTGACTTTCATCATATTCATAGACAGATACGTATCTATCTATCTATATCTGTTCTATCTAGTAGACAGCCATGTCTTAAATTCATTGCAGAATACCTCTCTTGTTTCTCCAAGATAAAATTTTGAGTGTTTTAGGAAACAGTAGCAGGTTAATACCCTTCTCATCTTACTCTTTTGCTAAGTAACTTAATTCAAAAGTATAGTTTTACAGTGCTCTTAATTATTCTTAAATAATATCTTTAATTAATTAATTTATTTATTTATTGTCATACTGAGGTTTGAACTCACAACCTTGTGCTTGCCAGGCAGATGCGTATGCCACTGAGCTAAATTTCCAGCCCAAAATAACACCTTTAGTTTTAGCCTCTGAAATTTCACCAAAACTACTATTCATAAATATAATTTTGATAAGTTGAAATTTGCAAACGTTAGAACATTTTGAAGTTCTAGCAGACACTTTTAAAAGAATGGAATGAGAAGCCATAAATGAGGAGATCCTTTAAAATTCCATATCTGATCATGAATTTGTCTTAAATATGTAAAAAAATACTATTGAACAAACTGAATTCTAGATAAAGGGGCAAAAATAAAAATATTTAAGCATTTCATGAAATATCATATGTGAATGGATAAAAACACCATATGCTCAAATATAATAATTTTTATGTGAAAGCTTACTAAAATTATGCTATCATATTATGTACACCTATTATAATGGCAAAAAAGATAAAAAAAGTAAGAAAGCTACACTGCAATCTTCTAGAAAGAATGCGAAAACAAAATCAATTAGAGTTCTTACATGTTGCATGTGGAAATATGAAAATCAGGTTTCAAAATTTTAAAAATTTTAAAAATTAGTGATATTTTATAAAGTTAAAATTATACTTAAGTACATGGCCCAGAAATACTACTCTCACTTACTAATGAGAAATAAAAAGTTTAGCTCAGAAAGCCCTATATGTAAACATTTTTAACACCTTTCTTTATAATCACCAAAAATTGTTGAGTCTAAGTACGTAGACTGGTTTATCACACTCAATCCTAGGTTTCCATGATGCAGGGTAAAATCCTTGGTGTCCTGGTTGAAACCTGATTTTCATAGTCACTGCGGATTCATTTCTGTAGCAAATATTATTTTAGCTCCAAATTACTTCTTGATTCTTCTCTGCATCTCTCATGGTGGCTTCATCTCCCATCAAGTCAATGACAATTACTACACTAAACATTTATGAGCCAAGGGTAAGTGTGCAAATTCAAGGCCATGTACCATGTATAGATACACTAAAAACTTAAAACATTCTGAAAATAGTTCATCAAAATATGGCAGCAAAAGCAGAGTCAGGTTGGTATCCTTCAGCCTGGCTGCCAATATTTGGAAAGAGCGGGTGCAGGACCCAGCACAGAAGATCCTCTCTCAGGTTTAATAAAACCAATAGCACCATGACCGATTTTTCTCTGTATTTCTTCTAGCCTGCTCTCTTTCATGCGCATATAATCAAGAGTAGTCCTCTTTAAATGTGTGTCAGATTGTGTCACCACTCTGCATAAAACCATCAATCACATTCCATCTCAGCATCAAGGCCAGCATCCTTACAATTGTCTAAATTGTGGGTGACCAACTCCTGCGGGATCACATTTCAGGTGTTGTTCAACTCCTATCCCCTTTCTATCTACACCACAGTTATGCTTGCCTCTTTTCTGTTCTTTCCATGCATGACTAAACTCCTGCCAAGTCTTTATTACCAATGACAGTAATCTGTGTAGTCTCTCCAGCTCCTTTTGTTCCCTCGATCACTCTACGTCCATGTTGCAATGTTATCTTATTAAAGTCTCTAATGAGAGCTGATTGTCTAGCTGACTTAATGATTTCAATGGTTTTCCTTTGCAATTCATAATTACTGAATAACTGGAGAGTATCATATGTTCAGTTAAACTTAGTTGTGATGTAGAAGTATTTACTGATGAGACCACACACTCTTTCTTGGAACCTGGTATTGATTTCCTCTTTCTATTGCAATCTTCGGCTGCTGCAAATAATACCATTTTTCCCACCTGGTCTTTCTTATCTGGTCACTCTGTCTACCTGCTCTCGGGATTTCCTTCTCTCTCATCTCATTCGCTAGCACCCAGTCTCCATTTACTAACTGACATTTGCACAGTGACCATTTAATAAAAAGACTTCATGAATCTAATAGAGAATAGTCTCAAAGAGAAATAAATGTTACATTTTAATATCGCTGTATTGCACTTGAGAGACTGAAAATGAGCAATGTGATGCGGTCTCCGAGAGCGAAAGAAATTTGAGTCCCCTTCTGAAAAGAATCAGTGGTATCTAAACTGCTACTGAGAGTGATAGAAACAGCAACCTCTGAGATTAAAATCATGACATTTTGATGCTTAAATTCTGCCGCCAAATTCTTTGACCTTTGTTAATGTGTATGGGTGTGGGCATCAATGGTGAGTTAGTAGGAGTTACTCTACTGTCATGCATCTGTCTCACTAGAGAGTATTATTTACCCCTGTTAGTTTTATCATAATTCAGAAATTTCAGGGTACAGTGCATGGTAATTTAAATGTATTTTTTATAACATTTGATTTTTATTTTTGGATGGAAGTGCCAAAAATACTCCCTGCATCTGGACCTCATATTAGACAAATTTTCTAAATCACTTTACTTTCTGTCAAAAGACTATTATCTCAATTTCAAGATTTTAAACCACCAAACTTTTAAAACTGAGCTTTTTTTAAAAAAATCCTTTGATAATAAATAGTTCACCCTACACTATGTACTAAAGAACAGCTTGACTCCTTTGGATTAAATTTTTATTGCAGAATGCAAATAATTTTCCAGTTCTTATAATTTATGATATTATTACCATATCCTGTTACATAAAATGACAATGAGAAAAAGCACTCCTGCTGCTCCAATCTGTGCTGAGAAGCTTCTGCACTACATATTGTATCCATAGCTGCAGCTATGGGAGGTAAGAATTTTCTGTCTTTGCTAGATGATGCTAATACTCGGCCATAATGGATGCTAAAAATATGTTTGTTTGCTAAACTCCAGTTATAAACAGCCCAAGCCCTCTGAGTAAAATGTATGCTTTTAAGGCTCAATTCTGCCTGTCAGCTTTCTTTGTTTATTATTATTGGCATTTATTTCCTACTTATACATAAATAAATTCAATAAGAATTGCTGTACTCTATAATCAATATGATGCATAGTCCAAGTCCAATTATGTGTGAGCAGCTTGGTGAAATCACTTTCTGATTTTAAGAACTGTATCTAATTGAAAGAATGGAAAGTTACAAGGCCTCAGAAAACATACAATTGTGTGTTTCTTCTGCCTTTGGAAGGCTATGACCTACTGAATAATTTATGTTGTCAAAAGATGAAATTACAACAAATTTAGCTTAAAGATATAATCAACCTTTATTAAAAATGCTACAGTTGGATAGCATCTCATTTTCAAAATAGAATGAAAAGACCAACAAGCTGAGGAGAGGACCTTGGCTTTATAGTCACAAAAAAAGTTGAAGACAGAAGAAGCAGGAAGCAAAACACAGATTTGTCCTATCCAGGTCACTCTCACTGTAGGATCAAAAAAGAGCAAACCTGCGGATCCTACTGTTTCAGGTAGACTGCATCTGTGTGGATTTTTTGCTATAAAATACCCAGTTTTCGGGAATCTTGTCAATTTGAAAAGCTGAGTTTAATTTGGTGGCATGTAGCATAAATGACTCCATTACAGCTTGGGCCTAGTGCATGGATGTAGTCTAAAACAATGCACAATGTAGGAACCACTGCGACTCTCCTATTGTCTTTTTCTGAAATATTGTTTCATTGTTTTATTTTTCTTCTCTGAAATGATAATAATAACAATTATTATGCTTCCCCTTCTCACTTCAGGGCTGTTCTCAGTCAACATAAGTCTAAATATTTGGTCTCACCTGTAACCTGTGGACAATAATTTCAAACTTTGTTTTCAGTAATATCCAGTCCAGTCCTGTTACCATAATTCTCTGACCAGACTATAAATATCCTATATAAGAATGTATATGCTTATTTTAGATGCACAGGAAACAACCCAAGATAATAATTTAGAAGTTCCTTAAACTCAGTTTTGCTTTGCAGTGTCCTTCTTGCCATATAGGGAAATACACTCTGCCATCCCAGGAATTAGGGTCTAATAATATGTTCAGGGGATCTTTATTCTGTCTCCCAAGGAGGGCATGATGATATTACGTTTATGTGAATCATAACAGTCAATAAAGCCTCCAGGGCCAGGGATTTAGTTCAGTGACATAAGCCCCTGCCTGGCAAGTGTGCAGTTGTGAGTTCTATCCCTGGTACCAAAAAATAAATAAATAAAATAAAGCTCCAGACTGAATCATATCACTCACACTTATGCACTGCCTTAGAATGGACACTGAAAACTAGTGACATAAATAAGCAGATTTTCTTAGAGAATTTTTTTTAGAGAGGGGATTTGTAAGAGATGTAAGTTTTAGGGTGCAGTGGTGGAAGTTTCATTTCCTGTGCTACATTTTTAAAAATTTCCCATAATGAATTTCTTTGTCTCTTGTGCAGCTTTAATGCTCTAATAAGAAATAAAATATACTACATTTTAACTCGAAACAATCAATCTCTGAGACAGGGTCACATGTGCAGACTTTGGAGTGCCGCATTCTCTTAGTACGGATATGACCTCACCTTGTCTCAGTATCGCTTAGAAGGGACACTTTTGCAATATTGATGATGGAGGATTCTTTACTGTGCAGGACTTTTGTACACATTAAAAGGTATGTATTTTCTCTACTCTCTAAATATTTCTGGTCCGCCATCATTGAACAACCTAAAACAGCTCTACACATTTGTCTCATATTAGGCTGCATTAACCTCAGCTAAAAGCTCTTGTTCTTGTCACTGAATACACGTTTGAACAAACAGGGCAAAATGCAATGGAAGGTTAAAAATACTCAGCTTCTTTTCATTGATATTAGAGCTCGTGTGACAAGCAAGGGCTGAGCAGAACCGCTGAGGCAAATACTGAGCTAGACACAGAATGTGGGGGCACACACGCCTTGGTCTGCTCATTGCATCCATTGCTACACTTTCTTCCTTAGTTTTGGGGAGCAATTTACACTGCAGCTCAGAGTCAGACAACTGGGTCACAAGCATCACTGTGCTGTTAAAGAAAAAAAAAATCACTGACATTCGGTCCTTCTCACACGCAATCCTGTCTTCTCTCTTCTGTAACTTATCCCCTCTAGACAAACCCTTTATTATATTTTCACTTCCATCTTTCACATATCTCACATATTGCACATATCAAATGACGCACTTCTTTCAGCTCACAAATTTGTAGATAGACTGAAAGAACAATGAAGGAGGGATTTTGCCTCAGCCTTATGCACATCCTCAGGGAACATAAAAATACCTACACTCAACTCATTTTCAGGCCTAATGACTTCAGTTGTTTTTCATTTCCTTGTACGCATAAAACTCCCATGCAGTCCACGTGAGAAGACAAAGCCAAAATTGTAATAACCTTTACAAGATTTTCTCTCTACCAACATGGTATGTTTTGTGTTATATTTTGAGAAGCGGTGCTATTGATGCATGAGAGAAGGAATAAGCATGTATTCTATGACTCAGTTAGAGCCCTAGCCCAATTTGCTTTGAAGTTACTGCTTCGCCCACTTTTCTAGGTTCCCATAAGACTATGCTACCTTTTCAAATATAAATAGCTCACAAAGAACTCAAAAATTATGTGTAGAAACTCATAAAGTTATACAATCATACAAGGTCCACATTCAAAAAGACATAGAAGTAAGGAAATAAATATCCAAGCAGAGTAGGCTTGTATCTGCACCAGACCCTGAACCCAAGCAAGGATTTGACAAAGTACAAAGAAATTTTGGGAGCATGTGTCTTAATTACTTTCTACTCATCGCTGAGTAAAATACCTGCCCAGCAGGATAATTTAAAACACTGTGACTTTGGCCAGAAGGAAAACTCCAGTAAAGCTGTGGATAATAAAGATAGTTCGGAAACTTGGATTGCTGAGAAGGAACTGAGAGATAAGAAAGATGGACAAAGTTAGGAAAGGAAAGGTTTATTTCTTACAGTTTTTGGAGGATTCAGTCCATACTCAGTTGGCTCCAAGGCAGGGTGGCATGGTGGGACCTCAGTTCATGGCGGCTGCAAACAGCAAGGCGGAAACCGGCAAAGAGAGAGAAACACACCTTCTTCCGGCCATTACATGACATCCTGGCTCCAACCCCTGGCAGGGTATAGCACTGACACCACCAATCCAAGCACTAGACAATGAACCAATCACAAATGCACAATGCAAATACATGAGGCTTGGGGGCCATCTACATTAACCATGACAGCATGCTAGTGATAGAAAAACACAGGCAGAGAGATGCTGACTGTTCTCTAGCTGCCCTACTGGGACTTGGGGCACCGGCCAAGAAAGCAATGAGCCATCCTTCCTGGTAAGTGGCATGAGTGAGCTGTGGACTTGCCAGGGAGAGAAGAATTCAGCACCTCCCCTGAGGCTACAGGTCAGAGGGCTGAGACTCAAATGTCCTGTGCTCCACCCACCACCCCATTAGCAACTGGATGGTTTCCAGATCAGCCAGAGTTGATGGCAGCTAAGGTCTGTAGAGCAACTGAATGCTTGTATTGTTTGGTTGATTATGCTGCCCTGGGGCCAGAGCTCTGAGCATCTCTTGGGAGGATGATTGTATGCAACATAGCAAATACGGAGGATTTCCTTCTATCTTCTCTTTGAAGGCCAATACTGTTTTCTCTGTTTTGCTTTGTTCTGATTGATTATTTTGCTCTATTCAATATTATATTTTTATTGGTTTTATAGTGTTCCTTTTTGGGTTTGATTTTGCTATACCTGATTGAATGCACAACTACTATGAAGATAACAAGATATACCATGGTACCTATTATTGTTATCCCAGTATCCTCTTCTGAAGTTCTGTACCAATTTCACTGCATTGTCTTGATTGGCTTTGCTTGGAATTGTTTTGTTGTATTTTAACATTTTTAAAATTAAAAAAGAAAAAGAAAAATACAGAAAGCATCAACAAGGGCTCATTTCCAGTGAAAAATCCCAAGGACGGATGATACCAGATGGATCCCAGGATGGATGAATGGATATCAGGGAAAGAAGAGAGCAGAATACTCAGGACGGCAGTTTGGGAAAGGAGCAACCTTGAAAGGAAATCAAGATACAATAAAAGAGGATAAGGTTTCTTCAAGCCTTGGCAGGTGAAAGACAAAAAGAAGTATGCTGAAGATAAGTGTGGAATTGAAACTTGACAATAACAAAATATTGTTAGGAAGTTTAAAGAACTATTCCACTCTTATTTCTAAAACTGCTGACATCATTAATTAATTTATTTTTAAACTTTGGTTCTGTTTGTTATTTCAAATGCCTCTCCTGTCAGCAGCAGCCATGGTTGTATGAAGGAACCTGAATTCACCCAGATATATTCTGAGACTTGGAAAATTTAACCTAAAGTACATTTGAGCTTTGAAGTGCCCTAGGGGTAGAGGGAACTGAATTGCTCAGGAGATGAATAATGGGATTCATTACTAGTATGACCAGTTTAAATCTAACATGACTCAAAGTATTGCTTTGCTGTTGAGAAGCTTAGAAACTGTGTCGAGTAATGCAGTTCCGTTTAAGTGATTTTTTATCCTAGCATTGAGGCCATCAACAAAAGTGTATTTTCGCCCTGCATGAGAAAGATATATCTGTGTTCGAGATATAGAAGAGAGATGAATATTCTTTACATATTCTCATTATCTTACTTTAGCTCTTTTAGTCCTATGATGCAAAAATATATTTATCATGCTTCCCATGAAAATAGATTTGATCAATAGTCTACTAATGTAGAGAAATCCCAAAGCATTTTGTTTTTGCAAAGACAACAGTTGCATGAGTGCTGATGGCAGATCGTGAAGAGACTCTGTGAGTTTCACTTTATTACACATGCAAGATGAAATCTGCTGCATGAAACATAAGTTTGACACTATGAAGCAACTTTGCTTTTAGAGAAGATAGAGAAACTCAGAGTCATACTTGCTTCTACTGCAAGTTTTTTCAAATGCTATATAGAAAAAATAATTATACTCTTACAAAAACTTATCCAAAAAATAGCATGGCACTTGTTAAAATCAACAAGCATAACAATAATACAAACACCTAAGTAGAAAGTTGGGGAAAAATATATATGGTGTTCTTATTGAATATATGTTATGCTACTCAAGAATCTGCATTTCAGAAGTCATGTTAAGAGAATGTAAACAGGATATTTAAGTCACTTGCACAAGTCCTGCTCTTGCCCATATCTAGCAGAACATACAGGAGCAGAACCCATAGGAGCCCTCCTTGCAAATTCAGCTGTGCCATTCTCTCACTGGCTGACCTGGAAAATACCTACTGTTCTCCCAAATCAACACGCCAGCTCAGAGATTCCATACAATTAAGGTTTCTTTGTTGCTCACCTTACATGGTGAATGGTAGCAGCCTTCCCCGTGGTGTCTTCTCTCTTCAGGTGGCAGGAAAAACAAAAAAATACGATTTCTTAACTATCCTAGCAAAGGTGACACTGATTACTGAAGTCATATGCTTAAATCTACTTCCCACATTCAGTGTTGACTGTTGTCCTGTTTAATCCTGTTACTATCCAATTGGAACACTTATTTAGAATTATCTTTCTCAAAAATGTACCAGATTGCATGATAAATTATTCATAGGATAACCCTAAATATTGTCCCAATGCTCTTAGACAACTTTCAATTATTTTCCATTGTTGTTTGATTTGGGTTTGTTTTTAATAATAAAAAGGAAAATTGATATGCCAATGCTATAATATTTTGCTCTGGATAATGTTCTACATGTTGTTTAAGGTACTTAGTCTAAGGAAAATATTCACACCTCTGATACTGAAGAATTTTGTGACCATCTTTAAGCCACATATAAAAATAATAATTTCAAGTGAATATTCTGTATAACTGTACCCAAAACAGAATATATAGAAATTTTTGATCCTGGGTAATAAAGAATTGAGCAAATTCATACATGGATTATTGAAACAATCACAGATGTTCCAGTGTCTTAATATTTAAAGTGTTGGTGAATATTTTAAGAAGGTGTTGGGAGAAGATTAAAATATTTAGTAGTAGTATGCCTAAAAGGAAGAAGACATCTGAGGGACTCTGATGCCCAAAGGTAAAAGAACTGGTGTGTGTCCCTTTAAAGGCCTTTGTATTTTCTTAGTGCTGTGATAAACTCCCCTGCAGAGTACAGCTTGAGTATATAAAAATTATTTAAAATGATACGATAAAGCACGCGAAAATGTAGTAATCGGCCCTTTCAGCAATACTACACAGCACCTTCTGAATACTAGCATTCTGTGATATCATGTAAAATTTGCTTATGAAATCTATCTGCAAACCAGAACTTAACATGACAAAGTGTTGAGTTCCCCACGTAAAGGCAATATTCTGTCTCTTGGACTATAATGAAGGCGACACTCCATTAAAGTGCAATTGTCAAGTTGAGGGAACGATACAGCTTTGCTATGTCAAAATAACAGAAACAAACAGACCAGTACATGAATTAAAAAAAAAAAATTCTTGGTACAGAAGTATGTATATTTAATAAGATGCCTTCTACCTTGACTTTTTCAGAATGGAAAAATGTTAAATATCAGTTAGATAGATACAACTTATTCAATTTATTTTTACCCAGCCTACTGGCCCTTACACCAATACCCTCTCCGCACCCCATCCTCACTCCAAAAGTAAAATAAACATAGCTGTCAGATGTCAGTGTCTAGTGAAGACTGTATAAAATCTTAAATGTTTTTGAACTTTGGAATAATAGCCTGACCAGTGCATTCTGAGCTGAAACCTCATAAATTCTTAAATGTACCGTTCAATGGCAAATGTTCTGAAACCTTCCCAATAATGACTCATGCCACAAAAAGGAAAGCAAGAAGAAATGGATGTCTTCATTTTTTAATAGAAAATGTCAAAAGTTTTTCTTTATTTTTAATGTCTTGCCAAACTGAATGATCTTTCATTTCTGAATGTGTGAAGATCTGTGTATTGCCAAGGAGATATAGATTGTCTTTTGTGGGTTGTTGTCCATTAAATATATTCTCATTCACTAACATGTCACTTGTCATTCTTTTATAATTGGGAATACTAACTAGAAATCAACTCAGCCATTGTAATGCATATTATTGCTTTTTTAATTTGATGTACCACAGAGAAATTTATACCAAAGTGCTCTTAAATGTTGTATCTAACCAATGCTTTTTTTCAAATCAACTAAAGCATAAGATTAATAAGTTTCCTAATAACTTGGTGATAGAATGGTAGCTACTAATGCATCTTTTATCTATTTCTAATTAATCATGTATCTAGTATTTTTTATTTTTATGTGATTTTATGCTCATACCAATTGTGAAAAAATATTTGAAGTGGCATTTAACTTTTCAATTTGACCCATGAAGAAACTGAGGCTGGCTGAAGCAATGTTAGAAAGACACCATGTTGGGCTGGGGATTTAGCGAGGTCGTGAGTTCGATCCCCGGTACCAAAAAAAAAAAAAAAAAAAAAAAAAAGACACCATGTTAGAAAGACAATAGATATGTGTGTATCATTTATAATTAATGTAAAGCACACATTTTTTCAATTATTTGTTATAATGTTTTGGTGGATTACTATACTGTCACATATATTTTCCCCCAAATAAATTAATCTTTCCCCTGTGTCACTGTTATCTCATTCAAATCCAGATTATTTGCTCAAACATAAGCTGTATTTTGCATATCAACTTGATATAAATGATTGGAAATTTTAAGTATTTTTAGATGCAACACAGTTTGAAAATAATGATGCATTTCTGTGCATGTGTCTCTGATGCAAATGTGCTGATGAAGATGATGTGATACTAAACCAAAAGAAGACATATTCAGAATTACCCAGAGTCCCAGTTAGCATAAAAATCCTAACCTGTAACCAAGTATCTACAAACTGTGCTCCTCTCCCTGGCATCTTTGCGAGTGTTCCCAGTTGTTTGCAAATCACTTTACAGAGACCCCAGTGATGACTCTGGCTGCCTTCCCGGGGGTAAAGGGAATCTCCAAGAAAAAGGTCCATAGATACTTGTAGTAAATAACAGCTGAGAATACAGCAAATGACCATGCCACCTCAGAACACCTGCCTTTTCATGAGCTCACACGATTGCTCCATGGTCGAGTCAAATAATTCTGAAACATGAGAAAGCGTCTATTAAACTAGATGGTGATCTGCTGAGTCCCATTCCAGGCTGGAAGGTCTTAGTGATACCTAAGAATTTATAAAGCCCCAAGTGACACTCATGCTATTCCACCTTTCAGAAGCTCCGCCTGCCTTGTGTGCTCTGCAGAATGAGACATAGTATGTATGTAGAAAGCCGTGATTGAATCCTACTTCTCTTAGTTGCCTAGTCAGTGTGGCATCTTAAGACTAGGTGTTTGATAATTCATTTCTAAATTTTAAATCTAAATTTAAAATGCACCATCAAACATCATATTTAAATTTTGGCTTAAATGATAGCAGATCATACTGAGATAAATTAAGATGTGACTCACCATCTCTGTGACTATAAAATGTGTGCTCTTTTCACTCAACCTCGGTTGTTTTTAAGAAATAGAACACCATTCTTCAAGCTTGAGTCAGTGTGTTGCAGGAAATCCACTTAGTAAAAACACAGTGGAAGTTAAATTCTCACAAATGTTCATTTGAGAACTGGAATTTTTATGGCTAGAATATTTCTTAATACACGACACTAATTTTTAAAAAGCAGAGTTTCGAATTCCAGGAGCTAATTTAGTTGAAATTAAAAAAAAAAAAAAAAAAAAAACGCTTAAAAAGAAATAAACCAAAGCTCAATTTTTAGAACTTCTAACTAGGAAAAACTGAGAGCAAGAATTACAAAAATCTATGTCAAAATGAAGTGAACATAATCCATGTTTTCTGTGTCACCAGCTGAAAGTACTACAAGTACTCTTATCCTGTGGGATAAGTGGGAAAATTTCTAAAGTTGTCAACTGAAAAACATTGGCAACACTAAGGTGATTCTTTATGTGTTCGATACAGCTTGGATTAAGCACCAGAGAGTGTATTTTATGTGGCAGGCCCAATACTACATGCTACACACACACACACGCACACACACACATGCCCACATGCACACACAATTATGTCCTCCTGGCTCATAATCAATTTTAGTTAATAAGAAATATTATAATAATCAGCCTAATATTATAAATGAAGAACCTGGAGCAAAGTATAGTTAGCAGAATCACACGGTTTACATAGTGATTGAATTGGGTTTCACCCTGGGAGGGGGAGACTCCTGCCTCTACATACTCTTCATACCTCAACTGCAGGCTCAACACAACTTAAAGAGACCATCACAGAGTGGACCAATAAAAGCTGAGAAAGCAGTGACAGGAGAGTGGGTGACTAAGTCCTTAAGGATTTTGGCAGTCATTGTGGGTTGGTTGGCTTTAATTTTGAGTAAGAAAGCAAACTTATATAAACTTCCGAGTGGTAGGTGTGATCTGAACCGTTGAAAACATTCACTTGCTCTTTGATGCCTGTAGTTAATTCCTCCCTGGAAACTGGTGGAAATTTCTTGAATTAAACTATGCAATGATTTGCCTAACAGGGCTTAGATGATCAGCTCAGTGGAAAGAAAGGACAGGACAATAAGAAATGAACTTGGAGCTAAGCTACACTGGCCAGGACAGTTACCCACAAGTACTCATTAGTTAAAAGACACTTCACTATCTCTCTGTTGCTATTCGTCACTCCTTTCTACTTCTTATTCTGCACAATTTGATAAAATTTAACCACTTTAGAACATCAGTTTCCCTTTGAAACACTCTTGCATAAAATCTTTCACCAGCTTCCAATCTCTCCAGGACAAGCACTCAGCTTCTTATATTTTTACTTACCCAACTTACTAAAATGTACTGAATTTAAATTAGAATTAGCCCTTCTGAGTGTCTTGCAGACATATGACATTCCTATAAATAAGTGTATAAAACCCGAGTGGGTACACTTCTAGGCTTTTACTAATTGAACACAGTATGAATATTGACCCCCGGAGGAAGAAACATGACCTGTAACTCACCAACCCCTCTCATGCTCCTTTTTCATCGTCTTTCCCACCGCTGCCCAAAAGGATAAGCTCTGTCTTAATTTCTAATACCATAGAAATATTTGTTTTAAAACATAGATAAATGTGTGCATTTATGTATGTAAAACAGACATTGTCCTGAATACAACAATTGCTATTCTCGCTTACAAAAATGTTTTCTCTATTTCTGTGAGGTACACTGTTGGTGTTTTGATCAGGATTGCATTAAATCCATATTACAAATTTGAAAGTATGGACATTTTCACTACATTGGTTCTTGCTATGCTGAGCAAGATATATCACTGCATTTTCTGCAGTCTCTTTTTTTCAGAGTATTATAATTTTTAATGTATAGATCTTTTACTTCTTTTGTTAGATTGATTCCTAAGTGTTTCATTTTTTTTTTCCGTGCTATTGCCAAGGATATGGTTTCCCTAATTTCTCTCTCAGTGTTTTTCTTTGTGTACAGGACTGCTATCAACTTTTGAGTGCTGATTTTGTATTCAGCTATACTACTGAATTTGGTTATTAAATCTAGAAGTCTTTCGGTGGAGCTTCGGTGGTTTTTCTATGTAGAGTACACGTCATCTGCAAATAGTGATAATTTAACATCTTCCTTTCCTAGCCTTATTTCTTTTGTTTCTCTCTCTTGTCTAGTTACTCTGGCTAATGTTTCCAGCACTATATTGAATAGGACGGTGATAGGGCACATCATTGTCTTGCTCCTGATTTTCCAGTGAAAGTTTTGTTCATTTCGTATGAAATTGGTTATTGGTTTGTCATAAATGACTTTTATCATATTGAGGTAAAGACTATCTTCTGATTTTCTGTAGGTTTTTTTATCATCAATGAGTGTTGGAATTTGTCAAAAGCTTGCATCTATCAAGATGGTCATGTGATTTTTGTCTTTGACCCTGTAGATATGCTGTATTACGTTTATTGATTGGCATGTGGAGGTATCTCTGAATCCCATTTGGTCGTGGTATATAATCTTCTTGATGATTTACTACATTGTGATTGTTATTATGTTACTGAGGATTTATTAAGGAAATTGGCCTGTACTTGACTTTTATTGGTGGACCTTTCTCTGGTTTTAGTATCAGGGTAATATTTGCTTTCCAGAATGAGAAATCGTCTCTAAATTTATTGTAAAATTCAGCATTGAATCCATTAGGGCCTGGATTTTTCTTTAGTGGTAAGTTTCTAATTGTTATTTTCTATCCCTTTAACTGAAATTAGGCTATTCAGAATTTTTATATCCTCTTGATTCAACTTTGGTAATTTAAACATATTTAGAAATATTTCCATTTGCTCACTTTTCCATTCTGTGACAGTAAAGATTTTCAAAGTAGATATTTATGATCTTCTAAATTTCCATAGCATGTGTAGTGATTTCACATATTTCATTACACAGTACCTAAATTTGAGTCTTTCCTTTTTTTTAATACAGTTAGCTAAGGGTTTATCAATTCTATTCATTCTTTTAAAGAACCGTTTGATTCATTAATTCTTCGTATTATTTTCTTAGTCTTCATTGCCTTAATTTCTGTTCTGATCTTTGTAATTTCCTCTCTCTTACAGGTTTTAGGTTTGCCATGCTCTTCTTTTTCCAGAAGCTTGAGGTATAGCATTAGGTTGTTTATCTGTGCTCATTCTGTTTTCTTGATATGGAAATTCACCGCTATGAACTCCCCTCTTAGGCTTGCTTTCATTGCATCCCAAAAGTTCCATATGTTTTATCTGCATTCTCATTCAGTTGTACACATTGTTTAATTTCTTCTTTAACTTCATCCATGACTACCTGTTTGTTTAGGTTTTTATTTAATTTCCATGTGTTTATGTAGTTTTTGCAGTTTCTTTGGCTATTATTTTCCAATTTCATTGCATTACAGTCATATAATATGTATGGGATAATTTCAGTTCCTTTGCATTTACTTACACACACTCCGTGGGCCAGTATATGGTCTATTTTAGAGGACATCCTGTGTGCAGCTGAGAAGAATGTGTATTCTGATAATGATGGGTAGAACTTTGAAAGCATCTACTAAGTCTATTTGTTCACAGGTTTGGTTCAGTTCTGATATTTCTTTGCCGATTTTTTGTCTAGTTGATTTATCTCTTTGAGAAAATGTGTTGTTACCATTTCTCATTACAAACATGTTATTCCTTATTTGACTTGTCATGTCTAGTAATAATTGTCTTATATAGTTGTGTACTTCTGTATTTGGTGCTTTCATATTTGTGATTGTTATCTTTTCTTGAAGTTTTCCCCTAACAAGTGGGTAGTGACATTCTTTGTCTCTTTTGATCATTCTTGCTTTGAAGTTCACAATGTCTGAAAACAATTAAGTATCCCCAATTTTTTTCTGGATTCCCACTGCATAGAATATTTTTTCCCCATCCTTCGACCTTTAGTCTATGAATTTTCTTTTGCCTTAAATGTATTTCTTGCTCTTGGTAAGTGCCTTCCTCCGGGGTGAGCCAAGAGGAGAACCAGAGAGCGGCCACCGAGATCTGGCAACGGCCATGGTGAACCCAGGAGGCTGCACAAAGTAGCAATTTGCCTGCCCTCTTGGTAAGCGCCTTCCTCTGGCGTGAGCCAGGAGGAGACCCAGTAGTGTCTCCTGAACCTACCGGTGTGCGGGCTTGGAATCAAACACCCCAGCCCCCCTAATCCCCCACCCCCGTTAGCAACTAGAGACAGAGGTCTGAGCATCTCTCGGCAGGATGAATGTATGCAATATATAAATATGGGGAGTCTCCTCTACCTTCTCTTTGAAGTCAAGTGTTATTTTCAGTTTTGTTTCATTATGATTAATTGCTTTAGTGTATTCAATATTCTCTTTTGATTGATTTTATAAAGTTCTGTCTTTGTTTTGATTTTTCTATACTTAATTGACTAGACAACTATTGTGAAGATAATGAGATATACTATAGTATAATATTACTATTAGCCCAGTAACCTGCCCTGAAGTTCTGTACCAAAGTCACTGCATTGTCTCAGTTGGCTTTGTTCTGTCTTGTTCTGTTGTTTTTTCTACTATCTTCAAAATTAAAAAAAAATGAAAAATAAAAAAATCTATTGCTTGTATATAGCATACTGTTGGATCTTGTTTCATGATTCACTGGGCCAGTGTGCTTCTTTGATTGGTGAATTGAGGCCATTTACATTGATGATTATAACTCCTGTGCATTGGCTTATCTTTATCATTAGTTTCCTGCTATTAGTTCCCTGTTTTTCTCCTCTGTTTAATTGTTTGCCTCGCCTGGTGAATTCTTTCTGTTGTTGTTCTTGGCATTGCGTTCATTTCATTTTTGTCTAGAATATCTTTCAGTAATTTTTGTAGAGTTGATTTGGTGTTCATGAATTCCTTAAGTTGTTCTTTTTCATGGATGTTTCTTTTTTCTCCATTAATTTTGAAAGATAGTTTTACAGGGTGCATCAAGCTGGGTTGGAAGTTGTTTTCTTTCAGGACTTGAGATACTTCTCTCCAAGTTCTTTTTGACTTGAGGGTTTGTACTGAGAAGTCTGCCATGATTCTGATGGGCTTTCCTCTATAGGTGATCTGTTTCTTTTCTCTAACAAATTTTAATATTCTGTTCCTGTGCTGTATTTCTGAAATCTTGATTATTATATGTCATTGGTGTAGTTCTGTTTTACTCTTGGCCATTTGGAACTCTGTATGTTTCATTTATTTGTGTGTCAAATTTTTTGTTCATGTTTGAGAAGTTTTCCTCTATTATTTCTGTGAAGAGTTTTTTTTTTTTTTTTTTAATTTTTCTTAATGGAGTTTGTGCTGTCTCGAGATTCTCATTGACCCCAACCCTATGTTTTTCATCTTTGCTTCATGTTGTAACTTTTGGATTGGCTTTTCATGATCTCTTTCTATTTTTGTGATATCTTTCTTTTCAAGATCACTAGCTCCAATTCTGCATTCAAGATCTGATATTCTATATTCTCCATTCAATGTGTTGAAGATACTTTTATCTCTGAGGACTTCATCTCTCAGATTTCTATTTGAATATGTTTCATGGATTCCATTTCTTTCCTATATTGGGCATTTTGTTTCCATCGTTTTACTAAGCTCATCTATTCTATTATCAGTATCTTCTCTGATATCTTTGATTTTAAGCATCATTTCTTTTTGTATCTCAAAGATTATTTTCTCTATAGCCTTTTCCACTTGTTTTTTTTTCACTTCTGTTGTTAACTTGTCAGAAACTTCCAGTGTTTGTTTTCCAGTTTCATTTGATTGTGTTCTGGACTTGTCTTTGGTGGGCTGAGAGTCTGGGGTTGCATTTTATTTCTGCAACTTGTAATTTTCCATTTTCTCCTTTTCATTTCATTTTGTTTTATATGTTGATGCTTGCCAATTTCTTGTGATAAATACCTTTAGCACTAGTATCAAGGCTTCCCTAGTGGCTGTATGTTCTTTAGGGATGTCCTCTAGATGTAGGTTAAGTGTTTCTTTACAACTATCCCAAGAACATGTCTTCCTAAATCATAAAGGATACAAAGCTACCATTTGGCTCAGCAAATCCTTTGGAACTGGTTTGAGGGGATGATTATGACCTCAAACAATCAGTGTTATCATACAGGGGGAAAAACTGATTATGTGACATATACAACATCCTGTCCAAAGTAGTACTGTTAGTAATAAAAATAGTCTCAAGTACAGCTTAACTATTGACAAACTATGATAACCACTAACCTATTAATTCTGACCCAGGAGCAAATTCTGAAGTTACATAACAAAATTAAACACATAATTTGTACTTGTGTGCAGTGATTTAACTGTTCAGAGAGTGATTTTTCCCTTCTTCATGGATGGATTAAAATGGGTAGGAGAGGATAAAGTGATAAATGAATTTAAATATAGTAGAGTCAATGCTGGACATGAAAGGATAATCACCTGGAAGACACAGGAGGGAAAGAATGAAATAGAAAGCAAATAATAATCAGAAAGGGCAAAAGAGCAGAGACAATGTTTATTCAGTTGAAAGTTTGAATTCAAAAGGTAGTTGAGGAAAGACAGAAAGAGGATCAATAGAAGAAAACCAGAAAGACAGGTAAGAAACATAAACTGTGAGAAAAAAGTAAGAAATAGAATATAGAAAAAGAAAAGAAGAAAATAAAGAAAAAATAGATCAGAAAAAGGGAGAAGAAAAGCACCCCAAAGCAAATATAACCACAAAATAAAAAGCAAAATGAGATGACAGCCAGTTTAACTTAATTTTTGTTTAAGGTGGAAGTTCTGTGTCTACTTTATCCATCTTTCTTCCTTTCTTGCTTCCTTTTATCCTTCCTTTGTTCCTTCCTCACTCCTTTCTTCCTTCTTTCATTCATTCCTTTCATTTTTCATGCATTTTGATGCCCTCCATTTCCAGCACCATTTGTTGAAAAAAAAAACCACAAAAAATGACTTTTCTCCATTTAACTGGCTTTAAAATATGATCAAATACCAGATGGCGATTTTTGTAATTTCAGTCCTACAGTTTTTTTCTTTCTCAGTATTGTTTTGGGACTTCATTCTTTAAATTAATTCTCATTTTTAAATTTTAGGTCAATGTTATATTCAGTCTGTTGATGCCTATAAAGAGTTTGCTGAGGTGTTGATAGGAATTATGTTAAATTTATATATCAAACCCTGAATAATTTCCAATTTAATACTTGAAGTGTCCATACATGATACTGGGATATATTTATAGTTAAATTCTTCTTTATAAATTTTATGTTCTTGACAGTTGAAATTTTATTCACACATGTCTTGCACATATTTTGTTAGATTTACATCTGAATATTTTATTTTATGATATTGCAAAATGATGTTTTTATTTCAAAATCTGATGGATTATTGATCTCATATGAAATAAAATTGATTTTCACGTATTGACTTTGTCTCCTGTATCCTTGGTAAACTAACTCATTACTTACAGAAATTTTTTGTAGAATTTCAGAATATATTCCATAGCCTGGTATATAATTTTGCAGTAAAGGCAATTGAATTTTCTCATTGTCAGTCTTTAAGTGTTTCATGGCATGGGTTACAATTTCCTGGTATAAAAATGATGACAAGTGTTTTGAATTCGTTCTTATCTTAGAAGGAATGGGACAAATCTCATGATCAAATCTACTAGTGGTTCATTGTTATCATGGACTTGGAGTTGATGTTTTGCCAAAATCTTACTACTTCGGTGTGATGGCTCTTTACTCTGTTGATAATGTGGACTAGATGGAACTCATTAATCAACTTTATTATATTGAACTATCCCTCTATACATAGAATGAATCCCATGAAGTCTAGGTGGATTTTGTTTCATAATATATCATTGCATATTGTTATATCTTTGGTCATAGGAGATACGGGCTTGTAGTTACTATTTTAAGCTGACTAGTTTTTAAATAATAGTCTATAGAAATTTTAAAAATGACTTGACAGTTTTTAACTTACTCAACTTTGAATATCATGATTAACAGTTACAATCCACTCCATGTCAACTTCCCAAGCAAAGATTTCCCTTTAAAGTATACTTACTGCAGCTTTCCTTAAGCGGAACTTCCACCCACCCTGGCATCCTCAACTTCCTGGAGTCTAATTTTACATTTGGCTTCATGCACTACCTCCTTAGGTTCTTTCCGCCTGCTTGTGGGTGCTTCTGCAGGAAGTATGAGCGAAAGTCTTTCTGATCCCGGAGCTCTAGTATTCTGCATTCCTGAACAATCAGCACCATATGGAAAGCTAAAGTGCGCTACCAATTTGCACAACAGTCAGACCCCTTTGCACAACAGCTGCAGGGACTTCTGAGTGTCTGGACAATGGAGCACAGTAGAATGAATCTTGGGGCACTAATTTCCTTAGAGACTTTTTTCTTGCCAAGATCTCTGTGACTTTCTTCTCAAATAAAAAGTGGATGCTTTTGCACCCTTGAGCCTGAGCTGCATGGAACCTTGCTGATTTCCAACATGCCCTCAAAGCATCATTCTACTTGTCAACATACAAAGTACTTGGTTTCTTTTCTTTTTCTTTTATTAAGCTTATTTTTCTTATTTACTTTTCTATGCTTGGGAATGAATACAGGGCTTTTACACTTTTTCCTCTGTCTTTTTTATTTGCTATTTCAAACAGAATCTCATTGAGTTACTAAGTGCCCAGACCTAGGTTAAATTTATAACCCTTTTGTCTCAGTCTCCCCATATTCTGGAATTATAGTGTGTGTCACACACTTCAGTTAGCATCTTTTTAATAACACTAATTTCTTCATAAACCATAAATATTTTAGTAGTGATTTATAAAGGATTCCTTTTAGGACAAAACATAATTTCTAAAAATTTTTATGTTCTGATTTTTGGTCCTGGTATATTGCTAAAAGTACAAGCAGTACCCATGCCAATGTCTAAATGTTGGGTTGCTTTGAAATTTTCTCCACAAGATGAATTAGTCTGATACTCCTTCAATTCAGCCTGTCACAAAGTTTCAAGGAAGATAACATTCAGACTTTTTTTTTGCTACAGTGTAACATGCAGGAGGCATGTTACAGGCATCATAGCAATGACCCCTCTTCATCAGTATTAATTTTCTGTGTAAGTCATCATTCGGTCACCGGAGTACAGTATTTGATAGCCTTAACTTAGAAGAGGTGAGGTGTAATCTGCTTCCTTGGTTTGGGAGGATACAGTCTATGATGGCCGTATCTGAAACAGATGCATCATGGTTTAAGGGAATAGTGGCACAAAGATATTATTTCATGACATTTGTGCAACAGGGCAGGGGAACAGTGATGCAGAAGCCACAGAGGAAGAGAACAGGGGCCATATTCAAGACCTAAGGTCATTGGTCCATGAACTACCCATTGTACATTGAGAAGTGTGCTATGGTAATTCTCTGGATATTTCTTAATTCAGTCATCCAAACCTATCAGTAGTAACAGTCATGGCTGTTGTACATTTTAGATACATTTTATTATGAAAGAAAGAATATCAGACTGTTTCAGACTGTAGTTTTTTTTTTTATTGTACTACTATTCTTTGAGTATGGCAGTAAAGTGATGCTTGTCTCATTAAAATGGATTTGAAAAAAATGTTCCCATTTTAAGTGTTTGTATATAATTAACTGCATTTTTTTTCAACAAGTGTTAGAATCCATCATCTCTCTGGCTCTGGACTTTTATTATGAAATATTATTTTTTGAAATGCAATGTTTTTAATAAAAGACTATTCAGTGTATTCAAATAATTTTCATACTTCCGAAGCTTGATTAATTTGCTTTTCAAGCATAATATTATCTTCTAAATTCCAAAATACATAGGCATAAAGTTCCTCATAATAATAGTGTATGAGCCTTGTGAATCTGTGGAATCAGTAGTAGTACTGCCCCTCTCCTTTTTCATGAGATGGATAATTGGTAACAAGTACCTATTTTCCTGAAAAATCTATCTAGGAGGTAACCAATTTTTTTCTGAACAAATATCTTTTGATTTCATCTGTTTTCCTAATCATTTATCTTGCTGCTCTTCATTATTGTTTATTTTATTTATTGCTATTTTCCTATTCTGCATTAGTTTTGGATATAATATTATAATTCTACATCTTTTTATATTTTTGTCTTAATATTTTTATGTCTATTATTTTCTTTCCAGCAGGAAAACTTGGTCTGAATAGTTAACTTACTATATTTTTATTGGCATAGACAGTTTTACTACACAAATACACTCAGTGTACACTAAGATAATGATATTTTTCCTAAAATACGTGAAAATAAGGAAACAACAATCTATCAACAGCTTTATGCTTCCCTTACTCAAACAGTGCATCACCATTTGGGTCATTTTTCTCTCCCAGGTTCTTTTCTCCCTGTTATACCCTCTTACATATGATTTTAAAGTTAATATTATACTAAGGGAGTTTTTTTCACAATACTTCCTTTTCATAAGCATCACTTTATATGGCTGCTTGGTGACCAAGAGCTTGCCCTTTGCCTCTTTCCTGCTGTTATCCACAGATAACTACACATGTTAGACATTCAGTAAGTAATGTTTGTTCAGCTGACCAATGTTACAGACATTTTAAGGAGAAAAGCTTTTTTGGATATTTGGGGGTGTTTTTGCTATACTAATATGGTAACATAGTAAAGTTGAAATTAAACAAAAGTTGCTGAAATTAATGCTGTAAAGTACTATTTATGTTTTGGAGAATCACAAATGGTAAAGGAATGTAGTATATGTACTTAGAGTCCTAGCTTATAACAGCTATTTATTGTGTTCATTCTGGAAAAATAATAAAGAATTTCGTATTTCACATTTGTAATCAAAGATATGTGGAATTCATCCCTTTACTAATCCATCGGCATTTACCTTTGCCTGCTTGCAATTAGTTCTCAGTGTAACAGATGAAATTATCCTTTTTAAATTTAGTTGGATCGTGCCATTCTCTCCCTATATACATCAGTAACTTTCTATTTAGAATAAAAGCCAAATCCCTTAGAATGGTTTGCAAATCTGTCTTAGTCATCACGGAATACTGTAACAGACAGCCACAGATGCAGTAGTTTATAAAAACAGACATTCCTTTCTTATAGCCTGTAAGATTAGAAGCCTAGTGGCGTTGGCCAATTTAATTCCTGGTAATGGTTTCCTTCCTGGTTTAAAGATACCCAAAGATCATGTTTGTACATATGTAACAGCAGGCAGTCATCTCTTTCTTGTTTTATGATTACTAATCCTATCATGAACATAATACTGATAACAACTGGGGGTTATGGTGCCTGAACCTAGGAGATGCTCCAAGGCCAACCCCTGACCCAGTCCTGGTGCTCACCATATGACAGTTGAAAGAAGAAACACAAAGACCCCAAAGCAAGTGACACACACACTAAAATTCTTTGCGTAACCTACAGTGACCTCTCTTTCCCTAGAGTTCAGAGAAAATTCCTGCACTTGGACTCCATCTTATACATACACTTAGAATGAATTTTGGAGAAGTTCACTTAAAATTGTGGGAGTAGACATGACTCAGTGCTGTGTCCATTATTTTGTCAATAATTCTGTGAAGGACCTTAATGACGTGCCATAAATCAAGTGTGATGTTTAAACCCCTATACGCTGTGCCCTAGGTGCTCCTGCCAATTTCCTTTCACCAGCTCACACCACTGCCTTAATAGACTTTGCTGCTGCTTCCTTGTGGTCCATTTTGTGCTACATCCAACTCTTTGTTGTACACAAGAGTGTGGGAAGGCGACTCTAGAATCCAAAACCCTTAGTAACTAGGGCTTCAGTTTCATAAGGAGGTGTGATCACAGGCTATGGCAAAGCTGGCTGGGGAAGTAGATGTGACCTGTTAATGACAGTATCCTAGGGCACATGCACGAAGTAGTTCTCAAAGCCCTGCAGGTGGACTTCTCTGGAGAACTGGAGCAGGTTTTCCACAGGATGACCTGAACCTGCTGTCAGACTAAGGAGAGTATGATGCACAACGCTGGTCGATGCTGAGTTTTTGGCCACTCTGATTTTTCTTGCACGGTGGCCCACCTTCGCATTGTAGGGTGTAAGTCCTGTAGCTACTTTTACTGGTTTAAACTCCCTCTCCATAACCTGTTTCTTCTCCTGTATTTAATAAAATTCTGCTACTGTTTATACTTGTCAGGACCAATTGTCTGCTCAGGAAAGAAGGAACCTAGAAACCACCTCCAGAAGGGACTGTGGGGCCCCAAGACAGTGACGGATTTGACTGAGCCAGCCAAGAACAGAAGGTCAGGCTCTCTGTGCACCTTTTCTTTCTCTCCAAAATACCATAAAGTTGTTTTCTTCTTTCTCTGTCTCTTTCCCCTAGGCTAAAGAACCCAGCAACCTTTCTCAAAATGGCAGAAGCCTGGTGTGTCCCACGTGGTTGCCAGGGAACATATGGCCTCCGTAGAATTTGTGCTCCAAGCTGGTAAGAGACCTATGGGACCACTTGAAGTTTAACTTTCCTTTTTTTCCCCTTTCTCATTGGAGGTATAAATCAGTAAAGAGCAACCACAGTGTCTGTTATCATCCCATTTCCAGAACAGATAGTTCAAGCGCTATATGTGTGACCTAGAGTTTAATGTCTTTAGGATCCTATGTCTCAACACTCCACCATACTTGCCTCAGCTTTTCTGCTCTTTGTGTGTGGAAAAATAGCCATTGGTAACATTAGGTAGCCTGCCTTAGAAGCTGCCTACCCCAGTTTATTTCATTTTGAGCTCAAAATCTCTGCACTTTTCCCCTAGATGATCATTTCCCTCTCATGTTGTCTCCTCACATAAATCTCCACCATCTTGTCTTGTCACAAGGTATCAGGGACCTGACCAAGATCCCCAACCACCTTTATGAGGGATATGGCAAAGGATAAAAGAAATAGAGAAAATTTTAGTAATGTATGATGGAGGTTGAGAGGTCAATGCCTCAAAATGGGCAAAGACCCAGATACTCCAAACCAGTCACTATTTAGGTGTGTACAATGATAGGAGGGGCTAGCACAAGATTCAGAGGTTGGTAACTCAGCAGGCATTGGATAATCCTGGGAAGTCTACAGAGGGCAGAGACAATCTGATGCTAACAAGAATCTTGTTCTGAAGTGTTCTTTCTATCTTAGTAGTTTTAGTTTAATCATAGTGGGTGGGAGAGGATGGCCCATTCCAAGAGTTAATGAGAAGCCTCCAAAGGGTGATACCATAATCCCAAGCCTCTATTTATCCCTTAGGGAAGTACATAAAATTAGCTCTTGTGAATTGTGGTTCCCAGTAACTAGGCTGGATACCATTTGGAATTGGCCACCACCATGCTTGCTTAACTTTTCCTTTATCTTTTTCATTTTCTTTTTGTTTGTCAATTTGTACCCCCTCTCGATAGAAGCTAGGGCTCTTATTTTAGACAGCACGTGGTGTGGGGAACCACTCAGCCTGCTTCAAAGCTCAGGGGTGTTTAAGGACACCTGAGGATGAGACCCAGTTTGTCTAACACAGTGTGACGCAGCACAGGTAAACCTGCATGAATCGACTACAACACCATGTAAGAATGTAAATATGAGAAAACATCCTGTGTAAGAATTATACGATAATGACCCAAGCAGCTCTTGCTCTTGAGCTCTGTTCTGCTCCATGCTTTCTGCTGTCTTTGCACACGCGGGCTCTTTAATCTTGACATCTCACCCTCAAAAATCTCTCTTCCACCAGAGGTCTGACAGGTGGGCTTCCTCCCTCTTTGGTTTATAACTGAGCCAAATGCCTTTCTTTTGTTTTTTAATAAAATTCAGTCAGTGCATACTTATATCTGATAGCCTGGACAGAACAAAAGCTTCACACATCTAGTGCAGCTTAACTGGAATGACTGTCAGTATGCAAAAGTAGAACCATCTTTGTTCTTCAAATTTAAGATGTTTTTGCTTTGTTTTGAGCATTTTTCTTCTCTCCTGCCTTAAGCAAAGCACTGGAGCTTTTACTAGGGTGGTAAATGCAAGAGATCCTGTTTCTCAAGTGGTTTCACCTTAAAGCTGCTAAAAATGACCCAAATCATTCCCCTTTACTCTCATTTCAAAATGTTGTCACAATAGAGATTGGAAGATTACTATAAGAATATTGATTGAGCAGAAATATTCATTAAATAAGTAATGCATTGAATAGTCTACAGCTTTGACCTGTTTCTCCTCCATTTATGTTGCTTGTTTTTAGTCATTCACATTGATCTTGCACTGCTCCTTAGACTGATTACATTCTACTGTGTCAGAGACTTGGCCTTTGCTTTTCCTTCTACCAGTAATTATCTTCAAAGAGATATTCTTGTTCAATTCCTGGATGTCACTATTGTAGTACTGAGAACAAACAGGAAAAAAACTGAAAACTAGGCAGAAAGGGACCCCCCCCAAAAAAAAACATAATTATAAAAATGAAAACTTCAGCTTCAGACTACAAACCAGTTTCATTTGTTTTTTTCTCACTTCCCAGGGCATAATAAGGATGGGCAAAACCCTTTCACCTTCAAGTGCATTTAGCCATTTCCTTTATACTTGCAAATATCAACTCTGACTTAAGAATCACCTCATTACTTGTAAATTAGACCACCACCCCAAGCACAAAAAGATTACCTTCCTATGGATGAACCATCCTCTCTCACCTACTACCCCAAGACCAAGACTATAGATAATCAAATTCTACAGATTTCCACCACCAAAAATGCACACATTTACCCAATTCTAAACTGTAATGTGTCTTATTTCCCTGAGCTCCTGCACCCCACACTTGAGCACATTATAAATTGCTACCTAATAAACCCTTCCTGTGCCTCTGACTGGCACATCCTGAAAATTCTTTTTTCTGAGACAGTATTATAGAAAGCTGTGTGGGATAGAAATTAATACATAGAGCAGGACTGGGCTCTCGAGAAAGTCGATGACAAATACAGATATCAGAATTGTGGCTGGAGGCACATCTGAAGAAGACAGGCTTCAAAATAAAGTTACAATGACCCCAGTGACACACTTACCTAAGGGATAAGCAGAACTATCATTAGTACCACCAAGTCCATTGAGTGCAGATATGCATCAGACATCTGGCTGGGTGACCAGAACATCTGCCCTCCTCCCTTGCCAAAATGCTCCTGTTTTGAAAGTCATAGCTAATCCAAGGCTCATGATGCCAGCCGTGCACCCTTGGTAAGTCCCCTGATTTCCCATTGGATTAACACTGGTGAAGTGACTATACTTATAATCCTGCAAGTTGTAATTTGACCTTTGTAGGATCCACACTGTAACTTTTGTTACATAAATTACCCATGACAAAGGACTTCAGTGACAACCCACTCAGAATCCATCCTGTCAATCAGGAGTTATCCTCCAATAAAACTTTTCTACTTCCAACCTCTTCTGTCCTTCAAAATTCATTCTTTGACTTCAGTTGACACGAAGGTGGCACATGTGACATCTACATAGTTGGGAGTTATATTTATCCTGTAACAACGGAGAGAAGGAACCTCCAAACATTCTGTGTTTAGGCTGGTTCCAGTTTCTCTCCTCAGGTTTAAGAATTCTCAGACCCAGTCCAGTGATAGTACCATTTCTTCCGAAATGTTTTTCCTCTGTTCAAAATCACTTTTTATTTATTCACTACCTGATTTCTTCCCCTCAAATATACCTCTTTAGTGTTGTATATATATTCTTTTCACTGTTATTGATTTCAGTACCTTCTGGCTGGAATATTTAAGTGCTTGGTAAATATTTCTTGAAGATACTGGTAGTAATGAATGAGGCCTTGCAATGCCACAGACCACATAGTCAAAGGTTTTATGGAACTGTAATTTTCTCTCATATTTGCAAAATAATATTAACTCAGTGTTACAGAAAATGATATCAAGAAGTTAAGAACCTTGCTTAAGGCCACACTAAATATTAATAATAGTAATAATAATTAGCAAGTTTGGGCTTCACACCAGGGTTTTTCTCTTTTCAAAGCTAAAATCTTTCTTTTGTATCATGCTGAGATATGAATTGAATGCAAAGAATTTAATAATATTCTAACACTTTTACAATCTAATTTCATTTTAGCATCTAGTCTCTATTTGTCATTGAAATAAAGGAGCAATCATACAGCTAAAAGTCTTGAAGCTCACACATTACAACATGGTAATTTTTTCTAAAAAATATTTCAAAGAAAAATAACTTTGCAACCCAATTTGATTCTCTTTAACAGTCACATAATAATACTATGCTGAGATGAAACTATTGTATTCTGAGTTTTCAAACCTTAACCTTGACATCCTCTCCTTAGTAAGCAGAGTAAGCTGCTTATCTGAGATGTATGCTTTGAGGCTTACTTTATGGTCCCTTCCATACACATGCACATGAATGAAGCAGTCAACTTGTATGCGGCTAAAATTCATGGAAACTTACTCAGAATGAAATTGCTAATAGGAATAAGTCTCTGAAACAAATTCTTCTAAATATATCTCACTGTACAATGCCACTTTTTTTATTGAGTTTTCATGTAGTCAAGTACACTGATTTCTTTTCCCTAAAATAAGAGAATTAATAAACTCGAGCTTAGATCTGCTTCCTAAAATTTTTATTGACTGGCAACTTGTTAAAAGTAAAATAATTCTGTGCTTCTCATTAGATGATGATCACGAGTGCCTTTCTTGCAGGGATGAGGCTTTGTGTTCAAATGGTGGTAGTTATAAGTAGTTGACGATTGGATCCTTACTAAGTTTTGGGATACTGGAGTCTCCTCATCTCACCTAATGAGACTACGGTGTGACAAACTGACTGGGAGACTAGTTGTGACTTGTTAATTGCAAATTCCCAGGACATATACTCAGAACAGTTCCCCAGACCCTGCTCCTCTTCTGGGGAGAACTTGAGCAGTTTTGGACAGAATGGCCCAGAGCTGACTTCTGCCAGAGGAGTGAGGGGCACTAAGAGGACAGTGCCACGGTCTGTCTCCCACCAGCCTGTTTTGTCCTGTGCAGTGCGCTTATTTTCCTCCTTTACTTGGCCTAAACTTGCTTTGCAGAAACCGCTTCTTTTCCTCCTTTTAATGAATGTAAAGCCTTACTATTTTTTGTGATTTTTTGAGCAATTCTTTGCTCAGGACAGAAAGAACCTGGAAGGAAACTCGAGAACCCCAAAATCTTAGTAACACAGTCATGGAATGATGACACCAAAGTTGACTAAATTTCATTCAATTCAAGTATATTTCTTAGATTTCTAATATTTGTCAGAAATTTTGTTAGATGCATTTAGAACTATGTGATAATGATTAAAGGAGAGAAAAATTGTGTGGTATACACATAAATCATACTAACCCATTTGTCTCATTTGTACTGATACTATAAATAATGTAAATGTAAAATAGGAGATAAAACTCTCAATTAAACCTAGAAAGATGCCCCTAGTTTTGCCAATAATCAGGCTTTAAACTATTACCATAAAATTATTAACACATCAATAACTACATAAAAGTATCACTAATCTGTAAGAATATTCAAATTTGCTATAAAGGACAGAGAGCTCAGATCAGGTGGCTATATGCAAATATTAAAAATATTCAAACTGGTGTACAAAGTGTTTTGAAAATTGTATTATTAAAACCATATAATCTCCAAATGTTCACTTATCTTTCCACTTCATTTGACTTCCATTTATTAGATTACCTTCTTGAATGATTCTGCAGGTTATGAGGGATATTCTCAGAATTTGGGGACTCAATTATTGTTATGGTAATATAAATTCCATTTGACATTTAACTTCAGTTTCATATTTCCACTGAATTAGAGATACCAGTACTACATCCTGTTACTGCATTTTAGGGCATTGGATTCTCTTTTTGGAGGTGGTTTCCAGGTATTTTCTGTTCTGACCAAAGAATTAGTCAACACAAGCACACACAATAGCAAAGTTTTAATAAAGGAAGGAAAAATTTGCTCTGGTCTGCAGAGCAAGTTTGGGGCAAGTAAATGCAGGAAGGGAAGTACCCTTACAGGGTGAAGGGCAGGCCATCTCACAGAGGTCCACATGCAGGGCTTTTGCCACTATTCTGCTTCATGTAATCTGGGATTTTATATATTAAAGGTCTCTAATTTGGTCATGCTCTAAACTCTTGTCTCAAGTCTTTTTTTTTTTTTCTCATTGTCTATGTCTTCATATTTACCTCTTATTGTCTACAAGACAGCTTTAAAAGTGTAGCCACACTGCATGGAAATCCTGTCTAGGAATTTAACTCTTCTGAACTTGAATATCTTCACATATACAAATAATATAATACGGACAGTGTTTGTGAAGACAAAATACAATATAAGAAGAGTTTTATTTTTTAAAAAATTAAAATACATATTGCAAAATGAAAGTATTATCCATGGGTTGAAGCTAATATTTTAATGTTTAGACAATGCTTATAATTAGATGACAGTGTAATTATAGACTTTGAAAATAATTTTGGTTATTCAGAGTTGAAGGATTAATTAATGTGAAAATATCAAGAGTTAAATGGAATGAACCAGAGAAAAGAAAATGATTTACAGAAGCAGCCAAAGAATCATAAGGTGCAAAACAGCTCGCCAAAGGTCACATGCTGTTCATTAATTGATCCATCATCCATGCATTCAACCATCCATCTAGCCACCTAAAAAGCATTTATTAAGCACAAGAAACACAGTGGTTAGCAAGACATGACCCATACTGTCAAGGAGGTTACAGGATCTAGGAAAGAGCTCTTTGCAAAAATATCAGCAGTTTTTCAGAACCCTGTTATATAATTTTAAGGAAAGAGCTGAGATTCTGAAACAGAGCTGAATGAGCTATCACGTAAGGGAGGCCTCCCTCTTATTAGGAAGATACATTAAATCTACTTATTCTACCTGGTTAATTTAAGGTTTCTTTGCTACTAAGATGATACGATTACTTACCTGGTTTTATCTATCCCTTAGATGACTATGCTATGTAAAACACACTTTCCCTGCAGTGAATTTGTAAAACCATAAAAGGGCCCTGTTTGTGATTCATTTGCATATTACTTTTTGGTGGGGGGAAGCATGAAACACTGGAGAAAAAAACTGATGTGACTTTGTATAAAGTTTAATAACATACAGATCTTGTCCTAAACCATTCAAAGGTGAATAGAAAATATAAATAAAATGCATAATAGAGCAGAGCATAGGGTATGAAACTGTAGAATTTTCGCAGAGAGGAATTTCCCTGGAAAAGACAGAAACAATGTTTTGAATAGAAGGAAACCAACCTCTGGAAAAGAACTTCAAATAAACTTTCCTGTTCACTCTGTCTTACTTTTAATTTGCAATTAATTTGATGGGGTAAGACTGTATTTTGGCACTTATTCAATAAAAATTGATTAAGTATCTACCATTAGGCAGACTCTGTGATAATCACTAGCTTTATAACAAAAGGAAAAGTCTATAGTTTGAAAAAGCCTAGTAGAGCAGGGAAATCATAAAAGAACTCTATCCAACAAGTACTTTGGGGGGCCTCACTCTATGTCCCAGGCTCTGTGGACAGAATAGTAAGTAAAAACATACTCACCCTTGTGATAGAGTTTATAGTCTAATTAGTTGGAGTAGACAATGAACAATTATGAATAAGAGAAATCCATTTCATATCATCATGGGGGTCAGTGAAAAAATATCAGGAAAGTATTTATCAGTTGCTAAGAAATCATTATAGAATAACTATGAGAAAGCTGATAAAGACTCTGTGAGATGAGTTTTGTAAGCCAAATTAGGGTTATGTAATTGTTAAATGAGAAGAGTTTATTGAATAGGCCAAACAGTCCTCATTTCATCCAAGTTCATCTTATCTGAGCGTGTTGTAGCAGGGGAATAACAAAGCCCCTGGGCCCTTCTAATCAACAAGGAACCCACTAGAACCCTGCGGTCGTGGAGATACTGGAGGAAACATTGTACTCTATTACCAAAGACTGACTGGACCACTGACAGCTATAGTAGCACTGCATGTGTGGCATGTGTGTACCGCGGATGCACCAGCTAACGGACTCCTGAGCACAAGGTGTATGTATGTCAGCAGATTTCATTGCACAATGGCAACTGACCTGACATTGATACAAATGATACTGTGCCATGTAGGAGTCCTATCTGGGACAGGAGAGCATCTTGGGGGAGTATAAGTGAAAGTATGAGCTAGGTATGAGCAGTGAACTTGCCAAACCCTTTAATATTTTACTTAATTTACACATGTGACACTTGCTGTGGAAAAAAAAGTGAAGAAAAAAACATTTTGGAAGGAAGTTTACTTATGTTTTCTTATTAAAAAATATTGCATTTTTGTATTTCATAAAGATTTTGTAATTAATCCTTTGCTCCCTGAAATAATGCACTTCCAAGCAATTCTATACATGTCAAAGTTAGTTTTGTAGGTCACATGGGAGTATGTGGGTCACACAACAAATAGGGCAGAGACAGCTAGTTATCTATTTTGAGAAAAAATTAATCTTTATACCACACCATATATAGAAATTATTTCAAGGTAGTTTGTATATTTAAATATGAAAGGCTAAAGTTTTTTTTTTATTTTAAAAAGAAAAAGAAGAAAAACAAAATGAAACAGGGTTTCAAGTCAGGATATTAGAAGGGTAAAATAATTAATACATTGATTATTGCTATCTTCATAGTTATTACTCAGCGTACAAGATGAAGGCATAAAATATTGTTCAAACAATAGTAACACGAATCTTTCTTTTAAATGAACTAAGAGAAACTCTATACTTAGCTTAACTATCTTGTTATGGTTTGTGTTCAGATGGCCCCTCCAAATCTCATGTAATCATGGAGGCAGCTGAATCTAGCATTTTTGATTAGTTTATTGTCCAGTGCTGGGATTAGTGGTGTGAGTGCTGTAGCCAGCCATGGACGAGGAGCCGGCATGCAATATAAGGAAGAGAAGAAGGCATGCTGTTCCATTTCTATCTTTTACCGGTTTTGCTCTTGTCATGTGCAGCCACCGTGAACAACTCTTTCTCAGCCACACCACCCTGCTTTGGAGCCAGCTGAGTACTCACTGAAACCTCCAAAAATTGTAAGCGAAATAAACTTATCCTTCCCTAATTTTGAGCATCAGGTGTTTCGTGTCAGCAATGAGAATTGAAAGTACCCACTTCCCTTTTCTTCCTTTTTCCCTTTCCTCCATCAGTTTCTCTGGAATACTGAACTTTGAGTTGTTTCTGTTATTAGTAAACTTACAATACATTTTTTTTTACTGTTCTGGGAATTGAACCCAGAACTTTGCACATACTAGGCACGTGATGTACTACTAAACTACATCCCTATGCATAGTAAATTTAAAATACTGGACAAATTGAATATAGCTTTTAGAAAATATATTAACCAAATTTACAGAAGAAAAGAAGTCATAGATAAATAAGAAATAATGCTAAAATAAACTAAATTTAGGTATTTTACAGCACACTTATTCACATTACTTAAATACTTTCCACAGGTATTTCACATACTATAAGAAGAAGTTATCACATGATTAAAAAAAATTAAAACTTTAGTACATAAAATTCATTTCAAAGAAGTAAGGATTTTAGAATGTTAGAAAATAACCAAATAATATAGAAGTTGGAACTTATTATGGAATCATTTTTAAATTATGACAGTACCTTCTCATGTCAATGTATGTTATTAGAATATGTAAGAGAACAAATAAGTAAGTTATTTTGTAGGACAGAAGAAGATAATTGAAAAAATTAACATATACTTTAACAACTTTAAAATTAGTATTTTATGTTTTTCTGAATATTAACTGACCTATTATAGAAGTTGGGTTCAGTTTATCTATTCTTGTGGTGAAGGATATTGTAAGATTGCTCTTTTGTTTCAGTTTTTATTTATGATTTATTATTAATACTGCTTCTGTAAGCAACTGAATGCAAATAAATTTGTTGGTTTAAATTTTTCTTTCTCTTGGTAGAAATTGAATGTGAACTTGCTGTATAATAGTTAATTTATTATTATATACGAAGGAACTTGTAAGTCTTGGGATGGTGTGTAATGTTTTACAAACATCTGGCAGCAAAGTGTGAAGCTCTTTTGCTCCCTACACTTAACAAGTGGTTTAATTCAGTTCTGCATTCAACCATTCCAGTGATTCTAAAGGGTGTCATTAAGATTTAAATCTGTATTTCTTTGATAATTCAATACTGTTTTTCACAATTTTGTGTGCTTCTTGGTCATGATCATATATTCTCTAACGTGCTTCACTCTTTTGCTCATTTTTCTGATATTTTCAGTATAAACCTCAGCCATATTCAAATGTCAACAAGATTCTTTCACCCTCTTTCCACTTGTGGAAGATGCCACTTTCGAAAAGTTTTTGCTTTCTTTGTGCCAGAAGTCAGAATCCACTACTGAACAATGGTAGAGAAGCTTGTTTCTTACCTCTGTGATGCCAATCTGACTAATTAGAAAAACGATGAGTGTTCTTGTCTTTTTCCACTTCTATGTGTTGGAAAATTTTCATTTAACCACTGTATTAAGAATCATGCATGCTATATTTTGATCTAAACTTAAATCTTGAAGTGAGGCAGTTGCCTTGACTCAATGCAAATAGATATGACTACTATTTTGCTGTGTACTTCAGAGTAGCAATAAAGCCAGGGGCATGTAAAGTTTTCTCTGTGCTTTAAACAGGCCAATAGTCCTCTCATGCACTTTGATTTCTCCTGTAGTAATTTTCTTACCAAATAAATTTCTTCCATGAGATTATTAAACTGAAATACATAAAGCACACAGTGCTATAAATTGTTGTTACAATACCAGGCTGAGTGCATGCAGTTCGTTTCTAAAGTGTCATCTCCACGCATGCACATGAAGGTGAAAGTTACGTGTCTGCCTAATTTACATATGTGTATCCATATACCCTTGTCATTTTAAGGCTGTGTGTACAATTAGAAATACAACAGTAGTAGGAGGTTTTATCGTTCAGCTGTATTGTGTCTTCCTTTTTGTATTTGTTTTGTACAAACTATTCTCTGCATTGAATGATAGCATGTTTTATCCTATTGTATCTGAATGATATGGTACCTACTCCAATTTTTATTTTTAATATTTCAGATGATGCCTCAAAGAAAATATGTTCACTCTATACTGTGTAAGATAGATCTGAGTCTATGTAGAAGAAGATAAGCTCAGGAATATCAATCACTTACCTAAAGTCACAACACAATTCCAGAATTTAAACCTTTGGTATGTCAATATCAGAACATTTATCTTATATTAATGCTATATCACTATTTGTGTCTACAAATTCATTATTTTCTGTATTGTTAAAATTGTGGTAAAATCTATCAGAAAAGAGTTACCAATATTGGATTTCCATTTGTTTTGCAATTGTCTTTTAATACTCATCATGTTTTTTCCCAATCTTAACTATCTTATTTCATAGAAAAATATTGCCTTTCCATTATTTTCGTTGTAACATTCTCTACTCACAGGTGAGGTACTGCACTGACATTTGTTTCCCTAAAATACTTGTTCATGAATTGTGCAGATTAATTTGGAACTCACTGATGCTTCACTGAGACTTGGAGACCAAATAGGAGAAAGGAGCACTCCGGGGCTGAGACAAAGCCAAGTGAAACTAGAGAAAGGGCAAAGGGTGCCAATTTTGCAGATACCAATATAAACAAAATTTTATAAACATCCTATTCATAGAAAGTGCACAACACATGTGTAAAAAGAAGCAATGAGTCAATGGAGGAAAAGCGGCCTACATGGCTTTCTTTTCCTCCACCACCTTCACTTTCCACATTTCTCCCTTTTCAGCACTCCCTTTGTGCCTCCAAAGCCCCTCCCAGCTGTGGGAGCAGAGGCTGAAGTCCTGGAGAGCCCTCTGCATTATCTAACTTCCTCTTGAGGGTTTCTACTGTAGTAGCAAGGGAAATGAGAAAAGACTGGTGGAGAGGTTTTATTCCTTGATTATGTTTCTTCTAGAACTTCATACCTTTCAGGATGAGGTCAACCTCCAATAATGTAAGTTCATTTCCTTAAGGAGAATACTGAAAGATATTTTAAGAAAGGATACATGTATTAATACTTTAGTATTTGGATGGAGTGTTTCAAGGAGTGATTTCTAGTTTCAGCAGGTCTAGAGAATTCTCCAGAAGCCAAGCAATTTGATTTTTCAAGTAATCACCCCCTTACTTTTGCTCATTTTAATTGAATGCTATATTAGTGCAGAAACTTACAGTTTGTTCCATCTTCAGAATCTCACTTTTATTTTTCCATTGTCTTTGTTACTCTGAGACTGCCGAACCAAAATAGAGAATCAGTACTTCATCTTGCATGAAATTCTCTTCAGTACTACATGGAAGTTGGCATTAGAGATAAGTATAAATAGATACAGATGATTATGACTAGAAGACTTCTTATTTTCATTTTTACAAATCTTGTAATAGGACTAGTCGTCACAATGAAAAAGTGGAAGTTCAGTTGATAGAATTTGGAGAGGGAAATTACATAAAAAAAGCTTAAGAAGGGCCTTCTTTTCCATTTTAAGGAGGATAGAACAGAATAAAACCTATCAAAACAAAGCAGTGTAAAAGTTACAAGTTACTTGTAAAGTTACAAGACTTTAATTTTCATTTTTTGCTATGGGTGTTTTAAGGGTTATATGACACTTTTCTTCTTAATCCAATAGCTGAAGCATCTTTCACTTTTTCCTACTTTTAAGAAGGTCTTTCATGGGGAACCAGTGTCATGTGTGGGCCACTGCCACACTGGAACAGATAAACGCCAGCTTCTCCCCATGAGTCAGTGCCGTTTGTAGACTGTGGGTAGAGAGAACAAAGCCACAGCAAGAAAGCCTCGTCTGGGAATTAGCACCATGCATGCGCCACCACAGAACTGGAACAGATAGACTCCAGCACCTTCGGGCACACAGGCAGGCAAAGAAGAAATACTAGTCCACCACCACCACTACCCCACTCCACTGTAAGTGACAGGCTTAGCTGGAGAAACACAGGCTGTTATGATAGCAATAAAAGTAAAATGCAGTCAGATACTTGTGCTGCTTTGGTGTTCCACTAACACTGCAGGTATATGACCATAGGTTCAGAGGACAGTGGCACTCATTGTGACATCTAGGGGGGTCTCCATCTGAGGATTTTAGCCATTGTTGATTCCCTATGGTTTTGTTTTGCAAGTCCTATATGATTTCCATTGTTTTCTTGGGTTGGGTTTTATTCTCTTCTGTTTTGTTTGATTATGTCAAATCTTATGGCAAGAGTAGCTATTTCAAAGATAGCAAGATACATTATGGTAGCAATTTGGGATTTACTATAGGCTTGTTCTGAACTCTTATTGCATTCATTGTTTTGTTGTTGTTGTTTGTTGTTTATTGGTTGTCTATTCTGTTCTGTTTCATTTTTTACTATGTCCAAAGTTATCTGCAACTATTTTGAAGACATCAAAAGGCATCATGGTAACTATTATTGATTTCCTAATGTTTTGAAGTCCTATATCTTTTACACTGCTTTGTTTTGATAGGTTTTATTCTGTTCTATCCTCCTTAAAATGAAAAAGAAGGCCCTTCTTAAGCTCTTTTATGTAATTTCCTTCTCCAAATTCTATCAACTGAACTTCCACTTTTCATTGTGAAGATTAGTCCTATTACATTTTTCTTGAACCGTAGTTGTAAACTTGCATGTATTTTCTGTATGTCACTTGTTAAACTTATTACCAGTAAATGTAGTTTATATGCTGAACATTACAGATATTTCTCATTGCAGTTACAATAATGTCAATTATTATATTTTTATTATATTTCTTTTTTATGTAGAGTTTAATTGTTTTTATATTTGCTTATATTATTGGGTATAAATGCATAAACACATAAATTTATGAATATACACATATATTATGTTGTAGTAAATTATCCTACATAAATAAATGTTTCCCATATGTTTCCCATAGTATGTTTCTATCATACTCTCATGCTATCTTAATACATCAAACTCCAGCTCTATTCCACAGTGACATAGCTGTATTCTATATCTTTACTTTGTTTTTTAGGGGTTTTTTTGTTTATTAAGTCATGTTTTCAGCACATACGGATTGAATTACACTTACCAATAGGAGTTGCTACTCCTCTTCCGTGCTTTGCCTGATCCTTACATCTCTTACTGACCTTCCCATTTGCAAAGCTCTATCTCTGTTTTATTCTATTCATTCTTTTAATCCCCTTTCCCTCCCCTCCTTCCTCTCTTCATTTTAAAAAAAATCTCCCTACTTCTTATTATCTATCTTTTATTTGGGCTATTTATTACATTTTAAATATCTCATATAAGAAACCATACAATCTTTAAGTTTGTGTGTCTGTTGTACTTTACCAATTAATATAGTCTTAAAGAATGATTCAAGTATATCCTTCTTTATGGTAGACTAATACTGTACTATATGTAAATACCATATTTTCCTTATCAATTCATCTGTTGATGGGCCTACAAGCTGTTTCCAAGGTTTAGCTACTACGAATTATATTGCTATAAACATGTGCACACCTACTTCTGTGATATGATGTCATCAATTCTTTCAGGAAGTTACCTGGAAGGGTAAGAGCTCAGTCCAATGGAATTTTTAATTTTACTGTTTTGAGGAATCTCCGTACTGATTTCTGTAACAGTTATACTGGTTTATACTCCAATTAACAATGTAGAAGATTTCCTTTATTCTCTGCAGCCTCACCAGCAATTGCTATCACCATATTTGATTTCTTGATAATATCCATCTTTTTTGTAGCAAGATAGAATCTCAGTATTATTTTAATCTGCATCTTTGTAAAATCTGCAACAAGAAAATGATGCCCACTATCACCACTTCTATTCAATGTAGCCCTCAAAACAATAGCCATAGCAATCAGGCAAGAAAAAAAAAATAAAATAAATACATATAGAAAAGGAAAAATTCACGTTTTCATTATTGGCAGCTCAGTGGAATAGCACCTGCCTGGCAAGTGCAAGGTCCTGAGTTTGATTACTGGTTACTTCTTCCTCATAAATAAATAAATGCCTCTTTTGTCTTTTCACTTTTGTCACTTGTGGTTGCCATAAACAATTGCTCCTCAGCCATGCCACCTTGCCTTGGAACCAGCATATTACGGACTATAACCTCCAAAAACGAGCAGGATCTCACATCTTTATTCACATTGCTGTCGCCGCAGACAATCTCTGGTGTCTATCCAGCATGTAAGAATGTCCTGTTGAGAGGATACTGTTGAGAACATCTGAGATGAGAAATGTCTCTTTAAAAAGGCAAAAGCCAGAGAAGCAGCCAGCCCAGCTCCTGCTCGCATGGTGGTGGCCATTAGGAGTCTTCTGCATGTAGCCAGTGCTAACCAGTACCTGCCTTAGAGAAACCCCAAGTGTCTTGGAAAGTCTTCCCCATACTCCACTGCCTCCTGGGGAACCTGGATAGGAGAAACCCAGGTGCCTGACTCATCCCCTTAACTTGGAGGGGTAGCCAACCTGCAAAGTGCTTGGGTCCACACAACCTGCTTGTCTGGAAGAACCCAGGAAAATGTCAAATGAAGGAACAAAAGGCTCCAGCAAGACAGAACAATTCCAGGAGACACAGATATGAAAGAAAGGGGAAATTGCACAACTGAAATTCCTGGAATGATGACAACTGAAGTAAAGAAACTACTTCATGAGGTTGTAAAGGAAATCACAATACATATAACATCACAGGTAAAAGCAGAAATGACAAACATAATAAAAGGGTAGCTGAGCATATCCAAAGAAGACATAAATTTAAAAAAAAAAAAAGAAGAGCATAGGAGAATGAGGAAAACCTGGAATGAAGAATATAGAGAAGAATTGGAATGCATGAAACAGAGTCAAAGAGATACCCAGGAAACTAAAATCTCCATTGAAAGCTGGCAAAACCTCTCAAAAGTAACTGAAGATAGACTTTTAGACTTTGAAGATAATATGGAAACTAGCTATCATAAAGGAAAATCTCTTAAAAATAGCAGGGAGAAGAGGAGAACCAGAGAATAGCACCCAGATCCAGCCTCCGGCATGGTGGAACACTGGAGCCTGCACAAAGAAGCGATTTGCTTGCCCTCTTGGTAAGGGCCTTCCTCTGGTGTGAGCCAAGAGTAGAACTACAGAATGCCCCGAGATCCAGCCACGGCCATGGTGGAACCCAGGAGCCTGCACAAAGAAGCAATTTTCCCGCCCTTTGCTAAGCGCCTCCCCCCGGCATGAGCCAAGAGGAGACCCAGTAGTGTCTCTTGAGCCTACTGGTGCGCAGGCTTGGAATCAAACATCCCAACCCTCCCCTCTACCCCCGTTAGCAACTGGGGACAGAGGTCTGAGCATCTCTTGGCAGGATGACTGTATGCAACATGGCAAATATGGGGAGTCTCCTCTATCTTCTCTTTGAAAGCAAGTGTTGTTTTCATTATGATTAATTGCTTTACTCTATTGAATATTTTCTTTCAATTGATTTTATAATGTTCTGCCTTTGGTTTGATTTTGCTATACTTAATTGACTAGACAACTATTGTGAAGATAATGAGATATACTATGGTATCTATTACTGTTATCCCAGTAACTTGCTGTGAAGTTCTGCACCAAAGTCACTGTACTGCACTGCACTGCATTTGGCTTTGTTCTGTCTTGTTCTGTTGTATTTGTACTACCTTCAAAATTAAAAAAAAAAGTAACAGGGAACCAGGAAATAACAATTCAACAAATGTAACATGACAAAAAGAAAAATAATTTAAGAATGAAAGGTGTCACTGAAAAAGCAGGAGTCAACACAAATGACATGGACACTACTTACAGACATAATAGCAGCTGAGAGTTTTGCTCAGCAGCACAAGTGCCTGCTTGGCAAGCACAAAGTCATGAGTTCAATCTCTGGTACCAAAAAAAGAAATAGTAATAGCAGTGAACTTCCCAAGCATGAGAAAAGGACCTGATAAACAGCTAAGTAAGGCATATAGAAATCCAATCAGCCATAACCAAAATAATTCTACACCCAGACATACAGTACTCAAAACCCCAGAAATTCAGCACTAGAACAGAATATTAAAGGGTGCTACAGAAAAAAAACAAAAAACAAAAAACAGCTCACCTATAAAGGAAAATCACAAGAATCATGGCAGACTTCTCAACACAAACCATCAAGTCAAGAAGAGCTTGGAGTAAAGTATTTCAAGTCCTGAAAGTAAACACCTTCCAACCCAGATTGATATACCTTGCAAAACTGTATTTCAAAACTAATGGTGAAATCAGATACTTCTATGACAAAGAACAGCTTAAGCAACTCATGACCACCAAATCAATCCTGTGAAAAGTATGAAGGATATTCTAGAGAGAGATAAAGATAACCACAGTCCCAGGAACAGCAGCAAAATGGGATTACTAAATGGGGAAGAGAGTTGAATAGAGGAGGAAAGAAGGGCCACCACAGCAGGATAAATACATGCAGAGACAAACCAGTGGTGTGGGCCATAACCATTAATGTAGATGGCGTCAGCTCACCAATAAAAAGAAACACAGGCAGAGTGGATCAAGAAACAAGATCTGTCAATATATGGTATGTGAGAAACACATTAACTCTAAAGGAAATTGACAGATTGAAAGTCAAAGGAGAGAAAACAATACTCTTTGTGACAAGGAGCCATAAAAAAGCAGGGTAGCTTGCCTACCAACTGTAGAAAGGGTAAGAATGACACAGCATTTTTTATAGAATAAAAAGCTACTCAGCTACCAAGAAGTACAATCACAAGTCTTTTGTAGGTAAATGGATGCAATGTGTCACCATGCTGTTGGGTGAAATGGTTCAGACTCATATGAGTGAACACACTTCTCCCTAGTATAAAAACTGAAGCAGTTATTGTTAACCAAAATCTACAATAGATGTTGTGGAAGTGAAAGGTGTGGACATGTCTAAAAAGGGAAGGCAGTAGCCAATGTTAATTCCCTATTATTTTGTTTTAAAGTTCAATATTGTTTGCATTGTTCTATTTTGATTGGTTTTATTTTGTTTGTTTTGATTTGATTTGATTTTATCTGATGGCCTGGGAAGCTACTTTGAAGAAAACAAGATACATTATGGTAGCCATTGTTGATTTCCTATTATCTTGCTTTGAAGTCTTATATCACTTTAACTGTTTTGTTTTGATTGGTTTTGTTCTGTTTTCTTTATTTGATTTCATTATGTATGATGGTATGGACAGCTATTTTGAAGATAACAAGAGGTATTATGGCAGCCATTGTTGATTCCCTATTATCTTGTTCTGAAGGCCTGTATTGTTCTCACTCTTTCATTTTAATTGGCTGTATTCCATTGTATTTTATTTGATTTTATTGTCTTAAATAAATAAATAAAAATTTATGCAAGACCAAAAAATTCCACAAAAAATTTTAGAAACAATAACTAATTTCAGCATTGTAACAGGATATAAATATCAAACCCAACATATGAAAAAGAAATTATGCAAACAGTACCATATACAATAGCACAAAGCAAAATTAAATACCTAGGTATTTATCTATCACTTCTTAAATCAGTTCTATTTTCTGGAACTGACAATAAGACAATCCATCCCTTGTATAGACTTCCAAGAAATTAAACAAAGAAAGAAATTTCTTAACTATTTAGTAAACAATAAAATGTTTCATTAAAGCTTAAATAATTCTATTATGTAATCCGGCACCCTATAATTAGGTATAATTAGAGAAATGAAAGATACGTGTACATTAAGACTTCAATATGAATGCTCATAACAACTGTTACCTAGTATTCAAAATCCCAAACAACTCAGATTTCTACAAATTTTAGATTATCCAAGAGATACAATATTGTTTAGAAGTTAAAGATAAATTATTTCTATATGGAAGAATTTCAAGTAATTAGGAAGAAAGAAAAAGAAAACTAAAAAATATACTAAATGTGTCCATTGATATAAAGTTTTCAGAAATGCAGTCTAACGTTTTGTGACAAAATAAATTCGTGGCTGTTTAGACATGAAAGTTGGAATCTGAATGTGAAGGCATGAAAGGAGAAATGAAAGAAGCTATGCAAGATGTGGACAGCTGAGGATTTAGCTCAGTGGCACAAGCACCTGCCTGGCAAAATGAGGTTGTGAGTTAGATTCCTGGTACCATAAAGTGAAAAAGAAAAAAAAAAAAAAAGATGTGGATAAACTTGAATTTACTGCCTTACTGTGAAGTATACATTTTGGATCTCTTCTTCCATCTGAGATACCAAAAGTTAATCTTTCAGGCCCCATGAAATGGCATTAAATCAGTGCTATGGTTGATATACTGTGTCAACTTGAGAAATTTAGAAGTTTAACTAGGAGACTCAGCAGGGTGCCAGGATCCTTCTTTGTTAATATGCACACCCTGTGCTAGAGGAGGGCACAGAGATTTAGTGAGTACTATGTCTGCCCTGGTGTTTGTTGGGGGGAGCGGTTTCCTGCATACACTGTAAGGGAGGAAAAGATGCTTGCTCTTCCCTCCCTTTTGCTCCCTTTTACTAGCTGATGCCTTGAAGTATTGTCCCAGTGCCATGCCACCCTGCCTTGGAAACAGCTGGTTATGGACTAAAACCTCCAGAAACTGTAAGGTAAATAAACCTTTCCTTCTTTCATTTTGGGTGTGGAGTGTTTTGTCCCAGCAATAAGAGAAAAGTAACCAAGAGAGTCCAAAATTAAATTAATAACAGATAAAATTGACTATGTAAAATTAGCTAATGTATCTAATAATATGATGTTAAAGATCATGATAGAAATAAAGTTTTATATTCTAAGTGTTGTGCTAAGTACTTACTATGCTTATAACATGTAACATTTTAATAAACCAACCTTACAAATCATTTGCTTGATTTAAAAATGTAGAAACAGGCTGAGAGAAAGACTTTGTTTCTTGCACAATAACATTTAAGGAGTTGATTTCTGGGACACATAAATTATGATTCTAGAGTCTGACATCTCTTAATTTTAAATATTCTATGTATTTTTTATGTTACAAAGACATTTCTTAGCATGATTCTGTACAAGATGGCTAGTGATTAGGAAATAGTATTATTGATAAGCATTTATTACAGTATTATTTTTCATGTTGGTTTCACTTTAAAAGCTTTTAAAAATTAGGCAGATCTTTATCTAGGTTGATTTTACCAGAATTTGCAAGCAGTGAGGATCAGAACCAACCTCCCTCTGAGTATCAAGAGTTACATACAGCAGGTTGAACAATGAAGTCACCTTTATCCAGCTCCTGATTCTCTTGATTTTGAAGATAGTCATCAGTGTTGTCCTGCACAAGCTTCCACATAACTAACAGGGATTTTTATGTTTATAGGTATCTTGTCCATCTCCTTTCACAGTTGGAAGTCTGGAGTGGCTCCTAGAAATCTATCATTTGTATGTTACAGAAATCTAATGACCACATGTATTTAAATATATCTGATACAGTATATTTCTTTTCAATTTTCTGAGTTAATGTATTTCAACCGAGTTTTAGCCCATGTGAGTAAAATGGCTTGCAAGAGCCATGCATAGATACTAATAGACAATATAAAAAAGAAATAAATGTAGTTCATTTGCAATGCCAAATCAATAGCTTGCTGTTTTATTATATAATATGATAACAGATCTGTTTTGATTGAATAATTCATTTTAGAAGGAATATTCAAGTTGTTTTATAGCACACACATTGAAGAACAGTTAAAAGATAAAAGGTTAATGGAATCTGGCTGCCAGGGAAATAGAACATTTCTCTCCTTAAAAAAAAAATAAAGATCATTCTTGCCCAACTCTTGTACATTTTTAATTAATGAGCTGTGGATATAAGTCAGAAAACTGTTTCTAAAACTCAGGAAATTAAAAATGTAATTAAAGGTACATAGCATCATGCTGCAAAAAGATAGTTTATCTGTCATCACAAAGTAATTTTTTCTTTAAAATCTCTACTCACCTGCATTCAATCAAATAAACTTGGAGAACTGAGGCACAACCAACCTCAAAAGAGCTAATTTCGACAGCCCATGCCCATACACACACACACACACACACATACGCATACTTACACTCACTCAAGTTTATAGATGTTTTGGTGAAGACAAAAGGAAAAAAGGATCAATGCTAGAATTGTAAGGAAATTTCAATATTCTTTTTAAAACTCTGGCTAGACATGATGATAAAGTCTGCACAGAAGACCAGATTTGAAGACCACTGATATATGAATCCTTTAACACTTTATTGGCAAAATGAGTGGTAGAATTTTTTGTAGCTAATGATTTATATTTACAGGGTTTATTGTTCCTATTTTGATCTTCTTTCTTGATCCAGTTACTTCTTTTTCCTCCATTCTGTAATTTTCCATTATGTAACATTTCTGACTCTTCCTCTGATAAAATCAGCTATGACCTCGTTTCCCACTGACTTTTGTACCACTGCTTCTAAGTAAGGACAGCAGACCAACACATTTATTGGAATGTTGAAGCTTTGGTCCCACCCCAGATTCACTCAACCAAATACATACTGTAGTGAGATTCTCAGATGATCCCTAGCTTGGGAAGCATGATTGTATTTTATGTACTTTTATTTTTCTACTTTTTATCTTTGAAACTTGAATGTTTTCCTCTCTTCTCTTAAGGATAAACACTTTAGTTTTGGAAAAATACTGAAGTTCTCCCTTATTATGACTTATTATCTTTCTTGTTGGCATTAGGTCTTATTATCTACTTATTAAATATATAAAATGTACTATCCTATCAAGTCACTTTTATTTGCCAAGTTTCAGCTTTTAATATTATGGACAAAAGAGGAAAACACAGACACCTTTTATTTTCTTTTAGTATTATTATAAATTCATTTACATCAAATGTTTCCACAGTCTGTGATTTTTCCATAAGTTTTGTGTGATTATCCTCAAACTTATTTCTTAAATTAATAATGAACACGGCTATGTGGTTTGGGGTCAATGTCAAAGAGGTTGCATGTGTTTGGATTAGAATGTTACAAAAAGCCAATTTATAACTTTAAATTTGCATTCTAATACTATCTATATTATCTGTGAGAAACACCATTTTGCAAGGTTAAACATCCGCCTTTTAGCTCTTCCTCTTTCTCATACATATATGAAACAGGAAAACACCAAGCAACTTCAAATAATAACATAAAATCACCAGCAAAATAGCTTACAAAAAACCTTGGTTCAGAAATAGGAAGCTTTTAAAAAACAAAATAATAGGCTTCTGAGTGACTTTCTTATAGAAGTCATTCAGAACAGAGTGGCTTTGTCTTCGTCTGTTTCTGCTCAGGGTATGCAAAATGTAGTTAAGTAGTAATAGAATTGGATGGAAAATAAGATCAGTAAGCACATAGATATTGGTTTCAAGTATCATTCTTCAATAAAAGAAGTTAGATATTTTTGGAGAAATGTCTAGAAATATATAAGTTAATCTGAGATGATATTAAAGTGTAAAAAAGAAAGAGTCTGCTCAAAAACAAAAGCATTAGATGGATAAAGATACAGCAGGGACAAAAGAGACATCTCAAAGAGCTATGCACAACCAAAGTTGGAACAAAGTAACAAAGTAAAGTAGTATTAAATTATAGCCTAACATTATATTCATAGCTATAAAATACTGATGTTATCACATTATATATATCAACTTCAGAAATACATATTCAAAATATATACCCTTGATGTAATATGGTGACAACATCGCTTTACCTCTTTGAAATGCTTCTGCAAAATTCTTAATCCCAATCTAATTTTTAGTAACTCAATCTCTATCATATCTGAGCAATACATCTCAAATTATCAAGTTTTCACAAACAAAGAAATTCTGAGAAGCTTCCACAACCATAAGAGTTCTAAACAGACATTATAAATGAGTGTAACCAGTTTTCTAAAATGGTATTCTATATCAAAAACATGACAGCAAGTAAAAAACAAACAAGAAAATCTAAAGCGCATATGGACTACAGTTAATAGTAATGAATAAATATGGTTTTATTACTGTTACAAATGTAGATTAACATAGGATGTTAGTAACAAAAGAAAATAGGGATGAGGTATGTAAGAACTCTTTGTACTGTCTTTACAATTTTTCTGTAAAACAAACATTTGTGAAACATTATTTTTATTTCAAATTAAAGAATATGCATTCAAATTCCTATTCTCATATTCTTAGTCATTGAATAATTGTTTCATCATTCTTGTATATATTTAAAGTAAAATATAAGCGATCAATTGTCTAATCATAAATTGTTATGCGTTTCAAAGGGAATAACTGGTGAGAATATATTTTGTAATTTTCAATTGTGTGTCACTAATGCTTTATCTACCCAAGACTCCAAAATTTAGATAACAGATGTGGTAAGGACTTTCTAAGTAGATGAGTTTCTATGTTAGCTAATTGTCTCATTAATGGGAAATAAAATGTTAAAATGTTTGTCAGAGAAAAATGCCCTTGAGAAATGGAAAATGATATATATTTTCCAGGCTTATTGAGAAGATATAAAGGATAATGCATCTACACAAAACTGAAACTCAGTGTTCAGTGATTCAAATGTCTATAGCTCTTAGATATATATGAGAGAGGTAAGAATGAACACACAAAGATAACACTTGTAGAGATGTTAGGAACACACGAGGAACTCAGGCACATCCAGAGGGCATAGTCTTTGCTGTAATAGAGACTGTTTCTCCCTTTGTGTAGCATTCTATCCCTATGATTAAGTTACAAGTTCCTATAGGAGAAAAACTATATCTATGTTTGAATATATCTGCATATACACCTAGAGAAAGGGCCCTATTGGTTAACCTATCAGCTAGTGTTAATAGATATGTGTACTGTACCTAAATGTGAGCAATCTTCAGAACAGAGGTCTGACACAGTGTGCACCAAAGTACTGAAGGTAAGCTGAGCAAGGTATACTAAGAGGAAAACCACAGAATTGGTTTCAAGTGAGGCATACAAAACCTGAGCAGGAAACAGCCAACTGAACGGGTCCAGTATACCCCTGGGTGTGGAAGACCCATCCTAGGGGGGATTGTTGCCAAAACAGTGTAAAGGTAAATGAAGGAGGAAGGCTCGCTTCTGTTTCTTTAGAGGAGCTCCAGTCTTCGCCTTCACCTTGGATGTCCTCTCCTGGTTTTCAGTGCAGACCTTTCGGCCTTGGGCACAGACCGTTTAGCCTTCCATAACAAACTGTTAAACTTCCATTGTGGCCCCTTCAGCCTGTGGTGCAGACCTTTCACTCCCCATGGGACACTGCATGCAGTTCCAGAACTTGTACTGGATCATTGAGATCCCCAGGGTGCAGACAGACACTTCCCCACCAGAATCTGTAGGTGGCCACTGTAAACCAATCTTGTGCATTCTTATATATTTATATCTCTAACATGTAATCTGCTCTTTAGTAAACCCTGACTGATAACACTATCTCCCATAGCTTGGTGATAGTTTGAGATGTGCCCCAAGGGTTCCTGTGATGGAAGATTGGTTCTTGGTGTGACAGGATTGAGGTGATCGATCCTTTTATAGATGGGAATTACTGAGAGGGAGTTAGGTCATGGAAAATTCACCCTCAGAAAGAGCAGTTATGATTCACATTGAGATGTTCCTCAAAAGTCTTATGCACGTGTAGGAGAGGCTTTCAAAAGGTGATTGGATCATAAGAACACTATAGCTAGAAATGACATTGGAGGCAGAATCTAATCAAAGAAATGAGTCATTGAGATGTGTGACCTAGTGGGGTGTTTCTCCCTCCATGTTCCTTTCTTTTTTCTGTTATCTGGTCACCGTGACATGAGAACCTTTCCTGCAGGGTCCCTTCTCCAGGTTCTTTCTGGCTGAGACTCAGCCATCTATGGACTAAAACCTCTACAAACTGTGAGGTAAATATACACTTCTCCTCCTTTAAGTTGTAGCAGGTATTGTGTCTTGATGCTGAAAAACTGACTGAGTCATGGACTTATGTGACCTCGTTCCCAAGGGAGATTTATACAAAGGAGACCACCATCCTCCTTGTTGTATCTTGTCTCAACATGTAATCTCACTTTCTCTTGCTATTGTGATGCCATCTTTCATGAAGCATTCACAAGAGCCAAACAAATACCAGTGCCTTGCTCTTCAATCTCTGTAACTTTGAGGTAAGTAAACCTTTCAGTAAAATGGTCCGAATCTCAAGTGTTTTGTCATAGCAAATACTAAGGCAGCATCATTTAAGGAAATTTCACCTAGACCTTTTAGAAGAAGAATTGTCCAAATCAAACTTAGAATCTAATAGTATGTTTATAATTGGAATGTTCCTAATTCTTATATGGAATGCAAAGCTTTTCAATACAGCTACACCTACATGAAATCACATTGAGCAAAAATTATTTCTAGAGTTGTCACTTTCCTTTGGTCATTTAAATAGCTTAAATTCCATTTATATATTAGCTCTACAGAAGCACCATAATTACTGAAGATAAATGCCTCATCTACTTTCAAATCTTTGTTAAAATTAGCTTTGTTATTTTTGTGGTGCCCAATAGCATAGCTATTAGAGTTAAGAGTCTGTCAGCATTTCCATTTACAAACTCTGTTTTTTAAGGGTTCATTATCTTTTCTGTTTTGAATTGCATTAGCCTGAAAATTAGCTGTCAACATGAATATGTACTATATTACCCAAACTCTGTGTACACATCAGTTTGGCGATATATAAGGCAGAGATCAGCCACCTCTTTCCTCCGTCTTCATAAAACTCTTGACTGCTTAATTATCTCATAGCAAGGCAAGGACTGAGCCTTTTAATCATGAACTTTCTCAGAGAATTGGTCCTAAATCTGACCTAATCATTTTGATATTTAAAAATGTATGAAGAAGTTAAATTGAATATGTACTGTATTTGCGTTTCAGTATCTACAGTGCATTTGAAAGCTTCTAGATCAAATTGCGGTCCAACATATTTAGAGATCTAGGAGAGTTACATTCTGAAGGAAAAAAAAAAAGACCTGTGATTTGTGCTATTTCAACCAAAGAATAAAAGCAAAGCAAATCACAGCGAGCATTGTTTGTTCATTTTGTTAGAGTCATTTCTTCACTTTCAGCTGGGCAATGACAAGAGGTGAGGTGACAGTTACAGCAGTTTCAGAGCTTGTGGCGCGGGGAAAATGCATGTGGAATCAGGGTCATGTGCGGTTCCCTCCTGTCCAGAATGGAAGCATTCTGTTCTATCGTTCTGTTTTCACAAATTCACTAACTGACTGAATTGATCACCACCTGTTTCAACACCAAACATCTTTCAAGTACCATGAAATATTTATCAGAAAAGAGAACTGACCCCTAATTCACTTTTTTAAATCTTTAACATTTGAAAAAGAAAAAGACAAGGTACAAGTGAAAGAACTAGCCCTGGTACTATGTTTATATAGCATGTGGTCTCACACATGATCTGTCAGAAATATAAATCTGCCTCTGATTCACAGGCAGTAACATAAATAGGGGAAAGATACTGTCTCAGAAGAAATGTTAGAGTTATAGAGTTATCACCTGACCTATTTATAAAAGAATTGGAAACTAAGGTGAAAATGAAAGAGGAAAAGAATACTGTAGACATTTTGCCACAAAATATGACTATATGTCTAGTTTAGCTAAAGGTACACATGGTTAATGTCCAAAGAAAGGAAGAAATATGAAAAGTACTATTTAAGAACTGTACACATAAGTCACAATATTTTTTTCTGGCATAGAGGCAGTAGCCTATTTGAAATAAAAAATACATTTGTAGCATACGAACACATTAGCTGAAAATTGTCAGATTTTATAACTGAAGAAATAACACATGCAAATTCTAATATCTTCTTAAAATAAAAGATCATATTCTGGCACTTAAATTATTAACCTTTCCAATAGAAGTCTGCTTCTTGCATAATGGTTATTTCCTAATGTTGGCTATTAGCTCGTGCTTATCATTAGGAATATTTAATCCACGATGAACTTTTAAGATCTTCATTATTATAATTTCCTCTTCTGCATTTGACAGTGACACAAGATAATCCAAACAATTTGTAATGAATTTTCCATCTTCCTTCAACTTCAAGTGAACAGGTTGAAAATGCTAAGTAGTTCAAGTTACTATATACATTTTTGAGCTATCAGTTCACATGATCATATCTATAAATATATATTCCTACGCTGTACTCTCAAGACACTGTATGAAGGGATGAGAACATATATCCGCTGTCTAAAAAAAAAGTAGGTAGGACAGAAATACACACAGATATGCACATAGGTAGGTAAGTAGATAGGTAGATATATAGCTAGATAGGTGTATGTATATATACATACACACACACACACACACACACACACACACATATATATATATATATATATATAGAGAGAGAGAGAGAGAGAGACCTATAACAATTGTTAAAATACCTTTATGTAAATTCCCAGAAGTTAAATGCACTTTGCTATATCTTTAAAAGAACTAGAGCTGTTTTAATTGATATCACTAATCATACATTTTATAAGGCAAAAAGAAACATTGCTAAGCTCTGACACAAAATAAGCGAGCAGAAAAACAACAGCAAAGAAGAAAATTTAGAATGGAATGGGTCATGAAACATGGCATACTTTGGTAAAACTTTGCTAGGCATGTGAATGGATGAATGATTAACATTCATAGGCATGGCTAACATATCAACACACCATGTGATGTGTGTTTTATTTCATTAACATGAAAAAGAGTTAGAATACAGTGCTTGGGGAGAATACTCAACATTGTATGGTCTTTCAGCCACAAAACAAAGATTTGAGTTCAGTTAGTCAATTCTTAAACAATTCTTAACTTTTGAATTCTGAAGGTAGCAACTATTATTGTATTCATTTATATGTATTGCTCACTCTCCATGTTCTCTGCTGAAAAAATAACTTGATATTAAGAGGAAGCTTTGTCAAATACAAAATTATTTTTCTATATTGCTGTTTTTACTTAGGAAGATACGAATACCCTATTAATACAATTTAGGGGACTATGAGTCTTTTCTCAACTTTTCTAAAATATTTCAGCAAAAATTATCCATATTTCTCTGGATAAAGTCTTAATGCTCTGACTATATTGGGTTTGTAGACATTTATCCCCTGTGCTAATTTCGAAGCTATTTTTTCCTGTACAAGCAGTTAGTTTTCATTCAAAAACTGTCAAAATATTAACATATAAAGGGACTCAAAAATTTCATATTTTATTTCATGATAAAATGTCTCTTTTTCCTCTTCATTTATATCATGCATTGCATTAGCTTCTACATTGGCATTCATATGTGAGTTTGTTGTTTGTTCTAAACGATAAGTGTGACAAAGCATCTGTTAGTGTAGCTATGCGGAAAGACAAAATGTGCTGGGATGCTGAACTGGTAGATAACAGGGCCATAACTAAGCACTTGTGTTATTACATAAATTTTTCAATTCTGTCTTGGGCCGTAGAAATGCTGCCTGATGCCACCAGCATTCCTGTTCATTTGTACACTTACGCCTCCACTTCTGAAATAAGGTACTGAATTATACATGTGTAGCCACATGGCTGGGCTTTCCTTATGAAAGTGCCTAAAAATTCAAATTTAAACAAGACAAAGGATATAATTTTGTTTTATTGTGCTCCTTTTTAAATATCTTTAAAAGTTACTGTTCATTAAATTCTTGCAATAATCATATGAGGTGTGCATTTCCAACAGGTATGGGATGAGGGTAACCCCAAGGAAATGCATACAAGGTCAGACTTTTTCTTTCCATGAAATTTTACTTGTTTTTGAGAAGGGTCTTTCTGTGTAGTTCAGGCTGGCCTGGAGTTCTCTATGTAGCTCACATTAGCATTCAACTCACAGCAACCTTTCTGTCTCAGCCTCCGGACTAACAGACATGCACTACCACATCTAGCTTTTATATAAAATTTTGAAATGTTATTATGGACATTTTGCATCTATTTTGATTCAAAGTATTTTTTAAAAATATAACCTTAATACATTTTTGTATATTGCCTCTATCTTTTTCACATGTCAGCCTGAATTCCAGCAGTGTGTTTTCTTATCTACATTTTACAAATACAAAAGTTGAGGGACTAGGGGCATTAGGTGACTGTGGTAGTTGATACATCCTGTCATCTTGAGAAGTTTAGAAGGTTAACTAAGTGGCTCAGCAGGGAGCCAGGTTCTTTTCTTTGTAAGAGCCTCATGCTGTGCAAGGGGAGGGCGTAGAAGTGGTGTGAGTGCTACACATGCCCTGGGGGTAGGGGTAGTCTGCTTACAATATAAGAGAAGAAAAGACATTTATTTCCCTCCTTTTGCTCTTGTTACTTTTGCTGTCTTCTGCTGCCTTAAACTGTTGCCCCTCTGGCATGCCACCCTTGGAGCCAGCTGATTACAAACTGAAACCTCCACAAACTGTGAGGTAAATAACCTTTCCTTCCTTAATTTTAGATGTCCCAGTACTTTGTCCCAACAACAAGACAGTAACTACAACTGAGACTTTGCCAGGATCCCCACGGTATTAGGTGATGGAACTAGTATTTCCTTAAATATTAGGCTACTGTCATAGAATGGTGTCATGGTTTATGTCAGTGGCCCCCAGGCCTCATGTATTTGCATTGTGCATTTGTGATTGGTTCATCGTCTAGAGCTTGGATTGGTGGTGTCAGTGCTACATCCTCCTAGGGGGTGGAGCAAGGATGTGATGTAATGGCCGGAAGAAGTTGTGTCTCTCTCTTTCTCTCACAGGTTTCAGCTTTGCTGTTTGCAGCCACAATGAACTGCGGCCTGCCATGCCACCCTGCCTTGGAGCCAACTGAGTATGGACTGAAACCTCCAAAAACTGTAAGAAATAAACCTTTCCCTTCCCAACTTTGGACATCAGGTATTTTGTCTCAGCAATGAGTAGAAAGTAACTAATACAGAAGGTTACTAATTTTATTGTATACTGGTTCTATTTTGCATAACATCCTTAAAAAACATAGTAGCTATTTTTTTAGTCAAAACAAAGCAGAAGACAAAAGACCATTATTTCTCTAATTTGCCTCCCCTCTAGCTCAAGTGTTTCTGCATTGCACCAAAAAAAGAATATATATATGTGTGTGTGTGTGTGTGTGTGTGTGTGTGTATGTGTGTGTGTGTGTGTTTAAGGTTAAGACTTCAAAAAATAATGTTTGTTAGAAAATGTGCAAAATTAAATTATTTATTTATTTATTTATTTATTGGTGCACACTTTTTTAAAACAGGTCTTACTGTGTATTTCAGTGTGGCCTTGCACTCACTATGTAGATCAGTCTGGCTTTGAACTTGTGGCAATACTCATGCCTTGGGCTCTCAAGTGCTAGGATTATAGGTGGGTGCCACTATACCTGGCAGATTCTGAAAGAGAGAATGACAGAAAGGAAGAGAGAGAAAAAGAAAGGAAGAACACAAGAAAAAGAAAGAGAATAAAGGGAGAGAGAGAAAGAGAGAGACAGAGAAAGAGAGAAGAAAGAGAAAAGAAAATGAGATGGGAAAAGAAGGCTTTCTAAAAACAATCTAGGTTTATTTGGGGAACATTATTCTAAAGGGGTTGGAAGTACACCCTGGATATATGACCTTAGGTGTATGATATTCTGGAAAAAGAAGCATTAGGATCTCTTGCAAAAAAAATAGTGCATTGAATTAATTGCAGAAATTGACATCTTATTAGAATCTCAAAGTGTCTCCTAGGATTTGTGGTAAATGTGAAGATATGTACTTCATTACATAAGCCCACAGAAAATTGTCTATCATATTTCATCAACTTCAAAAGTGCAGTTCAATTGCAACAAACTTAATGATGCATTTCTTGGAAACTCCTCCTCTCCACTTCCTGACCCAAATTGTAGGATCTTCAGCCACTAATAAGAGTCCAGCCCTTGAGTATACCTTGGAGAACACCCTTTCCTAATTGCTGCACTTACTCTTAAAACATATGTACTTTGGAAGAGTTGCACAATATTGGCCCACTTGTGATGGCTTCTACATCATCAGAAAATAACCTAGCTTTCACAAATGCCTTGTGTGCAAAGCATAATGTGAAGATTTAGTGTTACATGACACAAGGGAAATTTTTGAATATGTTTTAACATATTTCTGCTTTGGTGACATTTTTCCTCTGAAATTTAGATTTATATAGATTTCTGTGTAATCATAGTTCTTAAATAACTAAAAAAATTAATATTTAAATTACTCATTTTTGCTGTTTTTTTCTAATTCTTACAGTACTATTGTCTGTCACACACTTTTTTTTTCACGTTTGTTTTTGTTTTTTTTTGTGCTCGGGATCGAACTCACCACCTCGCATTTGCCAAGCAGGTACTTATACCACTGAGCTAAACCCCCAGCCTTTGTCACACACTCTTTGATAGAAGAAATTCTCTTAAGCTAGTAGAGAAGAACTAGAGCTCCCAAACTATTAGATATTGAATGTGCCCTTTCCTTGTCTCACATTTTGAGGAATGAAGTCACAAACCAAAGGATGAAGTTAGGAGAGTTTTATTAGAAATAAAGAGAAAGAATACTTCTGGATTTTCCAGGAGGGGTCCTGATTGGGGTGGCCACCGAGGCCCTTTCTCAGGGACAATTTATACAGCAAAGTCACAATGTAGCTACAAAATGGGTCAAAATATCTTCAACCTATAGGATTACAAGTATAGCTGCTTACCTAATATTGAGCCAATGGGGAAATGCATCACCTAGCAAGAGTACATGGAAAGAATAAAGGTATTTTAAGAAGGGAATGGGTCCAGATGTTTTGGTACCCATCTGGGCTACTGATGCCAATATGGACTTCCTGAACCAGGCAATGCTAAATATAATATAATCTCAAATTATTATTTATCCCCTAGAGGCATTCAGGCCTGGTCATTGTCTTTATCTTGAGGCCTGGCCTTCTTCAAATGGGTCTCCAGCCACAATCACCTAATCTCAAATTATTATTTATCCCCTAGAGGCATTCAGGCCTGGTCATTGTCTTTATCTTGAGGCCTGGCCTTCTTCAAATGGGTCTCCAGCCACAATCCTGATGTCTTTACTTTCGTACTGACTATTGGAAGACTCAACCCTTCTAATTAATTGTACATTAATTGCTAGGTAATTTAGTAACTAAGGTAAAATCATGTAATGACTCCATGTTCATCTTAAAGGCCAAAATCCTTCACTGACGCAGCCCTCAGGAGCTCTTTCCTCCTGACCTTTCCAGTGTCTTCTCTGACTCATTAGCTTCCTATCCTTGTCCAGTGGTACCACAGCATCTTTCTTCTTGAATTTTTTTCTGGTTTAGTATATTCATATTGCTGGATAATGCAACACAGTTTCACTTAGAGTACATTTGGTCAACAATGAATTAGTGATAAATAAATTAGCTTAGATGTCACCTAACCTGCAATACTTTTCCTAATCCCCAAGCCAAAGTAAATTGCCCTTTTGTTTTCTCACATATCACTTGACATTTTCCTTACCACTGATGAAACGGAAATAATTTCACATGATCTGACTTTCCAAACTAGTCTAGAAGATGTTTTCTGGTAAGGGTAAAAACCATCGCAGATAATATCTTATCCATTGTGCTTGCACTAATATACATATGCATTCAATATGTATTTATTGAAGTGGATTTGAGCTTTAAAAAATGATTGGAAAGTACATTGAAGCATCAGGAAGGAAGAAATACAAATCTGGAAAACATTTGTGAATGGATGATATGATCAAATTAAAGGCATTTTTAAACATTTCTTGTCACCTCTACCAGATAAATAATCACCACTCAGAATGGTTACATCTCTTGGGCTTCCAAAGAATCCAGGTGTAGTTATGTGACAAAATAACCTACACTGTTTTATAACTAAAGAGTCCTACATCACGCTCCGGAAACCTACCTTAAAAGAAGGATGAACAAAATGCCCATTCTTTCTTCCTGTACTTCCTGGTCTCTAAACTATAAACGTGCTAATTGTGGCTGTAGTAGGCATCTTAGAACATAAAGTGACCTTGGGAATTAGGACCATGTATTGCCAAAAATAGAATGAGTCAGAAGGGGAAACACCTAGTACCCAGGGTATTTTAGCTTTCCTGAACCTTTATATGAGGCAGAAATTTATGTTGACTTACTCAATCCAATGTGATTTTGAATTGCGCCTTACCCTACAGAAGGCAGTTATGGTACCAAAGGAACATGCGTGGTTCATCAGTGAAAGACTGTCATTTAAATTTAAAGTAATTTTTTCAATAGTTAGAATTCCATAAAAGCTTAACATATTTTTCTAATGAAATCTCCATGGAATTATAAAACGGGAAAAAGAAAAACCAATGCTTTCAGAAACAAACAAGGATCTTTGCAGTAGATCCCCAAGCCAGTTTCCATAGTCCCTACACTGAGCATGTCTTCCTGTGTCACATCCACTGTCACACTGTTCTTTAAACGTCTCTTACTTTGTCTTCTTCCACAATTAAAATATAAAGTTGCTGTGAAATACCTGAATCATCCTGTTGAAATAATACCACCTAGCCAGGGATTTAGCTTAGTGGCGTAAGCACCTGCCTGGCAAGCACAAGGTCATGAGTTTGATCCCTGATACCAAAAAAACCCAAAAAAACATTAAATGCACATCACCTATATAAAAAGCTATCGGTAAAGACCAAGTAGATTAATGAACGTGACAAACATTTTTTACTTACTTTGTTCCATGGCCAGTGTCATTCAGAATAATCCAAATTTAAATAGAGTAGAAAGTTAATTTTCCAAGTAACTTTTCTTTGAATTATTGAAGTCACTGACACCAATCTTCTATGAGACAACTGTATAACAGTTCATTTCGTAAATGATTTTTACCACCTCAATGCCCAAAGTTATTCTTCCCATTTGCTACTGATTTCCTAGTGTCACCTTACACAATGCATTGGCCTTGTAATTCCTTTTAGATCATATCAATCATGTCACAAATATCCTTTCACTTCGAAATAAGAGCAATGATAATGCACTAAAAGCACTACAATTCCAGAACAATGAATATGCGGTGGGGGTGGGGTGCAAGAAAGCATGAACATTCTTCCGCTGAAGTCAATTTAAGCAATTTTAATGTTCAGAATTTTTTGTTCTCATTCAAATGAAAATTTCTCAAAATGTGCTGTCTCCATTCGCAGAGTAAATCATTATAGAGACAAGTGTGTGATATCTATTCATCTCTAGCACATATTTTGAATTTCAAGACATGTGTCAGTATAAGAGTATGTTGTTTCCTTCATTTTATAAATTAGTTTAAAACATTAAATCAAGTTTGAACTATATGCATCATACAAATGTCTTTGTACTGCCTAATAAATTATGCTGGCTGAATTTTTTTTCTTAAATTAGTTTTAATAAGTAAGGAATCTAAATGGAAATGAATCATATGCTTTCGCCATTCCTGTCAAAATGAGTTTACATAAAAAGAATATGTATTAATATTGCATAGAAAGACCTTTAGGATACAAAGAAAGTACAGCATTTATGAAAAGAATAATTTCCTGGGTAAAATTTTAGGAGCAATGTTATATTCTTTGATGCACTTACATTAAGTATTAACATATTAAGAATTCCAAAATGAAAATCCCTTATACTAAAATATTGTATATGACATTTTGAAAAAATATATCAGTCTTTCACAGTCCTTTTTTCAACCTTTCTTCATTTCTTTAAAGGGATAAAATGCAGATTAATCTTTCTTCTGGTCTTTCTAGCACTTTCTCTAGCCTTTTGGGTCCAGCTCTGCTCTACTCCTCAGCTCAGCTCTACTCCTAATAAAGAATAAAGAATACATACTCCTGTATATATTACTCTAATAAAAGAACAGACACAAATTCAGAACTTGTGGGTTGTTTTCTCAGTTCTACTCACTGTAGCATCTTGCCCAAGTTTTGCAAACTCCAATGTGTCTGTAATGTAACATTGCTGCTAGTTACGTCATCCTATGAACCTTGGGTTCATTAGTACAAATGGAAAGTATATATTTAAGAGTAATTATTTTAATGTAATGGAGGAAATCTATAAAGATAATTGATGGTGAGTTTCTCAAGGTTTTGTTGAAAAATTCTTTAGATGGAGGTAGATGTAGCTTAGTGGTAAGACATTTGTTAGTATGCAAGAAATGCTAAGTTTAATTTCTATCACCACAAAAAAGAAAAAGAAGAATGCAGTGGTAAAAATAAGGTTGTTTGTTTGTGTGTGTGTGTGTGTGTGTGTGTGTGTGTGTGTTTTTCCAGAGTCAAAAACTTTGTATCTGAGTGATGAAAGAGTGTAGGGCATCAGGATTTGGTCCTTCCATTAAAAAAATCAATCTCAGATGAACTATTAGACTCAAATATTTTGGAACTTTGGGGTTTGTTGAAACACTGGCAGCATTTAAGATAAAAGCTGGTGGAGAAAGGTGCTGGTAACACACAGTGAACTTTTAGCTACCACCAGCCCCGGTGGCAGTGGGTTGTGGAGGAAGTGACTGTCGTGATACAGGCGCTGGTGTCGGGATGAACAGCACTGGCGTCCTCCGCCAGAGCACCACACGCGCTGCCTTCTGTGCAGTGACATGCTGGAGTCCCTGATACAGGCTGACCATTGTTTCAACCTCACTCTCCTGAAGCAGCTTTCCAGCTGATATCTGTCTAGAGACTTTTTAAAGACTGGACACTGTACTTTTCTTTTTCTTTTTCTTTTTTTATTTTTTTGGGGGGGTACTGGGGATCGAACTCACGACCTCGCACTTGCCAGGCAGGCGATTAAGCCACTGAGCTAAATCCCCAGCCCTTACTTTTCTTTTTAAATTTAATTCTGTCATTCTGTTCAGTTTCTGCTGTCGTGGTGACAACAGAGCACAAACCTCAGTGACACTCACGTAACAAGACTAGAGTCTACAAAGATAGTATGAAAATCTACTAAATATGTGGATAATGGCTTGTGTTCTGACTTGTGTCTAGAGGTCCCCCCAAAGCCTCATGCAGCTGTAGATGAGACTTTGAGAGGTGGCTGCATCTACAGGGTGAGATGCTGGGTTAAGTGTGTGATACTGGAATCAAGGGTGTGTGACTGTAAATGAGTCTGCTGACTGCTTGGGCATAGCTCCGGGAGATCATGGGAAGGCCTTGTCTGGGTATGAGTGCTGTGTTCCTTGCCTGGATAGAATATGAGGCAAAGAAAGAGGAGGGCCACTGGGCTTCCTGCTGCTTTCCGCTTTCACTGTCTCCTGCCACCCGCCTTCCACACCATGTAGTTTCTCCTCTGTGATGCCACCCTGCATTGGAGCCAGCCCACTATGAACTGACACCGCCACAAACTGTGAGCCACAATAGGCCTTTGCTCATCTCAATTTGGATGTTGTATAATTTGTCTCAGTACTGAGAAAAGTGACTAAGACAGCCTGTAACAAGCAAATAAGGATCCCCGAGAAGCTGGGAAAATCTGGTATGTAGAGCTGTTACCCCATTCTAATACTTATATTATCCAATCTCAAATACAATTACAAAGCATTCCAAGAAACAAGATCTTTTGTAGAAGAAAAGGAAATGTCAGAAAGCATATCAAGCCACGTCACTGGGTTTTCCAGAGAGCATGTCTTAAAAATCTTCAGAAAACTAAAGGGTAATAGGATATTTCTTTGAAATGATAAAACAGTTTTGAAGCAGACCAAGTATTGCACTATGTTATGAATACACTGCTATTGAATAGCACAATTTTTATGTGGTTAATTGTATATTAATTAATTTCACCTAAAAATAACCAAAATAAAACAAAAGCAAATAAGAGTCCTAATATCATTAGACTTCTCCACAGAACAAAAAATTTATAATCAAAATCAAATTACAAACAATCATACTGGAACTATTTTTTGTGAGTAACATAGATTAGTAATAAACCCCTACAAATTAGCACAAAGGAAAGAATATAAATAGATGATTATAAGGGGAGACTTGACAATAAAAAACTTTCATACTCTCCCAGTTAGATAAATGCAAATGAATGATCAAGAGAAAAATGTGAGGAAAAACATTGAAAAGAATTTAGAAAAATTCAATAACCTTATGCATAGACTTAGTAAGTCTCTACATTTTAGTAATGGATTTATAAGCATTTCATCTAAAGAAATAATCAGAAACGTGGACAGAGACTTGCATATAAAGACTCATTATTGCTATTTATTAGAGAAATCAATTTATAAATTATAATTTACAAATGACTCAGTACACAGTTAAGTAAATGATGGCTTTGTTACTTTTCTTATTGCTGAGGCAAAATATGTACCAACCAAAGTTAAAGGAGAAAAGGTTATTTAGTTTACAGTTTGTAGAGGTTTCAGTTCATAATCAGTTAGCTTCTAGACATGGAGGCACATAGCAAAAGGCCAACAGTTCCTGGTAACAGCAGACAGAAAAAACAGCAACTGAACTTTAACAGCACCTTTTCATCCCTTTTATACTTTACCCAAACTGCTGCCATTAGGGCAGTGTCACTGCCATCGCTAGCCTGGTCCAGCAATCACCCACCCTTAATGTTAGTACCTTTAATCCCAGCATTGCACTAGGAACCAGTCACACACTCCAGATTCAACCAACTCCCACAAAAGGCTCATCTAAAACTGCCTGAGTCTTTGTGGGACTTCTGGGTCCAAACCATGACACCAGGTATGTGCTGTAACATGAAGTTGCAAAAGTGATTACAGTGAAGTATTAAAGAATCATTTATGGAAATATGATATTGATATGTTTGTGAAATGTATAAACAAAACTTGATTTTAGGTACATGCCAATATTCCCACGGTATTTCAGATCTTAATTGCATGATAAACGTGTATGTTTGTCTTTAAATAAAATGCATATATTGTCAAAAGTGTCTGTTTCCATTTATTATTTTAAGAGTTGATTTTATGTTCTCCTTAGTGTTTCAAGAGTTGATTTTATGTCTTCCATTATCACATCTTGTGTTTTCAAAATATTTTATAATGATTCCCTACCCAAAGCAATAATTAACAATATTTTTAAACAAACCCAGAGTCACATCTTAGGCATTCAGTAATGGTGTACGTTATACCTGACTAATCCTGCTGATAAACATTAAAATCCCCAGACAAAATATTAAAAATAATCAGTCAAAAACATGATAGAATGAAACTAGCAGGCAGATACTAGAGTAGATTCGGTGGTTGGAAATAGGAGACACAGCAGGTAAAATTTAGAATTATGTGTGTTTTCCTTGAAACCAGCCCCTGGTTCATGCAGGTACCTGATGGAATGCAAATGAAAGGTAGGATTCATTTCTTTAATGCTTGAGATATAATTTAGAGTTGCAGGGAGGCCTGGAAATTAGGAGTCACCGAAAAAGAACTCCAAGACATACCTAGAAATGCCCCTCAAATCTTTCATAGGATGCTAAATTGTGCATATATTTGGGAAGGGATCAGAAATGAAGGTGGAAACAAGGAATTGATGTGTAGAAATCCAAGCACTGCTATGCAAAGCAGCCTTTCATAAGGTTCAAATCAAGGCAGGGATATTTTGAGTAACAATAGCAATGTGATTTTCAACCTAATTACATTCTTCTTTTGAAATGTAAACTTTCACTGTGCATCACATCCATTTTCAAGGTGGTTAAAAACAGAAGACAAGCTAACAAAGAGAAATAAAAGTATAGAAAAGCACAAAAACACTAAGCATAAGCAAGCTGGTGTGACTGTTTTGGTGTCAAAAGAAGTAGGTTTTGAATAAAGCAGTACCAACAGTGATAGAAAAACAATTTTCAGCAAAGAAGGGGCAGATGGGTAAAGAGAGACCAGCAGTGTCGAATGTGTGGCAACTATAATTGAAGCTGAAAATTATGGAACAAAAGTTGTCATAGATATGAAGTGGAAAAGACAAATTCACACTGGTAGTTGCACATTTTTAATATGCATTTTATGCACTTAAAAGTGTACTTGACTTAGTATAGTTGTCTTACATTTTCTTTGCTTCTGATTTTCTATTTGTATTCATAATTAACTTATAAGGTCTTATAAGATAAATCAATCTGATGCTTGGAAAATAAAAGAGGATGGAGGGAAAGGGGAAAAAGGATTGAAATACGTTGTATACGTGCACCAATTTCCAGTAGTGAATATAATCATTAGAGACCACAAACACATGCTAGTAAAAGTCAAAAACAAGAAAAAAGGGCCAGGAATTCAGTTTAGCAGCGTAAGCCCCTGCCTGGCAAGAGTAAGGCTGTGAGTTCGATTCCTGGTACCAAAAACAAAACAAAACCAAAAAACCCCACCAAAATAAAAATAATTAAAAACTATTGCTTTCCCATAAAAAACAAGTACACAAAAACAATTTTATAAAGACTGTTAAGCACTCATACATGGACAAATTTAAACTATGCTTTTATTTGATGTGACCTAACAAACATAACTAGATATCAACATCTAATTATACAATAATGCATTTGGAACAACCCCTTATAAATCTCTGTCTATGCCACAGATGGGTAAGCCTCTGCCTTTTCACAATATGAAAACTTAAAAACTCTGGTCTCTAATTACAGTGAAATTAAATTTGAGATGAATCATAGGATAGCTAGAAAAGTATTAGGTAATGAGAATATTAGAAAGATATCCCTGAATATTCTACAGTTCAAATAAATATCCCAAAGAAGACTATATGTATGCATGATTTCTAGGAGTGAGAAAGAGAGGCCTCATGAATATTGTGGATTTTAACCAGAGTAGTGCTTAGTGCATGGTGTTAAGTGCTTATATTAAAAAGAAAAAAAGTCTTAAAATCAATAACCTAGTAAGACTTAAATGAGTTGAGAGCCATAACATGATTATAAATTGGAAAACTCAATATTAATGTAACTATATGATTCAAATTAATCTATAAATTCAATTTAGTACCAATCAAAATTGTTTTTCCGGGGGCAGGTATATGGTCTCTCTAAGCTGCTACATGATTCTCCTGTCTCAGCCTCCCAGAGAGCTGAGATTACAGACTTTTACCACCATATCCAGTAATAATTCATGTACTTTTTTGTAAAAATTGGCAAACTAATACAAAACTTCATACAGGAATTCAGTATACGTAGAACAAGCAAAGTACTCTTAATAAATAATGTGGAATATAAATTTGAACCAATAGCACACTCTAAAACTATATTAATAAAAACATTGTGATGATTTTGCAGGGGTAAGTATATAGACTAATTGAACAAAAGAGAGACTGGAGAAGACTCCAACAATGAAACTGAATAGATTTTACTAGTTGTAAAGGTAATGTGATAGGGGAGAGATTAATTCTTTAACAAACGATTCCTTATGCCACAGAGTCTGACTGTACTCTTCCAGTAATTGACAGCTGAAAACTTTGAATCTCACGTTTCCTTTCTCACCTTTTGCCTTCTAGCTGGGCAGATTGCCAAAGCAATCCCAGGTGCTTCCTCTCTCCTTCAGTGTTAGTTTGGAGTTAAATTCCTGCGGAAGAAACTGCATTCTGGCCTTATTTCTCAAGCACTACCTAAACCCAAGCCAGAATCCTTTCCAGGCTCTCCTACTATAAACAGGATCGGAAAGCTGGCCCTGCTCATTCCTTATGTAAGTAGGAAAATGTTCTCTAACTTGTCGGCATGTACATGCAGCATCAGGAAAGTTTCTGTCTGAACTACAGTTGGTGTACAACTCTAAGTGTTTCTTAGGGGTGGCCGAAAATAGGTGAATAACCACATAAAACTGTAAAATTGAACCTGACCCTAACATCCTACACATAGATCAGTTTGAGAAGAACCTTACAGTATAATAAAAGCTGAAACTATAAAATATGTAGGCTAATATATAGATATCAGAAATTTTTTCTAGGAAGCAATGACTAGTGCAAGGTTAAAAAAAATAAAGTTAAATGTCACCGATACTAAAATCTTCTCTTCCATAAAAGAAAATGATAGGAAAAGACAAGGGGTAGAAAATATTTGCAGCACATACATCTAACAAAGATGTAGTATACAGAATAAATATATGCATATATATAATGATCATTGTATTATGTATAATGTCAGATATTATGTATATGTACTAATGCATCACAGTGAATGTATTTATTACGTACTGCAAATGTGTACTAAGAAAAATCAAAAGGACTAATAAATATAAAACTCATAAACCCTTCTCACAGTAAAAGACACACTGGCAAGGCTGGTGGGATAAATGTGTTTGGTATAAGGGAAGTATGTTTAGTATCGTGGGAGAGATTCATGGCAATGTAACTTTTACTACAATGCAGTTTTTGTATTTTTGTTTTGTTTAATGTTTTGATTCAGAAGTCTCCCTCAAAATACGCTGTATTTGTTACAAACCAACACATCCCATCGCTCTGATTCTCTGAAGCATTTTTGGAAGCTTTTTCCTGAGTGCCTATAAGAGGTGTGATCAAAATACAGGAAATGCTGCTGCCAAGTGTCAATCAGCGGAAAGGCCGGCGTGCAAAATCTCTGCATCTGGCACCATCTGGCTTCGGGTTCTTCCTCAAGGTGAAAATGGCCGTGAAAGGTGAATGTTTCGAATCAGTGCAGGACTGAGGCAGCTACAACTGTTCAACCAAAGACATGAAAAGGCTCTTCCAGAAGTGCTTCGGAAAGTGAACAGACCTGCAGGGGCTGCGTGTCTGAAGGAGCAGTGGTATACTGAGGGCCTTCATAGCAGTGTGTCTTTCATTGGAAATATTTTTTGTAGGAGATTTAAACATTCACTGGATATTTTGATCCTGTGCATTACACAAGCATAAAGTCTTAAGTAACTGGAATTCTAATATGACGGCTTCAAAAGACACTATAAACAATATAACGCTAAATACAATCCAACCTTTGTCCAGTCTCCTGGTATTCAGCAATGGCAAGTTCAGTATACAAATATGTAATAGTTTCATTCATGAAAATTAAAAATGTGTTTAAACCAAATGTATATAGTCCAATGTGATATATTTTACTCAGCAATAAAAAGAAACATGCAACCGTGTAGATAAATCTAAACAAATATACTGAGTCCATGTGGAGTAGACCCCTGAAATCTGTGGAGGTCACATTGCCAGAGTACTTGCAAATTGTACAAAACCACAGATTCAGATAAATGCGTATTTTGAGAGTTTAAACTCTGAGTTTGTTGTGTGTTACATAGGCATGATTTTTTTTTTTTTTTTTTTTTTGACCCGGAATCAAACTCAGGACCTCATGCTTTCCAGGCAGGTGCAGCGCCTCTGAGCTATACTCCTGGCCCCTTTGATTTAATAAAATACTGTATTAATAAAGCCTAAAAGGGTGAGGACATTTGGCGACATCTTAGGGTTTAAGAAAGAACAAAACCTAGAACACTTGAGTTAGCTATGCTCCCGCAGAAGTTTGATGTGATGTGGGAGGGCTGGTGCGTCAGCCAGAGGTGGACGCAGGGCGGCAGCCGATTAGCAGCAAGATCTGAATAATGTCCTCGGACTGGCTGCTCGCGAACATCCCGTGAAACACAAAACAATTGAGGTGAATAATTGAGGTTTTTGCGAAATTGGGAGGATTTCCCTGAGCAATTATGAATTAGATTCTAGGCAAAAATCCATGAACTGTGAACCACGCCTTCATGGAGATACAGTGCACTCCATTTACTTAAAAAAAAAATCAACTTTAATTCCTCTGATTATCTAGAGCAAACAAGGCGATAAAAAATGGAAAAAAAGTTTCCACTCTCAAAAGAAAAACGAATAACAATAAGAGATCCACAAATAAATTTCTAGGATGTTAAAGTGATGGAAGGAATGTATTTGTGAAAACGTACTGTCTACAGTTAAAATCCGCACACTATTTTGTCTTAAAGATGCTTCATTTACAAAAAAAAACCCTTCAAAACTAGCCTACGACGAAGTAAGAAATACATTTTACAATGAGAATTAAAAGATACCTTGGTAATATTTCCATTTAAAATATTGATATTATGATTAAAAGTGCTGGTTATGGAATGTCTTTAGGTAAGTGGGGAAATCGCAAGCGCTATCAGTTGCCTGTGCAAAAATCCTGGGCGGAAAGTTTATCACCTATCTGGTATCGACTCCAGTATCATTGAAGTCTATATTTTTAGCACTTGTACTCAATGTTTTCATCAGATCTTTATGTCCTAATTTTGTCAAATACACATTTTGTGCAGAAACAGGCTCCTGGCACACTAATAACACATTATCTAGCTTCAAAATATTGAAATTTTGGAAATTATAAATAGATACAACCATTTTTTCAGGCATCATTCTGAGGTATCGAGGTTCCTCAAGGTGTATGTGGATGGAAGCAAGGTTAACTTTCAATCCTCCAAGCTTCCCAGTTCACTTTCCAAGAGCAGCGCTGCTTTCATACTGGCTTCCTTGAGAGATTTTGTTGAGACTTGATTAAAGGACACACACTATGTTACGGTAAGAGTCCAAGAATGCAGACATGATAGGCAGAGCATATTTAATTTATTTTTCTCATTTTCAATCAGCCCAGGAAAGTCATGCACTACCCTATGTACACTATGTGCACAGAATTGCATCTAAAAACAGGAAAACATGGCTAGGTCTCCTCCTTTAAAAATTAAAATTAACCTGCAATTCATTAAGTAAAAGTATAATACATATATAAATAAATCTTCCCTTTGACATCATACACTGAGAACTTCCAGCCTCCTCCTTACACTTCAGAGCAACAAAATTCTGGGAATGAATCTAGAAATTCATGGTAGTCTTCTTTTTCCATTGCATAATGCATCAAATATGGGTTACATTTTACACATGGATTATATTTTATACATACTACTTTAATTCTGTTATGGTAAAATCTTATAATTTCATATTTTTTCAATTATTTTAATGAGCCTTTCTTGGGATATTTGCTTTTGTGAAGGTAGAGTTTGTCTTTTTGAAAGTTCTATCATGTGAACCTGAAGAAATTTATGTTCTGCTGTTGCTGGAACGGGTTGTTGTAAGTACACTCCAGGATGTTTTCATAAAGACAAAACTGCCCAGGAACAGGTCTGAGGTCTCTCAGAACAGTTCCCCGTTGTTGAGTTACACAGGACGACATAGCTGTTTACTGCTGGGAGAAATATGTGGAAGTCCCAGAGCACACTTGCAGACTTGACTATTTCACCTCGCAGTGTTTACACTTTGCATGTTTCGGAGCCCCGCTGTGTACACATTTAGGATTCTCACATCTTCCTCCTCTCTCCTTACACTCTACATTCTCCAGCCCACATTATTTATATTTATACCGAAGTTCTAGTTGTCTTCTCTTGTCACCTTGTATACTTCATATTTTCTACCCTTTTCTTTTTAGCTTTTTCTTAAATTTTATTTTAAAGAGGAAAATAAAACACAAAAATCAAGAAACAAACAAACCTAAACAACAAAACCAACAATAGCTATATAGGTTTTCAGATCAAGAGGAAAGGAATTTAGCAATGGTTGTTATATTACATATTGTTATCTTCAAAATAGTTGCTCAGGTTACCTGATACAGGAATAAAACAAAACAATAAAATGGAATAAAATATTGTTTCAAAACTGAGACAGAAGGAATCCCCCACAGTTGCCACAGTGCACACTGCCATCCTCCAAATAGATGCCCAGACCACCAGCCCCAGGCCTGCAGTCAACCAAACAATATAAGCATCAGGCTGTTCCTTCACCTCAGTTGCTATCATTTCACCCTGTGTCCTCTGAATCAGCCAGTTGCTTCTGGGTGCGGGGGGAATGCTTTTCTAGTTTCCCAACAGGACAGAGCTTGGCTCACTGGAAGGCGTGGATTGTCTTCTTGGCAACTTCATTTTATAATTGCATGCTCTATAACAAATTAGTACTACAGCAAATATTACTCCTCTAAGAAAGACACTAATCCCCCTTAATCCAATCACCTCTTGAAGGCCCCCCTCCCAATGTCCGGTTGTCTTATTGTAAAGTGCTGTGTTGCTTATGTTGTTCTGTTCTGATCTGCTTTATTCTGCCCTCTTTTGTTTTATTTTCTTTAAAATAAAAAAAAATTTAAAAAAAGAAAGAGGGAGAAGTTGGTGATAGAAAGAAAGTTCTTGGATGGCACTTGCTATGATTTGACTATTGCTGACCTCTTCCAAAACTTATGATGAAATTTGGTTCTTTTTAGTTTTCTATTTCAACATTCATTTCAACTCAGGATTGGCATCCGATAATTTTATTTTTGGCTTGAAAATCGCTCATATTTTACTTGTTATTTTTGTCATTAACATTTCAATACATCTGTGCATTCTGAAGCAGTGTTTTGTATACTGCGGACCCTGATATCATCTTATTATATGCCAGTTTTTTGGGTTTATTTTAGCCATAGGTTAACCAGACTAGGTTCAGTTTTCGAGTTCTGTATCATCTTCCACAAGCAACGATGGCAATCTCAGTTCCATTTGTGGAGACTTTGAATGCAGATTTGAGTTTGACCCACACATGTACTCCCTAAAATAGCAGTCCTTGGAAGGAAGTTTACATTGTAATCCATTCCAAAGTCTTTGCTCTGTTTTGGGACATCAGAGGTAAGCCCACACATGACCACTGCGGATTCCCATGCAGAATTAAAGGATTTGTCTCTCTACTTCCCTGTCCTCAGAGTTCCCCACATTCTTGTCTGAAGTGTTACAGAGGCCCCATTTTTCACTTGATCCAACTAGAAAATAAGTTTCTATTAGAGTTTTGCTGCTCGCACTACTCTTAAGCAGCGTTGTGACTGCGGCCAGCTCCAGACAAAACTGCTTGAGAAAAATAAGAGGGAGAAACAAAGGGAGACGCGATGCTGACAATCTCTTCTGCAGGTCTTGATAAAACTTGAAAATTTCCATGCTTTTAATTACTTTTCAGAGACTTCCAATAATTGGAAAGTTGTACTTTGTTTAGAAATTTTTGGTAAAAACAGCTAGAGAGACAAAGTATCATGGAAATTTTTACCAAAATGAAAAACATTAATATTATAATCTGTGTAAACACAAATGAATAACCGGTGAAACAAAAATATTCTAAATAGATTTGCTTGAAAGTCAATTGAAGTACTGCATAGGAAATTAATATACCATAGAGATAAATTATAATACATAGTGTATCTGCCATGATTATTGTATTTATTATGCATTTAAAAAATCTACATTTGTGTGTGTCTTTCTTATAATTCAGATTGGCCTCGAACCCATTATGTAGCCCAGGCTGGCCTCAGACTCACAACAATCTTCCTGTCTCAGCCTCCCAATTACTACGATTAGAGGCATGTGCCACCACTATGAATGTCCTCTACATTTGTTACCTATACTAGATTTATTTTCTTAACACAAGCAAATGATATTGTAAAATCAGGTTTGCATGCTTATATTTGAGTAGCAGTATTATGCTAAGAATTACAAATTAAACACAGTTAAAGCATTATTCTAGAGCTTTCTGGAGCTCTAGATTTTGTGCTAAACAAATTATTAAGAGACCATTATATTTTTTAATATGAAATCTTATTTTTTCCCACATGGAAACTTAGTAACCTACAGTTTTACACAACCATTAAAAAGTGACTGAAATATCTGCCCATATTGACTGATAATCCTAACAAAATTACTTAATTGAATTCCTTAAGATATTGTTTTGCTTCTAGCATTTGGGCTAACACTATTAAAGGGGAAATAATTATACTTTGGTATGATATTAAATTTGGTCCTGGTACGAAACCTTAGGCTTACTGACTATGAAGGGCTACCAGAGAAGTGAAGAGACCTTTTATTATATTTATATCAAAGTAATTCTCCATTCAAAGAGAAATAGCCAGTCAAATGTAGGAAGAGTAATATCCATATTTCCTTGACTGGTATATTTGTTTTACAAAGTAATTCACTAGTGTAGAGTTTTGGCAGAAGAGCAAGAATTACAGCAAACTACTACCCTTCAGTAGATGGATTATTTGTGCATTGAAATAAAAATAAATCCAGTAGGGCTTTTATTTGTTTTCATATTTTTTGATGGACTCTGATTTTTTTAAAGGTACACTCATCAGACACTATGTAATTGAAATGACCGCTACTCTCCAATTACACACTTAACATTCTTATATTTTTCAAATATTATTTTCACATTTTCTCTAAACAGAGGCATTGGTACCAAGCATTACAATTGGCAAAATACGTGATATAGTTTTAGTAGTTTAGGTCCAGTTTCCATGATGTAAACCCATCAGTCTTAAAAACTACTATGCAGTTAGGTATTTAATTATATAAAAGCACAGGAACATATAATCATCCTGAAAGTGTTTCATCATAAAAATTTATCCAAGTAACATATTTTTACAGATTATAAACCTCTCTCTTAATCTTGGCTTCATAATGAAATGTACTGATGTCTAATATAAGTATAATGCAGAGTAAAATGTTTTCTGGATCACAAAATGGATGTGGAAAACAAATTCATTATTTTTTCTACAACAGATCGCCTTTTCATCTTGGTTCTATAGACAGAATAATTTTTTTTCTCTGACTGCAGTGATGAGACTTTCAAACTAATTTTCAGTAAAATGAGAAGTCTTTAAAATATGGTTTTATCATGTTCTATAGTCTCCTTAACTTTCTTTGTGTGCTGACTTTTAATCCTCCATTTCATTTTAACATGGTATTGTTTGCTCAGCACTATCAAGAATGAGAGATTACACATGCATATAAAAATTCTCCCCCAAAAAAGACAGTTTATAAAAATTCTTTGACACTTTCTGTTTTCCGGTATGCTCGTCTTTTTTACATCTTTGCTTTGTTCATTTGTTTTTATGAATAGAAGAATATAAATTGATAAACTCATCTGTGATTAAGTTTAAACTTCAATGACTTTGCAGTATGATCTGCCTTTTTTAGGAGTAGTCATTCCCATTGATCTAAAATCTGGGTTGTTTAAAAATAATCCATATGGCAAAATAAGTATCTGTGGAGGAGTAAATAGTTGCATATGTTTTTTAGAGAACAAACCCAGAGAAAATCAGCTGCATACCCAAAGTAATGCAGAGATTATGTCTCCCAAAATGTTTCTTTATATTGATTTAGCATTTAAATTTCTTTACATTTATTTAGCAATGTAGCTCCCTGCATGCTGTTTTCTAACCAGTTTGAACATTTTTATTTTGTCTTTGTATCATTATGCTTTGGTTCTCCTTATCATGGGAATCATAAAATAAGCGATTCTCCATTAAAGTGGAGAGAAAGGCACTGAGTTTCACACTTGCACCTGGCTGAACTTGGACAGGCAGAAAGAAAGTGCTCTTTCCCAAAGCAGGCAGAGTTTCCCTTGGTTTAATTGAGTCTGTGTGAGTGTAAGGACTTCCACCAGACAAATCTCATCACCAAAGTCATTCCGAAGCAGGTCTCAAAACTGTATGTTTCCCCAACCTAAATTTCTCTACACACTGTTCTTTGCCTCCTTCTCTCTCTCTCTCTCTCTCTCTCTCTCTCTCTAACAAGGAATTGAACTCAGGACTCTGCCTTTTCCAGCCAGTGTCTTGTGCCATTGTGCTCTACTCCATGTCCTACGTCCTATGCTTTTGAATTGTTCAACATAAATGCATTAAAAAACAGCAAGACTAATAGTTGTACAGGCATTTATTATTTAACACTGATTAAAAGTCTTAAATAAAAAGTTTCCATTGAAAAGAGACATTTTGAAGAAAATATTATCTACCTGATCCTTGATAGACATAATACAAAACTCAATAACAAATTTTTACAAAATGCACTTTTATATGAAATTGCATGTGTCACTGTATCCAATAGTGAACAGCGTGATAAGTGTCACAAAATTTTTTGATAAATGTTGACAAATGTATTCACTGTGATTTCATTCCATATTAATATAAAAAATGTTTTTCTGAACACTTCTATAACATATATTGAGGGCCTTTGAGTATTAAGAGTTCTGGTATCAACACAGTCCCTGATAACCATTCATTTATTCTCAATGTTATGTTGGTTTATTGCTGACTCTATAGGACATATATAACCAGTATGACCTGATGTTTCTAAGATGCCTATTCACTTAATAGCTTTTTCTCAAATACTCAATACGTACTCATTTGCATAATCTCCAGTTTTGACTATTGTGAAAAAAGGTTGGTAGTAGTCGACTGACCTTTAAAAAAGGAGAAAAGGCAATAGCATAGGAAAGGTAATTTTTACAATGAATGATACTGAAACAATTGTACCCACATGCAAAAAAAATGAATATAAACATAGACCTTATGTCTTTCATTAAAACTAACTCAAAGTGGGTAACCAAACATAAAGTGCAAAATTATAATTCTTCTCAAAAATAAAGTGTGAGAAAATCAAAGTGACCCTGTGATGCCAATGACAATTTAAGATAAAAGACAAAAAATAATCCAAAAAAGAAAGAAAGAGTTGATTAATTGCCTTAGTTATAATTTTTAAATATATGATTTTCATATAAAAACTGTTTTTCTGTAAAGTGAGTAAAAGTCATGCCATTTGAGGGAAAAATTTTTGCAATGTAACTGATATATTACTGCTATCCAAGGTACAAAGAATTTTTAAAACAACACTAAAAATGGCACCAAGACCTTGATAGATATGTCATTAAAGAAAATGTATAGACATGAAGTAAGCATATGCAAAGCTATTAAACACTGTGCTTCATTAGGAATTGTAAGTTTAATCATCAGTGAGATATTATAACACATCTATTTGAATAGTCAAAATTCAGAAACCTATGAAATTCTGGCAAGGTTGTAGAAGAATACCAGCACTCATTCAGTGACGGTAGGAATGTAAAATGGTGCAGGCATTTTGGAAAACAGTTTAGAAATTTCTTGGAGAGTGAAACACCCTGTATGATCTAACAATCATCCTTCTTGATATTTACCAAAAGAAGCTGAAATTCATGTCCAAACAAAATTGTTCAGTTGGCCATTGATAGTAGTTTTTTTTTTTTTTTTTTATAATTGCCCAAACTTGGACGCAACCAAGGACTCTTTAAGTAGGTGAGTAGATAAGCTGTGATGCTTTCAGAAATGGCATATCATTCTACATTAAAAATAAATGAGCTGAAACAGCATGGGAAAACTTACATGCATATTGCTAAATGAAAAAAAGCTAATGTGAAAAGCCACGTATCATGTAATTCAACTACAGCACATCTTGGAAAAGGTAAAACTATGGACACTATAACAAGAACAGAAATTTCCAAAGGTTCAAATGGAAGGAAAGACAAGTGGGCAGAGCACAAAGGAATCTGTGGTTACATGGTTACCTGTGTGCTGTGTAATGATGGATACACGTCATCATACACTGTCTAAGTATTGGAAACTGTAACACCAAGAATGAGCTCTCAAGTAAGGTAAGAGCTTCATATGACAATGATGTGTCACTGTAGATTTACCAACACTACTTTGGACCTTGCTGATAATGAAGAAACCACACATATGGCAAAGGGAGTATTTTGAATATATCTACCTGGTCCTTAATTCTGCAAAGAATCTAAAATGCTCTTCAATATAAAGACTTTAAAAAAAAACAATATTGTTGATGCTAACTCAAAGGCCTACCTGTAGAAGTGTTTTGATTTTTTGGAATAAAAATGAAGAATATTAATGTTGGAATGAAGGATAAACATTATCATTAATTTTTCAAGAACTTTCCATACCCATTTCGGAAGAGCCTGTCCCACTTGTGTTCTCAGTAGTAATGAGCAGGATCCCCAACAACATTTGGTGTCACCAACCATGTAAATTCCAGCTGTTCTAAAAGCCATGCAGCACTGTGGCTCCCATGTGTAAATTGTGTTTCCTTAACGGGTAACAAGGCTGGGCATCTTTTGATGCTATTATTTGTTACCTATGTATCTTATCTGAAGGAGATTTTTTTTTAATTTTACTTTTATTTATTGTTATTTGGTTATTTGTTTTATCATTGATTTGTAAGAATTCTTTATATACTTCAAGAACAAGGATATTATTTTTTAAAATCTAAAATTAATGTTTAATTATTTGATAGCAATATCCTTCAAAGAATGGGAGATTTTCATTTTGATGACAGTCATTGTATCATTTTTGTCTAATACACTTTAAATTTTTATGTTGTATCTAGCAATATTTTACAAATCTAAGGTCATAAAACATAAACATATAGTTTCTTCTTGAAATTTTAGTTTGATATCTTCCATTTATAGTTACAACCTATTTCTAGTTAACAATCGTACTTCATAAAATTTGAGGCAGAAGTTGAGATTCATTATTGTCTTCTACAATCATATGTTTCAATCACCTGCCTTTTTCTAGAATCATATAATCATATGTCCTTTTCTAGGATCATACGTTAAATAACATCCATTCACACTGAATTACTTGATCAGCTTTTGGAAACTATGATATGTATGTGTCAATGTCCTTGCAGACTGTTATGCTGTTAGATATCTTTGTCCATAAGTCAAAACCATGCTGTCACTATTATCATACGTTTAGAAGACTTCTAGAGGTCAGTTTGTATGAGTGTTTGCATTTCATTTTGTTTGGGAATCATCTCACCTAGTTGGACAATATACCTCAAAAACAAGGTCACTAATGCGCCAATAAAATGCTGAAAGAGGTCTTGCCTATTCAGTGATCAATTAGATTATAATAAACTTAATATTTAATGGACTTGAAAAGGAGACTAAAGTGGGTCAAAGAACACAAATTTAGGAAAGAACCATTGCCAAGATTGAAAAAAAAATTATTCAAAAAAATTATCAAAAATTAGAATTTAAGAAGGCCTCTGTAGCTCTTAGTAAGATGGTGAATTAAACTACCTTAAAAACATACAGGGAAAACAAACCCCACACTAAACGTTCAGTATCTTACTCTGTACACGCTGACCACAGTGTCATGTCTTATGATTTTTGGCTACAAATGACAGAAAACTAACCAATGTCTTTACCTATGTAGAATTTAAGGTTTCCCTATGGCAAACTACTAGATAACAGGTGTTTCCAGTGGTTCTTTGGTATACTGGGTATACTCATATTGTCATTTTTAAAATTTGATATTATGGACAAAAGAGAGCCGCCAAGCACTGAAGTGGGGAGGAAGATGGACAAGAAATCATGCCTCCAGATCCTACACCTTTACCTAAGAATCGAGTATCTCTTCCAGTAGTCTGTCCTGTAAATTTCAGCCAAGGTGGTTTCATGTGCTCATTTCCTGTAGGCCAATCACCAGCAGTTGCATGCTGACCTGTGCAGGGAGCAGTGGAACAGAAAGAGGTAAACATGAAACACTTACATTCAGGGATAACTTAGGAAGCAGAACCTGAGGACTGGGAGGAAGAGGAGGAATGACTGGGCAGTTGTACATGAGCCTGTGATACAGGGGCTTGGAAACCTGCATATCCAAAACGAAAATGAGAAAAAGCCATTGCCATGAATGGTTTACAATAGCTATAATCCATACTCTAGGATGGGAAGGCCATCAGTCCTTTGACCGTAAATGTTCTCCTTCCTAAACTTCCTGAAATTCTGCAGTTCAGGAAAGGAAGTCTATCTGAATGACAAATAACAGTAAGCAGCAGTCTGCCTCTGTCTCGGTCTCGGTCTCGGTCTCGGTCTCGGTCTCTCTCGGTCTCTGTTTCTGTCTTTGTCCATCTCTTTTGTCTCTCTCTATATCTGTCTGTGTCTCTGTTTCTGTCTCTCTGTCCCTGTCTCTGTCTCTGTCTCTCTTCTTTCCCTCCCCTTCTCATCCTTACACCCACTCTACCCACTTTATCTTTTTCTTTTCTTACACTCAGAATGTACTGAACACAATAGTAAATAATCAGCAGCAGAGCATTTATCTCAGAAGTAAGATCTTACGAAAAGCTCTTTTAAAAACTACAGTTTTATGATTGATGATGCTTGAGAGAAAATGAGCCCACAGCTGAATGTAATCCTGGCTCTCTTTTCCAAGCCAAGAAACAATTATGAGGAAGAAAATCACATTACAATAATGAATTAAAACATTATTTCAATGTAGTCATTTTTGTTATTCCACTACAGATATTTTCTAGGTGTTTGAAATATCAAATTGCTTGATATCTTTAAGCCTTAAATTCCTTTCCTTTATTTATAAAATATAGTACCAAAATACCAAAATTACACAATTTGGAGAGTATGAAATGTGATATATGGGATATAGGGATGTATATGACATCTAGAACCTCGTGTGAACTATGGAGATGTCAGTCACTTTCAATAATTGGCCTTCCGTGAATGCCCTTATACATTTTTCAACTGATAACTGTACTGACCTAGATTCCTAGCATTGTATGGGTATAGATACTTTAGAAAATAAAAAAAAAGTTCTTCTCATGTTAATATACCTTATTATTTGAATGCCATCCAAAATGTGCCCTTTATTAACTTTTTTCTTAACTATTATTTCCTCTCCACCACCAAAATAGGAATGTACATGTTTAAAATTCTTCATGGTTATTCCATGCCTTATTCTTCACATATGGTGTATGAGATGTATGAATGTATTTAATTCTACCTTTCTTTCATCTCATTGCTACTGTGTTTGTTTGGGTTGAATGCATCATGGATCTATTTTACGGTAACTTTCTAACTAATCTCCTTAGCATTAGTCCAGGTCTTGTTTGCCTCAAATGCATCCTCCATATATATACAGTTCATATTAATTTGACCATGTCTATTTTAAGATTCCAGTACTTCATTGAATATTGTTGCCTATGCAATGTTGTATCGATGATAAATCCCCGTTGTCCATTTCCCGGAGAACATTTTTTCATTGGCAAAGTTTGAAACTGAAGCACTGACACTAAGATGATTTTAGGATCATAGCCTTTACTTTACCCCAAAATTTGTCATGAAATATCTCACATTTATTACTATTTCACAGCACTATTGTATATATAGTATTTAGAAATAAAAGATATTAATTATTGCACATACAGTAGTCTATTTTAGGAGTAATATTTCTGTTTAAAAGTATAGTAATTATTGATCACTGAAATTCAGTGAATGAGAGCAGAAAGCTGCACTCCTTTTTCTAAGAGGGGAGATGTTAAATATGACCTTTTGATTATTACTATGGATTTTTTATCAAGTCGATATGTTACATCTTAATTTTTTATAGTTTACGTTTCACAGAGCAAGGAAGAAACAAGGAAAGAGAGGAGAGGAGAAGAGAGGAGAGGAGAGGAGAGGAAAAGGGAGAAAGGGAGGGAAAAAGAAAAAAGAAAAAAGAGAAAGAAAGAAAGAAAGAAAGAAAGAAAGAAAGAAAGAAAGAAAGAAAGAAAGAAGAAAGAAAAGCAAAAGGAAAAAGTATTCACATGTGGTTTACTTTAGTTTCATTATTTCACGTACAGTAATATTAAACAGAAAAGCCCTATATTTCTATCATATGCCCTAAATACAGTTTCAGTTGTGGATGTAGAAATATTTAAAACACTTTCTTAAATAGCACATGTGTAATATTGATCGATGTTCTTAAATCATTTAAGATATGCTTTCTACACTGCTTGCATCTGCACGAGCAATAAAGGTAATTTACCATTTTATACTTCTATGATTTAGTTCACAATATTTCTGTTTAGTTCTGGGCACAGACTAGAGAAAAATCATCCATAAATCAACTCATTTGAGTTTATTTTAACTTTCATATTTATAGAAAATTCTTAGTAGCTCAAAACTAACAGAGGGTGCTGGATTTTTATTGTATGCATTTAAGATGCATGACATGATCTTTGATATATATCTACACAGTGACATGATTACTATATCAAGCCAGTTAAAATGGCTACTCTCACATAGTTATCTGTGTGTATGAGTGTCTGGGTGTGTTCATGGCTTAAAATCCACTCTGCTAGCATATTTTCAGGATATAATATTATGTGATCAGAATGCTCACATAACGCATTAGCTCTTCTTACTTCTCACTTACTTTACGTAATTGTAACCTTGTATTCCTCAACCTACACCTGTTCATTCTCTTCCTTCCTGCTTCTGTTGTCCTGCTTTCTCCTTCTATGTACTTGAATTTTCTTTTGATTCTACATAAGAGAGATCTCAATTTTCATGTTAATCCCAAACATTCCTTACTTATTAAACCTCAAGAGATAGCACACAGTTTCCAAATAGAAGGCAATTTAGCTCTTTTTGTGCTTAGAATATTACCTATCACTTTGGATAGACATGCTTCCTTAATTGCTTTGTTGCAAAAACAATTTATGTGCTTTTTAAATGAGTTTAATTTTCTTTTAAGTTTTTTCTTTTAAATACATGCCACACAGTGAAATGAAATAATCCACACAAGAGACTCTATTCTCTTTTTTTCTTGATCAACACTAAATCCCTGTTGATTCAGACTAGGTAAGGCATATTGTATAGAAGATCATATGTTGTTTGAACACTTAAAAAATATTATTACCTCTGTTATAAATATCCTGCTCTTGAATTATCATTACAGATAAGGTAATTCTCCAAACTCATGAAAGATTATGGTCTGAAGTACAACTGAAGATAACTAAGATTATGGTATATTATGAAACACTTTCATGGTTATCTTTAGGTGAATTTTAATATTCTATTTAATATTCAAATGTTTCAAATATGATGGATATTTCTTAGCTAACCAAAATTGTTTTAAGTTTGTTTATTTCATTTTATAAGAGCAATAATAATTGTGAAGATAAATTTGGTACAGGATTTTAAAAAGGTTCAGGATGATTGCTCCCATTGAGAAGAACATAGCATAACATGTAGTTGGCTTAAACAATATTATTAATCTATGACATGCACAATCACTATACTAAACATTTTTTCTCTTGGAAAAATTCTCTGACCCACGTGAAAGGAAGGAATCTCAATGACAGCTCATGCCCGAAATAAAGCACATCCCACAACCATCCTGCACATTAAAAATCCTCGTGCCTGTCTTCTGATATGCACTTGTGTCCCAAGCTTTGGAAAGTGTTCATCTTACCTGACACACAATGCACTCACAAGTCCCTGATACAGTTGAGAAACTGACAGCAATTCTCCACATGACACAGAAGAATGCCATAGGAAGATGCCATCACTGGCCACCACACACGTGGATCTTGGGTTTTGGTTGTTTGACACTCAAGCTGAGTAGGGCAGCATGCCTGCGTCTTTAGGATTTGCTTTCACATGGAGGCAACAAAGACCTAAATTTCAGTGTGTACCAGAAAGTATGCCCTCGATAGTGGCCTTCTCTAGGCAGGTCTGTGGGCCCAACCTTCAACTCTCGCACTCCCGTCCTCCCTGAGTTCCTCCGGACCCTTGGCACATCATGAATGATGAGTTCCTTGATCTCCATCCAAGGGTGGGAGAAGGCAGGACACGAGGCACCAAGGACTTCAAGGCCCTCTACTTCTGAACTGGCCACTTTAGGTAGTGCTCACACTTAATAAATCATTGCACAGTGGAACTGATAGTAGGAAAAGTACAAAATGGGAAAGTGGAACAATGACCAGATGGTTCTCTTTGTGACATGTACTAGTACTATTTTAATGGTCTTAGTTAATATAAGTATTCAGAGAGCTTTTGCTTCAGGGCATATGAAGCGACACTATTTTAAACTGCTGGTACTAAAAGAGTGACTTTTCCCTCCCACACTTAACTCATTTGGTAGACAGAAACGGCCTAAAACAATCTCCAACGGCACCCTGGTATGCCTGAAGCAGGAAGATAGCAAACTCGAGCCTAGTCTGGGTAATGAGTGACTTACTGAGACCTTGTCTCTAATTTTTTATAAGGGAGGGGCAGGGGTTAAAACGCAGTGTGAAGACCCTGGGTTCAGTCCCTACACATTCAAGAAGCAATATTGGTAGAGATGTGAGTTTAAAATTTAGCTGTCAGACTGTACTATATATGGTTCTTTTAAACCAGAATTAAAAGGAAAAGCATAATTATATGAACATTTTGAATAAAAGGATAGGAACAATTTTAAGATCAGCAAGTCATCTGTTGCTAAGTAGACGTACCAGCTGACGTTGAGTAACACCTATCATATTTGCCTTGATGGCCCATTTTTTTAATCCAACATCAGGAGACACATTTGGTGGCTGCAATCACATATCTTTTACACAATGGCATATCACTCTTCAGGATCTCCAAGCCTCCATCTTGCATAACATATGTGAAGACAAAGCCTAATCCACGTAATCAAGGTCAAAAACAGCACTGGCGCTTAGAACATTTGCCTAGTCTTTGGACTGGCATCGTAATCTTCAGGACCCTTTCCCCATCTGTAACTTTATGGTGTGATTCTTCACCTTAACCCCCATTAGTGTATGTAATTTTAGTAACACTCATGACTTAAACAGTTTTTCTTTTTAATGTAGGTTAATTTAATTATCTGATTTTGTTTTTGTTTCTGCAATAGCTTGTTTTGTTTTGTTTTGTTTTGTTTTGTTTTGTTTCACAACGTCACGCTTGCCAGGTAGGCGCTTGATGCCACTGAGCGACATCTCCAACGCTGTCTTTTCAGCATCTTACCTGGGGGAAACTCAGACCTGGGTGGTGATTGTTACTAGGAATTCATCATCATAACTCTGAAAAAATTCCCAATCACTTTGACTTTGTACATTTTCTCACTTTATTAGTTATAAAACAGGAGCTAGACTAAGAAAAGCTACAGTGAAAACAAGCCGATGGGGCTGAGAGAACATCTGACTGAAATCCACCAAAATTCATTGAATTTGTGCTCATTCATTTATATTTCCTTTTTAAAAAGCTAGTCTAAAGTTTTGAATATAATCATTTTTCCTGTGGTAATATGGTAATAAGAAGAGATGCTTTACTTTTTTCTGCCTCTCAATTTTTTCATTCAGACAGGCTTGTATTTTTGTACTTCATCTTGAAAGACTTCTCTTAAAATTAATGATTCGTGTGTGCCTGCTGATTCTACTTCACAATTGTTATGACAGAGGAGAAAATCCAGAGAAGCAAAGATATACTGTTTATTTCTCTCATTTGAAGGACTTTACACTAATTATTTTGAAACATCGCACCTACACAAATGCGTGAATCATGCTAAGTAGAAAATAATGTAATTTTATGCATCTCTAGGATATATTTGAAATATATTCATCCATCCACTCATTCAACAAATACTACCAACAATTCTTCGATTTAATGGGATTTATTTTGTATTCTAGAGATGTAGAAATATGTTCCTGTATCAAGTAGCTTGCAATAGAATGGAGAGAAATACATAGCTAAGCAAACAACACACAGAATGTCGTGTACTGTAGCAGAGGTATGTTGTGTGTACCTTAGAAAACAAAAAGGTTGTCCAGGTATAGCTAAACAAGCCATAGGATATATTTGAAGATAGAGCCTTCCTACCCACAAAACAGACTCTCCACTTGTGAATGTAGTATGTGAGGTATGATCATGATTATTTACATTTTAGGAAAAATTACTACTTTAGAACACATTGGCATGCATCCCTCCCTAATTCTTCCCTTCCATTCTAGCATGATCATCCCATCATTCTTGCCAGCTGCTAAAGCAGTTCTGGAAATGTTTTTCTCACTAACGTCTTTAGCTGCACTGTCAAGGTTTCCTCCTTGTGGTCGATCCATTCACAGTAAATTCCCTTTCAGGGTCATTTGAACACGGGGAAGAGTCAGAAGTTCCACTGCTCCAGATCCAGTGAGTGAGGGGGGTGTGGACCCAGCACAGACCTTTTGTGGGTCTGCTCTTCTGTTGGATGGTACTCAGCCATCTCACTCCCTAGGTTTCCATCACACCCATCCAGGCACTTGCAGAAGAAGACTTCCAGAACTGCTTCAGAAGGGAGTAAGAACTATGGGCTACCTATGTTAGAGGAAAAAAGAGTGTTCTCTGGGGGATTAAAGGCACCATGCCTCTTACTGTGATAAGCACTTTCCATTTAAACTTCCCTTGTGTGTTTTTATTTCATGCACTGTGCACATCATGCATTGATTGATTACAGTAAACTTGTGAATTATCTTTGCTGCCAGGTTGACTGAGAAGACACGCTCACCCTCATGCGCCTGGCTCTTTGCTTACTAACTTTATATGTCAAATAAATTTAGAAACAAATTGTGTCAGTGCGATACAGAGACTAAAACAAGTAGTAGAAGAATACGCAGAATACCTCTGTAGTTATTCGTGCCACATAATAAATGACTAATAGCAACTTGGTTTAAATAATTCTACTTTTGTGATTAAAGTTTTATTTGTTGATTTTAGAAGCCATGTAACATATAGATATATAAACTCTTTCAAAATAAAGGATATTTTAAAACACTTATTGTAAACACATTTCTATATTGTTTCATTTATATAATTACCCCAAATATGTTTTTCTTTCATTTAGAATATATATATATATGTTGTTAATCACATGTGAAGTCATTCATATATTAGGCAACCAACTTTGCACTTAGCAACCTATTATAACCATCATTTCATATTAACAAATATTCATGCATACTTTTTGTGATGGCTGAATGTGTCCAATAATTTATTAGAATAATCATTGTAAGACACTCATGTTGATTTTATATTTTCGTTAATAAATGAAACTTTAGGATGATATTTTTGCAATGTAAATCTCATATGCTTCACTAAGATTCGTTCGTAGAAGTTGGAACCGCTCTGTCAAATGTAATGTCCCTTTTCAATACTACAGGGTGTAAAATTTATACTGTGAAAAACTGCTATTAAAAGCCGTTCTAAGTCTTCAACTAAAAGGTTGTTATAGATGATTGCCTAGAATGTTAGAATGTGCCAATAATCAGCCAGAATGTATAAAGGGTCATTTTACGTCTCCATGTACTGTCACTCAACTGTAGGTCTGGAGCCCCGGCTGTAGAAGGAGGAAGGTGCAAGCTTGTCCCTTCCTGTGAATCCACAGTACTTTTGCACTTTTGTTTCACACACTATGCATAAAATTTCAAATCAAGCCTTTCTAGGGCGATCGGGTTGTGAAAAAGCTTTCCTGTATGATAGAGAAGCAAGTTTCATTCCTTTGTAGAAAATAGGGACATTTAGAGCCAGTCTTGGTCTCTTTGTTCTCTGCTACAAGCAAAACAAAACAAAAAAGATAAGCTCCATAAATTTCATCTGCCTTTGAAGTTTTATCTTCTACATGGAAGGGACTCAGTTTCAAAATGTGTTTTTAAGTACATATTTTCCTCTTAAGGGGTGTTGCATCTTTTAATTTGGATGATAACTACAATATTTGATTTGCACTTATGAATATTTATGTGCTCAGGAAGTATCTGAAGAAAAACAACAATATTTCAAAGCAACTAAGCTCAAAATAACACTTTCTCTCATATGCATGTCAGGCACACGCAGTGGGTCAGGCTTTCTCTTCTTGTGTTGGGACAATCTCAGCTCTCAGCGTGGACACCAGCCAGGTGACTGGGTTCTGGAGGCTCCCCATTTCCACAGGGGCTGCTCCTCTAAACTGGGCAGCAGCCCTTGACTGGATGCTGACCTTGGTGATTTAAAGCTATCTGCTTTTATTCTCAGCCCACCACTCTGACTTACATGCATCAGCGCTGCTTTTCCAGCGAGGAAAATGAGGCCGAGAGAGCTGAAGTAGGTTCTGAAACCTAGTACCTCACAACGCAAAACCCTTGATTTCTGTTTCACCTTGCTTCTTATCGTTGGCTTCATTAACAAAGTCTTAGATTTTATTTTTAGGTGTTAGGAAACCCATTGCCTGGCAGAATACAGCGCCAAACTATCCCAGGCCTCACAGATCCTGTTCTTGGCTGGTTGAGGAGAAAACACTTCTCCTCTGCCTTGATACCTTACCTTTCTTTAAATTTGGTAGTTATTAATTTGTCTTTTCATACTAAAATCAAAATAGTCTTCTTTATAGAAAATTAATATTTGGTGGTCTTTTTAGTATTTTTCTGCTGTAAACAATTTTTCTAACTAAAAATCCCCTTTTCAACTACTCTTCCAGGAAAACTGGTTTTTTCCTGTTTAGTTTAATTTTTAGATTTTGTTCTTTTTTTTCTTTAATGCAAGAAACATTCTATATATATGCAGAAAGATCTATTAGGGCTAAAACATACATGTTTTTAAGATAATTTCTGTATTATTTGTCATTAAAGTAATAACAACTCATATTCACACAGAGAACTAGGAGAGGGTTTAGATTCACACTGTTGTCAGTGCAACACATCTTCAATTTCTTTAGTTCCAAACTTGATGGGGTAAAGCTTTAACTCTTTAATTTCTTATTCTTTGTGCCACATATTTAAGCAGAACTTCCATTTCTTTGACAGTTGACCAAACACCTTTCCTTTTTGTGAATAGCTCCATTGAATTACACATTTTTCCCCTCATGTTTTAATTTTAATTCATTTGTAGGAACCCATGAAGTACCTAGGATGTGTTAGGGGCCCATTTATTAGATTCTTTATGACTTTACTTTCTCAATCTATTGTTTTTCTTTCTTATTTTCAATATGTTTTAATGCAGACATTTTGTATGTAATCAAATTTGACCATCTTTTTCAGACTTTTGTGTCTTGTCTTGCTTAACATGATCACTCATACTGGAGAGAATTCAGACATTGTACACTGCTCTAATATTTTCATTAGCTGATGTTTTTATCCTTCAAATGCACTTAGTGAATGCCTTGATCAACAGATTAAAGACTTTGTTACCAGTGTGGTACTACTAAGATCTACTATGGCCCCAAAAAGTGGTCTTCCAGTCCCTTGGACATGCCACCAACGGAGACCACAGATCTTGACCCCTTCTTTCTTTTCATTTCTAATCAAGCATTTGCTCCATCCTGCTATACTGACGTACTGCAGAGAAGAAAACAATAAGACCTACAGACCATGGACTCAACCCTCCCAAACTATGATCAGAAGGAAACCTTTCATCTTTTTAAGCTGATTATCTCTTGTATTTTGTAATGACAGTGAAAAACAATACTACAAATAGCTTTTCTGGAAAGTGAATCATGAAATCACGCTTTTGTGCTATAATGCAGTACCAAGTTCTTTATTATACAAGAACAATGGACAACAGAGAGAGCCCTGATTTAGTTTGTACAAATGTCAAATCATTTTTCTAGTACTATACAAATTATATTTAGAATAAAAATAGTAACCAAGAAGCAGGCCTTTCTTCTATCTCTGCACTGCCTTTGGAAGACTTTGCTTTTGGATCTCAGAATACACATCAGCCTAATGAGTGTGTGTGGTCACTATATTATCCCTGAGTGATTCTCCCAATGAAAACATTTTTTGTCTCTTTTTAACATTTAACTTCATGCCCATTTCTGTATTTCAGTTTTTAGGCTTTGTGTGAATTTCAGTTCCCTTCTTCCTCACTTGCTGTCCTAGGTCACTGTCCTGAGATGCACATCGTGCTTTGCTGGGCTCTGTCTCAGACCGCGTAAACATCTTATTCATCCTCTCCAGTCTTCACGGCTCATGAGCCTGCCTAGACTTTCCTCCTCATCACTACTGATTGCTTTTTCCTTTTACTGCTTTTAAAGGTAATTCTCATTAAACATCTTGAATTTTTCAAAATGGGTTTTGGGACCTGCAAGAATGGAAGTATTACATTCCTTCCTTGAAATATGACAGAAATATTTTTCTTGATGTTTGTTAGTCCCTTGTTTCAACTGAAACATTTTCTTTTCCTACAGATACTGAAGAAGAAGAAGCTCTCATCAGACATCCTATGAAAGTCTATTTCCGAATTAAAGAAAACTGCTCAGATTAAAAACACAAGTCGTATCTTAGAAAGCTGGTAGAAATAAATAAAATAAGATGCTTTAAGAAAACAATGCTGGTATCCATAAAAGATTTAACAGATAATTCTGAGAACAAATAAGCATTCTGAATTATATGCAATGTTTATATAACAAAATAGATTTTTTTCCTTCTTCAGAACCCCAAATAAAGGGACCAAAAAAAAAAAAAAAAACCATTAGAATCATCGATGTGTTTGACTAGATTGTGAGTTCTATAAAATAATCAAAAGGTTATTAAAAAGAAAGATGTCTGGTATTCTATTTTAGGATACTCGTTATACTAAGACATAAAGTCTAATATATTCCACTGAAGCAACTCTCAACTTTTATTGAACATTTCCAGCATGCGTAGCACAATTACAATTTATTTGTGAATATATTAATCACAATAATAGGCCTAAAAGGTAGATGCCATTAGCATTCATATTTATAAGTGTGGAAAGTGAACAGAAAATGTAAGAGATTTACTGAATGTCACAAGGTAGTAAATATGGAGGTAAGATTTTAAGTGACTCAATGACCTGCAAGGCTAAACCATTCACAGCATTTCAAGTGTTCATTAAAGATTTACTATCTACACACACACACACACACACACACACACACACAAATCACAGAAGTATTTGAGTGTGTGCAGCACTGTACAGTTTGAACCATGGGCAGCAAAAAATGGAGAATGTCCAGCATTTGAAGGTGACTTCTTCGAAACTACTTCCTTAGTTTTAGACGCCATTGTTTCTTACATGGCCTGGCTGACTGTAAGAAATTTCTCACTGATTTCTCTACCTCTAGTTTTACATTTCCTCCTTCCCTGAGTAAGAGAACAACAAGTTTTACACAAGTTTGCAGTGACTTAATGAAATATAAATGATGCCATGTGGGTAGAAGTGATGTGTGATGTAACTTTCACTAAAAAGACGAGTCTCTCTCCTCCCCACTCACTTCATGTCCTAATGTGGCAATTATGAAATACTGTAGATTGCATAAACTGATAACAGCAGTATTAAAGAGTTGAATCTGTCCCAGACGTGACTCTGTGGGGGAGACATGTCTACCTCCCTTGGGTCACCGGACTTTCACTCTGTCTGAGAGAGAAGGAAATGTTCATGTCACAGATACTTCCATTTTGATGACTTTCTATTATAGTTTATGTTTTGTCTAGAAAACAGATCTCATAACTCATTCACCATACTGTGGCCCAAGAAAACTTAGAATATCTTTCTGCTTTTGTTTAAAATCTTAGGAAATCTGATGAAATGCTTTACTCAAAATAACCACACATTTGCACATGCAGCTTAGAAAACCCTTCAAAATCTGGAAGTATTTCCCTTTCTGCTACCTTTTTCCCTCTTTCAAGTCTGGCATTCATGGAACTTTGTTCTTGAACAGCCTCTCCTAGTTTTCGGAACTGGTACTTAGCGTTCTCTGTAGCTGATAAATTTTACCTGAATCTCTTTGGAACATGAAATCTTGTTTGAATCTCCTCAGGGAGGCCTCTCGTGGAATTGTTCCTCTCCTGATCAGTTCCTTTATCTTGCTGAAGTTTCATATCTTTATAATCCTTTCCAATCTTTGAATGTATTTGTTTGAAACCTGCCTTCTTCTTCCTCTCAGATTAGCTACTTCACAGCCGGATCCTCTGCAGTCTTACTCAGCTCTGCACGCTACCTTATCAAAAGCACTGTGTGATATTTACCGAGTCGGTAATGTGAAGTAATTCAGTATATGAAGAAACACAGGAGTGACTGACCAAGAGAATACAGATACATTCCTGTTTGTCGTTTGACATCTGTCAATTTTCTGTGGTTCCATATAGGGCATGAAGGTCAGCATTGGTTACAAAATGAAAAGTGAGTGAGAGGAGAATGTGGGAGGGAGAGGGGATGTGGGAGGGAAGAAACCTGGAAAAACGTGTTAGGTACATGTGCCAACTCCACGCAAAGAATGTGAGCATATTTTGTGCACTACTAACATACTAAAAAAACTGGAGATGAGTAACATACAGGGATACTTTTAAACGCATGATAAACCTAACTGACAACAGGTTTAAAGTTAGCTTTATTTTATAAAATAAAGTTAGCTTTATTTTAATTTTATATTCGTTAACATATGGATTTGAAGGATAATGAACTTCACTGATACAGTCAGGATTGTGTATCACTGTTTTTGAAAAAAAGGTGTTGTTTATTTGGCATAAGTTGAAGGAGGGAAAATAAGTAATTACTGGTTTTGGATCAGAAAGCTTTTACTGCTTTTAATTTTGTGATTAAAATATATTTAACTCACATGTATGCCATACAGTCTTTGGTTTCAAATATTAACTTCTTAAAATAAATGCATACATAAAAAAATACCATAGAAAACTACACTGAGCCCTAGTACTTTAGGAGAGTGGAGACCTTGCACTTGAAATTTACAAAAAAGACATAAAACAAAAACAAATAAAACAAAATGATGAAATAAAATTTTAAAAGACTGCCTAAGTTGTTTTAGTGCTGAAAAGTGGAAGTTACATATAATATTCCCTTATATTTCTTAGAACAGTACAGTGTGATAAAATATTTTTGGGCAGTAGAAAATTTAGTAGGAAAAATTATTATACAAACTAAGTTCATTTCTTTTGGATGCTTTTCTCTGTCTCGAGGTATCATAGAATTTTTATACCCTCATTGAAGCTATGGAGCAGTGATAACTAATGTTTCATAATGTCTGTAGCTAATTGCATTTGCCTTTTATGCTTCCATTACTTTTCAAACACTTTACTGAATGTCACAAGGTAGTAAATATGGAGGTAAGATTTTAAGTGACTCAATGACCTGCAATTTTTTTCCCTCCTCTCTATCACCACACTTCTGACCCTGGTAGCCCTTAACATAGAACTTTGCTGTAGTAGGTGCTAAAATATTTAGTTGAATAAGTTGTCATTAGGACTCATATCTTGCATATAAATTTTATTTTCCTAGTAGCTGTGTATAAGAAAGAAAATCATTTGCCTCAGGGAGTTTTAAATTTGTTCCTCTCCAATCATTGATTTCCTAATCAATGGGCGTATCATATCACCTTTTTGGAAATATTAGGGGTACATATGTGTGTGTTCTCTGTGTGTGTGTGTGTGTTCAATATGTTAACCTAATAAGACTTTAATTTTGGTGAACGATATGAAACAAAATCAGAAAAGCAACCAAGCTTGAAGCAAATATTATAAATTCATGCATCCAATATTTCAAATGTTTAATTAGCTCTCCCAGCATGATTCCTTCCAGGTAAAGTATTGTTTAATTTACTGGTAATATACAGCTTTATTCTTTCTCTCATTTTAGTATTAAGATTTTTATTGAACTATTTGAATTGTTTCCTCAGGAAACCAAAAAAGGGTCAAGAAAAGTCAGAAATACTTTCCAAGACATTTGAACAGTAAAATGACAAAATTCACATTTAATTTTTTTAGGTAGAATGCTGATGCATGGAAGATTTTATTCTTATATTTCATTTCAATGCTAATTCATTTGAGCGATTACATGGGTTGTGTTATATACTTGCTCCTTGAAGATAGGTAGGTATATGCACTACCGTAGGGATTTTAAACTGTAAGTTCAATAGATTCATAGAGTAAATATGCTCAGTAGGCCAGTAATGAAAAAATAATACCAAACATGTGCCAAAAATATGGTAAAATTAGGTCTGTGGAACATGAGTTCTATAAACTTGAGGCTAAGGAATCATTGGTGATGCTCAGAAAGACGGCATTGTCTGGGAACTTGGTGTGGGAAATTCAATTGTTTCATTTATCAGGAAAGAATAAATGTTGCTAGTATCTGCCAGCATGAGCCATAAGGAAGAAAGTGAACGTGAATTCCTGTCATGTGTCTTCATCTTTTCCACACAAATCACAATAGACAACAACAACTAAAATCTAGAAGTAGAAAACACTGAAAACAAGAAAGAAATAAATTAATTACTTTGGTATGGCTTGAATTATATGGTAGTCAGCTTTCATTTACTAGGAGAAAATACCTGAAACCAGCAATTTATTTGGCTCACAGTTATGAAGGCTTTAGTCCATGGTCAGCTGTCCCCAAGGGAGAAATGTGACTGAAAAGGGACACAGCGCCATGGTGCCACAAAGCTGCTAAGTTTATGGTGGTCAGGAATTGAAGCAGAGAAGCAACGCAAGAGAGAAAGAGGTAAGGCATAGTCCCCAAGAGTGCACCCCACAGCTCACCCAGGGTCATGCAGAAGTGCTCTCTGCTCATCTCCTAAGTGTCTTTCCAGCAAATTAAATGGATAATCAAGACTGATGTGAATCGTGTGTTCTCACCAAAAGATGTTGCATTTGTCACAGTCAGAGTCTGTAATTGGGGTCTTATTTATAAACAAGGCCTTTCTCAGTTGAAGAGTTAAATGAGGCTATAGGATAGAGCAACAGCTAATACAAGTGGTATCTTCAAAATAAGAATGAAGTTTAAAAACAGACACTGGAAAACAGGTAAAATACCACATTAGAGTCAGAGACAGGCACTGACAAGGTGCAGACATACATCAAAGTATGCTGAGGACTAACAGTAATCACCCAAAGTGGAGGAAGGAATGAAAGATTTGCTCCAAAGACTTCAGAATAGCCCTTCCAAAGTTTTCTAGTCTCTAATATCTAAAAAATACCTATTTTGCTTTTATGTAAAAGTAAATGTTTATACTAAAACTGATATTTGACAATAGAATAATATGCAATGAACACCTCTTCGGATTAAACACAAAAACTCTATTTGCTCACTTTTCAGCATTTTAAATATTTGCTAGGAGTGACTGTTGGAGAAAAAGTATGTTTCTGGTCAGTGAACCCTGATTAGAAGTCTTTAGTGAACTTCTACATTAAGAATTATTTTTGTCTGGCTCTTAAAATGTGTTTCTTATTTGTCTTCATCAGAGAATGGACCTCTAAAATTTCTATAATCAAAGATTTGTTTTCTTTTTGTTATCAAGTGTCAGCCCCTGATTCCTAGTAAGTGTACACAACATTAAAGGAATAAAAATGTTTTAAATAACACTTCACTTCCGATAACACCATCTCACAATATCCTGTTCTCCATCTCTTTTTTCTACTTTGATAATAGAACCCGCCTTCTTTCTGAAATTTTAAGTCATGAAACTTGTTTTACACTCCATTTAATGATTTTAATAGTAGTCAGATGAATTCTCTATAATTATTTGAGATATAATTAAATGACATTCATTTTTAAGTCATTTTCCCACAACTATTTATTATACACCTACTATATGTCAAATATGATAATAATTGCTGTAGATGAAAAGATAAATGAAACACAACTTCTCACCGCTAAGAACTCTGTCCTCTGCAGGGAGCCTGCAAGCAAATAGCTTACATTTAAGAGTGTTATACGGCACAACAGGATCAAAAACTGACACCAAGGAAAGAGTAAATAGTTCTAATTGAGAAATACATTGGAGGATGATGTTAGGGAAGAGTGTAACGGTTGATTCATTGTAGTAACTTGAAAGGTTTAGAAGATTAACTGACTCAGTACTTCTACATTCTAGGGTATAGAGGACCTCGCTAGGGTGGGTAGCCTGCTGCAATATAAGGGAGGATAAGAGGATTGCTCTCCTGATTTCTGCTCTTGTTGCTTTGCTGTCTTCCACTGCCATAAACAGGTGCCGCTCTGCTATGCCACACTCCTTTGGAGCCAGCTGATTACAGACTGAAAACTCTACAAACTGTGAGCTAAATGAAGCTTTTCTTCCTTAATTAGATATTTTGTCCAGCCAGTGAGAGAAAAGGAACTAAGATAGGGGTAACATTAAATCTGTTCTGAGGAAGTTCCACAATGCTTCACCTGCTGCCTGTGCTTTCTTTTTCGATTTTCCATGCAGGTCAATGTCCTAGGCCTTGATGTCTAGGTGAGGCCAGGTGACTTCCTGTCACTAGAGGAAGCAGACATGGCACCTATCATTCCCATGTCTCTCTGAAGCTCTTTCTTCTCTCAACACTTGATGGAAGTCAATGGAGGACTCAGAGGTCTTGGAGTCCCCGAACAAATCTGTGACTAGCAGCCTGCTGAATATCCGATGCTATGAAACAGATCTTCTCTATTATAGGTGACACCTGGGATTCTGGGGCTGTTTGTTTATTTGTTTGCTTGTATTAATTTGTCCATCATTATGAATGCAATATTCTTTTACATGCTGTAAATATATTGAAAATTGGAAACATAGTAATAGCTTTGCAGACCAAAAAATAAAAATTTGTAAAATAAGAAAGAAAATATATCAACAGACCAAGACACAAAAAATGTAATAGACTTTACAGAGAATAATGACCAAAAATGAAGAGTGCTAGATTACCCTGCACAAATACAGACTAGATACTCAAGGGAATGTCAGGAAATGTACCCCAAATTGCATAGATGCTAATGGGTTCTAACTGTCAAAATAAGCACGGAGAAACCCAGTATTATGGATTAAAAACTGGTGGTCAACTTAACACCAACTGAAGTAAATCAGCATGGTACTGAGTGTAGATACTCAACCTGAGGAATGTTCCCAGCATAAGTAGTGACGTGGAGAAGATGAGCGAGGCATTGTGGGTTTCTCTAAGGGTTGCTGTTTGAGCCATTGGTTCTCCCAGAGGAGCTCATCAGGATTATCCTCTCCAGTGTGAGTTTGACAATTGTCACTGGAGAAGCTCAGGACCTTCTTGGTGAGTACGGCTGTGGTTCACTTTGCATGAGTTCTGCTCCTTACATCAAGCATGGGAAGATGTGTGTCATTTAATATCCAGGAGAACTCATCACACTGGCTTTTTGGCATGTACTGGACTCTTCTTATCGTTGGAGGAGCTCAGGGCCTCCATGTGCCCTAGGATGGCTGTGGTGCTTTTCAGGGCAGCCCTGTTTCTTATTTTGAATGACCTCTCAGTTCCAGTATAGAACCCTGAACCTACCTTCACAGCTCCTTCACCCCACTGTCAAAGACTTTGTAGCTTCCACCACTGACCTTTGGGCCTTCCCAGCACAGATCCGTAAAACACTGGAATGAGTCCTTCTAGTGGGCTCTAGACCTCCAGTTGGACTCATTGCAGGCACTGTCATGGGCTCTAGGTATTCATCTGGACGCATGAAGGACATTGTTGTAGGATTCAGGCCCTTGGCTTAATATTCTGTGTCTTTAGTGTTATGGACAGATTTCCTACACCATCTTGTGTTAACTCTGGGTGACCATCATAAAATAATATTATAAATTCTGTGCCCTGATTCTAATTGTTCTCCTCACAACCCCTGAATATAATACCCAGAGAAGAAAGACTTCTCAAATCAAGAATACAAATAACATGGTCAGATATAAATTTCCTGGTTTTTCTCATTGTTTTGCTTTTTTTCTTTTCTGGTGGAATACTACTCCTAGCAGTATTTTTAATGATTTTAAATGAGAAAGATTTGGTAGTTAGAAAATCAGAATAACACTGAAATAGTTTAGAAGTGGTATGATTAGGCTTAAGTGTATCAGGGAACCTGGATTTGATAAAATCATTTTTTCTATTTTAAAAAGAGTAGACTATATAACCCAATTGAGGCTATCCACAGTCCAAAATTTTTCATTTCTTGATCTTTAATGGACTTTTTGAAAATGCTCTAGTTCTAACTCAAGAAACCTATGCTCTTCACTAAGTACTAACATAGTTACTATACTCCAAATTTCTCCAGATTTTGTGGCATTTTTTATCTGAGTGTTCAAGTAGTATGTGCATTCAATATTAAAATGCATGTTACTCTGACTATAGATCCTGTGTAATCCAACATCCTGTAGGATTCTGAGTTTAATTTTATCCCAGAAGTTCTCAGGTAGGAGAATGAAAAAGATAGGTGCTTATATGAACTGATAAATAGAAGACAGTGAGTGTAATTTATTGAGTCTTGTTTAGCATGAAAGGCCTATAGTTTTATGACCAATATCCTTATCAAAGACAATTACTACTTTCCACTGTGGTAGAAGGTCTGTGGAGGAAATTGCTGAGAAGGCAAGCAGTTTAGAACACAAAGAGCAGACCTAAATGCTTAGAAAAAAATGCTAAAAATATCTATATCTATATTTTTGTGTATCTATGTATCTGTATACCTATTACTATCTCTATGTGAGAAAGGTTAAATATATATGAAGCTATTTATTATTAACTTACTGACCCCAATACATTTCTGAATAATTATCCATTTATTACATAAATAAACTAAGGCAAAAAGGTTTAAAGACTTTCCCACAATCACAAAGCTAACCTTCTATCCCTTGCAGCATAACGGGTTGCCAAAATTATTTTAAAACTCAAAGGAAACAATCTATAGCATAATTTACAATGTAACAGGTTAGATACATATTTTCGGAAAGAAAGATTTGCTTTATTAGCTCCTCCTGGAATATTCATTTATTAATTAATTTAATAATTTATTCACCTGTATTTTGTTACCTATCTATAAAAAGGAACTACATTCATATACCAGTAATCTCACATGTAAGCATTGTGTGAGGGAAACATATCATATACATAATTTTATTTGACAACTGAACAAATATTAATTGATCATGTAGTCAGTGCAATCAGTCTTTAATGGCCTGTTATAGTGGATATCTTTGCATTCTCATTTTACAAAAAATTATTTTATCCAGATTATATAGCTAGGAAAAAGTAACAGTGTTTAGACTGCATAACTTACCCCCATGCTCTCCCTTTGTCTTGTATGACTTCCACTGACAACAAGCACTCGGCATAAATCCGATCCTAGAGAAAGGACTCCAGAACAGAGTCTGTTGGCAGTATTTGTTGGTCCAGACAGTTCTAACAGAGACTCTTCTGGAGTTTCACTTATTGAGGTGCTTGCTTCACTATGAGTGAGAACATTATGATACTCTTTAAATTGCCAGGGTGCCAATATCAGTTAAAACCATATTCTGAACACAAATTGAGCTCCTTTTAACCAGCAGCACTGCTGTGGTAAGAGAAAAGATAATTGTTGATACTTGATGCACTGGCCATGAAGACCATTTAAATAACTCTCCCAATTGCCCAACCCATTAATATTGAAGAAGTGACATGTGAACAGATGGATAAGACTTGGCAGCTTTTCCCACAAGTTAAATATATATATATATATCCTGACAACATCTAAACATCTCTGCAATGCTCTATTACACGCAGGCTTGTTTCAGCTAATCTAAGTTTCCAAAACTTTGTGTTAGCCAGCACTTGAAGCAAACAGTATCTTTGTGATACCAAGCTAGTATGCCTGTTTCACACAGGCATCTCATCCTTTAAACACAAGAAAAAACAGTTTAAAAAGTTATTTGTTCTCAGTTACGCAAAATATTAATTCTAATATGATGCTTCCATTGTGCTATGAGTGTGAATTCACAGTGGTCCTATTCATCAGTACTAGGAATTTTCTACTGTTCTTAACAAAGTGTGTATAATAAGTAAATAGCTGCAACAAATAATGCAGACATCAAAGAGGAGATTCGCGATCCGTTTTAGAAATTTCCTTAAACTGTGTGCTTGGAACATTCTAAGAATAATTATTATTTATGGAGCATAGATACAATATGCCATGTACCAGGCAAGAACATGTAAATATATTACACCATTTAATTTTTAGACAGAATTTAAACATTGGTATTTATATGTATATGCTACACTCTAAGTTTTTGAAACCTAGAAAGGGTAGCTAACTCATGATTACCAAATATCACAAAGTGGTACCAGAATTGGAGCTCCTCTTGTCTAACTCCAAGACTAAACTATTATCCACTAAATCAACCCTTTCTCTCCATATGGGATGATGAAATTTAAGGATAGAAAAATCAATACTAACTAATGATTATTGCAGCTTGTACTGTTTATGGAACTGAATTAGGTATTTTATGGATATGCTGTGTTATTTGATACACATAGCCTATTAAAAGACAATGTTATTCCCATTGTTTAATTTAAAAGAAACCTTAAGTGTCAACAGCTTAAGCAATGCCTATTAGAGGATGTAGTTAGTCAGAGATGAATCCACAGTTCTGAACAAGGTGGGCTCGTCAAAACTAAGTCCAAAGCTGGAGAGGTGCTTTGATTTCTCCCTTCACCCTTCTCTCCACAAACAAGCCCTGTTGTTTACAATCTTAATTTGAAAATCATTATAAATCCCAGGCCCTTTCAAACTTTCTCTAGGAACATGCCTTAGGCCAACAATGTGACTCATATCTGTTGAACATTCTTTCTCCTCAGTGATATTCCTGGAGCATTGCTCACAGGTTGGAAAATTGCCCATTTCTAAGGCATATGACATCTTCTGAAAGCATCCTTTCCCTTCCCGTGTTACCAACACCATCTACCCTTTCAGTCAGTTGCACTGCATGCTGTCTTGATGCGTGATCACGGTATCTCTGTATCATGAGATACTAGACCTGAACGGGTCCAGTAACTTATGTGTCCACATAAATGTCTTATTTTTACCCTAGTTCCTCATTTGACAACATCACTATAGCAGAGCCACATTGCATGACATAAAACCCTAGCTCCCTCTATGGTACTAGAAAAATAAATTCCAGACTTAATACCTACTAGAGATGGCCTTCATGACTTGATCCATTTATTCTTCTCTAGAATCAACCTCTGTCACTACTGGCATTGTGCTGTAAAATTTTGTAATCCTGAACTGATTATACTTTTCTGATAAACACCTGGGTTTCCTTCATTTCAGAATTTTGTCTGCAACATCAGCTTTATAATGAACATATGCTTTAATTTCAGTCTCCTTACTAAATATTCCACATCTTTGACAGTTTCTTAGATATCACCTTCTCTATTTCTCTACATCAATCTTTAAACCCAAATCTTTTGGAAAATTCCATGATGACATTAGGGTTAGAAAAATACTTAGCATTTTTCATCTCTGATGCTTTGAATGTGCTCTTATAATACTGTTGTTTTTGAATAAGTGACTTCTCCTAGTTAGAGCTGTTAGTAAATCCTCAGTGTTCAAAGTAAAAGATTGGATTACTAGAAAAAAAACTCCAAAATATATATAAGTTTTTAAAAATCTGGGGATCGAACTCACGACTTTGTGCTTGCCAGGCAGGCACTGTGCCGTTGAGCTAAATCCCTAGACCAACTTCTGAATATCCTTTTTTCCTTTTTAAAGAAAATCTTCATAGATCTATGAAAATAAAGTTTTAAAAATTCAGAGCTACAAATATCATAGAAAAAAAAGTATAGTTCCATCGGTGCTTCTCTGTTAAGGATATGCCTATCTAGGAATCTGTTAAAAGCGACTGTTTCTGAAATGAGCTAAAATTATTGCTTTTCTCTGTTATGCTTTCTCTCTTTCTCTCTTTATGTTTGTTTCTGCTCTGTGTCACTCTTGCATATACATTTTCATTTTATGCATTATCTAAATGTGTTAATTCAGTATTTGTGAAGCATATACTATAGCAAAAGTTTGAATATTAAAATTTAACATTGTTCCACATTTTAAAATCTTTCCCATCTGGTGAAATAGCTGACGATTTCCATACATCTCAGAAGAATCTTCCACATTTAGTTCTATAGTTATTTTGAAAAAGATAAGAACGTCCAAATAGAAAGTCAGATAAGGCTTTGTTTTACTCTGTTCCTATTGCTATCAAAATGCATTCAACAGGATAATTTTTAAATAATAGAAATTGATTTATGATTGTCCAGGGAACTGTAAAGTTAAGTAGATTGCCTATTTGTTGAGAGCCCATTTCTTGCACACAACTTTTTCTCGAAGCATATTCTCTTGATAGAAAGGACTTTGCTTCCCTCAGACATGTATTACAAAGACACCGCCAATACAGAACTCTCATGACCTACTCTTGGTCTGGTGTCTCTGCTTCTTCACACTTTTGCACTGAGGCTGAAATTGCCATATATGAACCTTGGAAGGCACACACATTCATACTTGGAAGTACCATGCATGCATCAGAGAAGATGTATTTTGAGCTTTTCTAAAAGAATTTTCAAGATTTGTGTATACAAAAATTAAAATGCTGGAAAGACTTTGTTCTATTAGGTTTCCCTTTGGACAATATTGACTTTTTTATTTTTTCTGAAACAGAAATTGAGACCGTACTACAGTCAGTTTCTGGTATCTCTGAGAAATTAGCTCCAGTAGCCCTTAAAATTATAAAAATTTGACCATAGTAAATATCTTGTATAAAGTAGCCTGATATTTGTATATAGCATGTGCACATCCACCTGTACACATTGAAATGTTTCCATATTATTTATAATACCTGTCAGTATAATACCTATGATACAACATAAATGCTCTAATAACCTTTAAGTTTTTAATTTACTTTCTTAGGAACCCTAGTATTTGCCAGGGATATAGCTCAGCAGCACAGAACCTGTCAGGCAAGAGTGAGGTTATTCAATTAGCACCAAATAAACAAATAAATAAAATTTAAAATAAAGAAAAAGAAATCCTAATGTTTCAAAGGGTAAGTCATTTTAAGTCTTGATTCACCATTGTCTGATTTTTTTTTAAATCGGTACCAGGGATCAAACTCACGACTGCATGCTTGCGAGGCAGGCACTTATGCCACTGAGCTAAATCCCCAGCCCCCATTGTCTGATTTCTTTCAGTGAGCTCAAACCGGAAGCACAGGCGTGCAAACACATTCTTCTGGATGGTGAATCTGTCGGATGCTGCCTTCCATATGAATGAGAGATACGTATCCCTTTAGACTGAAGAAAAATATGTTTTCATTATTATTTTAAAATATGATACATTTCTTTGCCGAGATTTATGTTTATGTCATGTTTACTGACACTATATGTTTTATTTTTAAAAATGACTTACCCTTGCCCATTTCCAGATGGCTTTTGCTGTCTTTGTTATGTGTGAGTGGAATTGGTTTGTCAGATCTTATCTACTAAAGATATTATGCAATTAATTTGTTATGACATTTAATCTTAGTTTGCTATTTCCTTAAGAGGTACATTAGAATATTAAATTTCACCTAAAAATAAAATAATAATTTCCAAAGGAATCATTCAAACTGAAGATTTATCATTATCTTATTCAGTTTATTAGTGCGATGTAAATACCTTGCCCATAAGGTTGAAATATCATAAAATCCTATTGTGCAACAGGAGACAACTCAACATCCAACACAATCAAATTAGCTATGTAATTCTTCCTCTTCATTAACTATTCTCTACTCTACCATGAAAAGTGGCTGTACAAATAAAAAATAAAGTTTCAAACAATACTTAGGACTCAAACTAATTTATATTTGAATTTTAGAATCTAGTGTGAATTTTATTTGTCTTAATAGCAACCTGGTCATAAAATGTTAACAGTTGATACTTGTTTTTTAATGGAGGAAGTGGTCTACAAGACCAATTAGCCTGAGGTTCACAAAAGTAGTAATATGGTCCCAGGATAAACAAGCTCTTGTAGCCTGAAAGCCTTTGGGCAAAAGTCATAGATACAAAAAGCAAGATATTGCATCACCTGCTACAGGACATTTGCAAACATTAACTAAAACACTTGTCTTTAGTTAAGCACACTGTACCATTTGCTTCTACTCTGTCCTGTATTTGCCCCTGATATATACAGATGCACTCTTATAAAAGTTTGATAAATTCTGTTCATCCCTCAATAGGGACTTTAATAGTAACTTCATCACAAAAGCCTTCCTAGGACTGCATGTCTGGATTAAATAAAAGATTTTTAAATTTAGATATACTATTTGTACATTTTTATGGGATACATTAAGGTAAATCCATCAACATATAATGTTCAAATCAGGGTGCTATGCAACATTTTTTCCAACGTTTCACCCATTCACCATATTTAAGAATCAAGAATTTTATACTCTTCCAGACCTTTTGACATGCGTTATTCACTGTTTAACCAGTAGCTATTCTGCTGTGTTAAAGAACTGAAGTAATTCCTGCATTCTATATTTTGATTCTCCTATTAAACCACTTTTATATCCCCTGTCTTTCTAGCCTACCAATCATCCAGTGGCCACTGTTTCATCTCATTCCATAAGATTTATAACTTAACTTCCACGAATAAAGAGAACGTGCAGTCCTGTATTTGTATTTCTGTGTCTGATTTATCTCACTTGGCATGACCTTTAGTAACATCCATCTGAATTATTGCAAATCATAGAAATTACAGTAATGTTAAGTGTTTTATTTTCTTTTTAACTTGTGTTACGTAGTAATGGGGTTCAGTGTGCTATTTCAACACATGCATGTAGCACCTTCTGAAAGTACCAGGATAGCATTTTCTTAATTTTTTATTTCTTTATATTTAGATCCTTCCAGCTACTCCCCTTTCTTGTAAGTCATCATAAAATATTCAATAGGTAATATGAACAAGAGTCACCCTTCTGTTTTGTGCAAAATGCTTCTATTAACTGTGCTTTTGTATGTGTTATTCAACTTCCTTTTATCTATTTCCCCCATTTTCCCCAATTTCTAATAATCACTATTTTACATTCGGGTTGACTTCTTTTTACCATACATGAAAGCATATGTGTTATCATTGGTTGGATTATTTCACTTAACATAATGTCCTTCAGTTTCTTTCATTTTGGCGAAACTGCCAGGATTCAGTTTTTCAGTGAGGAATGATATTCCACTGCATGTGTGTAGGCATATATACATACGCTTAGCTGTGGGCCTGGGACAGTGACGACTCCCATAGGCTTTTTTCCCAGGTGACAGAAGGGTGCTTTTTAATCTCCTTGATGTGCGCGCTTTCTTAGTTTCTTAGATCTCCATGTAGACTTCAATGTTTTGTTAGATACTTTGGCTAGCATCTCTTTCTCAGATTTTTCATTCCCCATTTCCAGATGTCATGGCCTGCTTTCTGTTATATTTTACATGTCTAATTCTTCTAATAAATCTATTATTTTTGTAATGTATCATGATCTGTTTTTCTACCTGAACTCTAGTTGACAAAGTTAGTGTAGTGTAAATTTCCAGGATGTATCATGATATATTAAATTGCTCCCATATGTGAAAATATTTAGCTTGCTCTTGCCTTATCAAACTTAACTGTATGATGAACACTATGTCTTTCTTAACATATTCCAATATAATGCAGCTTTATATTTATTTTCAGGATTTCTGCTTAACAATCCCTTCAATGAGTAAAAGGAAATTGGAACACACACACACACACACACACACACACACACACACACACACACACATATACATCTATCAAATGCTTCTGTACGAAGGTAGATCATCGGAGTTTTCTAGAAAGACAAAACGAGTATGAGATGGATGATCGGTAGATGTGAAAGACATTATTAGGGGCTACCTTAGGTGACTGTGGGGTTTGAAGAGTTCTGTTCAGGCCTCCGGCATGCTGAGAACTGAAAGCCATGATGCAGCTTCTCTGTAGAACCCCAAGTCCCTAGAGCAGAGCTGTTACTGTGGGATGGGGAGGGGCTGGAGCACTTCATTTTGAACATTTCCATTGGTTTTAGCTGATCCCTACTAACTACAGAACTTAATAGTGGGTATCGGCTGTGCCATCGATCCAAAGGGACATGTTAGGTCCCTGTTGCTGAACCTACTAAGGGTACAGTAAGAAGATGACTGGGTGACACTGGCGCTCTGAACTGGAAGATCTGTAAAGCCGAGGGTGAAGAGGCTGGCTAGCAGGATTTCCAGATAAGAGTGTCCTTTTTGCTTCCATGCTGTTAGAGGATGCATCAGGGATGGGGTGCGATTCAGTGCAGCGTCAAAAGAGACCTTCCATCCTCCTCAGGGCTACTCACAGGAACCTGCAGAGGCCCACGTGAAGACTGGTATTTGTCATCTGAAATCTTTAGAAGAGAACGTTGGAAGAGGGGAAGAACTGGAATGAATAGTAACTGGTCTAAATCAAAAACATTGCAGATAAACACCTGGGACTGAAAGTGGCCTGTTTAGTGGCAGAGGGAAGGAATGTACCCACACCATGTGGCAGATACAGCCATGATGCGTGAGCCCAGCTGGGCTGCTCCACGGAGCACCACCCAGGAGGGATGCAGGAAGGTGCCCAGCAGAGGTGGAGACGCTCCAAGGCTGGACCTGCTGCAGAATGCGGGGTCTGAGGCTTGAGTGACAGGCCAGGGAAAACCCAGGCCATCACAGAATTTCAGTGGAATGTTTCTTGAAGAATAAAACTCTGACAAATCCACAGAAGTTTTCATGAGAGAAAAAGTCACCTTTAAAATCCACTAACCCAGATCACATAACTCTTTTTAAAACTCTGATTTCATCTCTTTGCGTTTATCACAACTATAAGACGAGAGGAGTCAAAAACTATAATCAAGATGGGACTAAGTGTGAAGAAAAGGGATATTAAAGTACAAAAATAGATCAAAGGTTTGTTAGGCCTATGTTCCACCATTCCTGGCTTCCAGGATTCAAGCAGTCACCAACTAGGAGACATGAGAAAACACAAACTTTAAATTTGTTCTGTGTTAGACCATGCTGGATTTTATTGCAGCAACTAAACTCTGGTGGTTTAGCTAACTAAAGTGGTCAGGGAAAGTTTTATTATATTAAAAAGTCCTAAACTTGGATTGCACTGAGATTTAACCCAAGAGACACAGAAATGTGAGCCCCCAGATTTAGATGAAAAATAGAAAATATTTTTCTTTGAGCTTTAAAAGTTCCTATACTTTGTACATGCTAGGTAAAGATGAATTTGTTTATGAACAAAACAGAAGTAGCAAAACTATCTACTTATATAAAATGATCCTGTTATTCCTTACACTGTCAAAAAAGGTAAAATTCACCAATAGATATTGTTTAACTTCTGCTTTAATTTCCTTCATGACCCACTGATTGCTCAAGAGTGTATTACTCAGTTTCCATGTGTTTGTGAAGTTTTTGCAGTTGCTTTTATCGTTAATTTCTAGTTTCATGGTACTATGATCTGATAACATGCATAGGATAATTTCAATTCTTTTGTGTTTACCTAAATACATATGGTCTATGTTAGAGAATGTCCCATGTATAGCTGAGAAGAATGTATATTCTGATGTTGTTGGGTGGAATACTCTATAAACCTCTATCAAGTCCATTTGTTCACAGGTGTGATTCAGTTCTGTTATTTTTTTATTGATTTTCTGTCTAGTTGATCTGTCCCCTTTGTGTCAATGGTATATTAAAGTCTCCTGTTATAATTGTGTTATTGATTATTTGATCTTTTATTTCTGTTAATATTTGCTTTGTATATCTGGGTGTTCTGGAATTCGGTGCATATATATTTAAGATTGTTATCTCTTCCTCTTGAAGTTTTCCGCTAACTAGTATGTAGTGACCTTCTTTATTTCTTTGGATCATTCTTAGTCCCATTTGACCCAGCTATTCCACTTCTAGCCATATTCCTAGAAGAACTGAAAACATCATACCACAGTGATATATGTACACCCATGTTTATATCAGCACAATTTGTAATATCCAGATCTTGGAAACAACCTAAGTGCCCATCAACTGAGGAATCGATAAAAAAGTTGTGGTATTTTTATACAGTGGATTACAACTCAGCTATAAAGAATGATCACATTGAGATATTTATAAATAAGTGGACACAACTTGAGACCATACTCATAAGCAAAATAAACCAAACTCACATGTGTAAATACCATATAGTCTCCCTAGTATGAGAGTTGATAAGTGTATATAAGATTGTATGGTAATCATGATTCCCCATTTCATTGCTTTGAAGCCTTTCAATATTTTCATTCATCAGTTGGAATGGTTTTACTCTGTTTTGTTTCACTTTATTATGTGTGATGGTATGAACAGCTGTTTCTAAGAAAAAAAAACATTATGACAGCTATTGCTGATTCAATATCATCTTGCTTAGAAGTCCTACGATGCTTCTATTCTTCTATTACCATTGGTTCTATCAAGTTGTGTCTTACTGAGAGTTTAATATATGTGATAGTATAAACAAAATTTTTCATTGAAAATGAGATATGATAGTAGCCATTGATTATTCTCTGTTATTTGGTTCAGAATGCACTGTAATTCTTTCATTCTTTGAATGGTTTTATAATATTTTGTTATGTTTGATATTATTGTATTTGAAACTATGCTCAACTATAACAGAGAAAGAGATATTTTGATAGCTACTGTTAATGTCCAGTTGTCTTATTGTAAAATACTGTGTTGCTTATGTTGTTCTGTTCTGATATGCTTTGTTCTGCCCTCTTTTGTTTCATTCTTTTAAAAGTTAAAAAAAAGAGAGAGATAAATAATCACTTGCTAACAGAAAAAAAAATTCACCAATAGGAGAATTCTTTACATATTATGTTGCACAACATAAAGAAGCATTAGATTTACATCCTAAAGGAATTTTAAGCTTACCTCAGGTAAGGAGGCAGAGGATTAGTCATTTTACACTTAGTCTATGGATCAGTTGGGAATTCTTCATCTTATTGATCTTTTTGATAAATACAGATTTTAAAAAATTTCATATTCTAGGGAACTCAGCAAAATAAGTTAGTCTAATGTTTGATTTTTTTTAATTTTAGCAATGGTTGAGATATTGACATATTTTAAATTTGAAGTCAGCAATTTGCTCTGAAAAATAAAAATTTATCATAACCATTTCCTTTCAATTTTTAACTGATGCACAATTTTAAATTGTGTGTATTTATAAGAACCATGAGTTCTTGTCAGTACTTTGGATTAAATGCATGGTCTTCACCTGAACTCCATCTTTGGCCCCTTTTAAATGTTTTTATTTTTACACAGGAGTCTTGCTGAGTCATTAAATTACCCAAGCTGGTCTCAAGCTTGTGACTCTCCTGACTCAGCCTCCTAACCTGCTAAGGTTACAGGTGTCTGCCACCACACTTGGTCTGTGAGATGTTTTGATACATGTATTGATAGATGTATTGATACATTGTATAATGTTCAAGTTAGGAATATATATTCTTCAGGACGGTTCAAATTGAAAGGTTCTACAGGCTATCTATGATAACTGGGCCATGTAATTCTCAGCTAAGAAAGAATCCCTACACTTACCTGAATGTGTTCATGAACAGCACAGGGTATGTGGCGCAGTGGGAGAGCAGGCTGTAAATATGCAGCATTAACATAAAATTCTAAATGAAAATACTGTGAACAACACTGTTGTGATCTGGCAAAGGGATACTTTGCTTTAGTTTTAGATGAATTATATTCAGTGACCATCAGTGTAATGTGCCACCGGGCTTGCATTCTTAAATGGAAAACTTCTCTACGCCTTGACGAAGCAAATGATTTTCCATTATCTATGAATAAATTCATTGTGTGTCAAAGGCGTCATAAAATAAAAACTCCATTTACAAAGAGAAGATATTACGGGACACCTAAAGAAGTAGGAAGAGTGTTGCTCCTGGAAGCTATTAAGCTTCAGTTCCAGTTCACTTACAGACTGACTGTGGGTCTTGGGAGAGTCACTTACTCTTTCCACGAGTGGCACAAAAATAGTAGTTAAAAAGCAAAAGCGACAGTTGATACCTGCTTAGTATGGGTGCTGTAGAGTTTTAAAAAATCTATTCGCAGAATATTCATGCCTGCCTACTCTGTATGAAATAATGCTATCTTCTTTATTTTACAGATGAGATAGTGACCTCACGCAGCCTTCATGGTTTTTCTGGAGCCATGGAAAGTTAGAAGCAGAATCAGATTTTCTGACTGCACTGGTTATTTATTTCTATAGAACGACTTCCTCTTCTCTGTTTGTGAATCCTGTGACTTAAAAGAAAACCGTTCTGTCTCTTGTCACTGGCTGCAGTGATTGACAGTGAGTGACCGCATGAAGTCGTCTGGTGCCCTGATTGTTGGGTGCAGTTTGGGCTGGAGGATGAGACATTCATCTGTGGAACACAGCTATGCCGTCTCGAGCCTGGGAATTCTATTCTGGCCCAAAGTACAATGGTGCACATGGGCTTTTCAGAGCACGGTGGTTGTTTTCAAGAGGAGCATTCCCCAAAGCAATAGTATTTGCTCAAAGTCCAAAAACAAGGATGCTAGGCCTGTATATTCTTTGAAGTAAAGCAGCATCTATGTAATTGCAGTTTTGAGAACCTACTTAAGTTTGTATGAAGGGGCACTACAGGACATGAATACGTGGGGATTGAGAGCTTTGCGTGGAAATCTACCACTGCGTCATCTTGTTTTGTGATGGTGTGGGTTCCAATCATTTCAAACTGGGGTTAGCCAATGGAAAATGGAAAACAAAGATCACACGCAGCAGAATTATTCATCATTGTCTACAATACTCCTTGAGTACTGTGACCCTGCAATATGTGTGTAGAAATCTAAAGTAAATTGTCTTTTTGCATGCCTGTCCATTCTCTTACTTTAAATGTGTCACACAGCTGAAACAGAGACTGACAACACAGACTTCGAGGTCAGTTTAACTTTTGTTAAAGTATTAACTCCTGCAATTACAAGTAGTGTAACTCTGACATCGTAAAGAATAATGTATGCAGCTTCTCTGTTAGAAAAATACAGAATAATAACAAGTAGTCATAAGTCAACTCCTTCTCTTGTTGGGTGTGAGAAATAATACAGGGTGATAAGAAAGCTTCACGTGAGGTCCGAATCTAGCGGGGATGCTTTTTACTATACCCAAAGAAGACTTCAGTGTAGCAAATCTAAATTTTGCACTACAAACTTAGCAAAAATGTAACTGTTATCTTCTTGAGAGTGGAATTTAATTTCTGTTGTAAGGCTCCCTTTTACATGGGTGGTTTTATCATAGCTGATGCGAGGAAGTGGCTACAAGTTTAAGACTATCTTACATCCTTCACCTCAGGTAGAATCTAATCATATATGCTAGACAAGGTAATCTTAGCTACTGTCCAGGAATATCAGAGAGCAGGCAAATGGACCTAAGGTTCCCAGCTAGATTCTGAGATAAGGAAATGGCCAGGATTTGTGCTCGTGTCATGTTCTATACTTGGACTAAAGATCTTTATGTTTCATGCATTACATTGTGATCCCACAGTAATTTGGAATTAAAAAAAGTTTTCCATGTTTTGTGGAGGATTAAGGAAACAAGTGAGGAAAAGAAAAGACAAAGCAGAAGAGGAGTGGTCGTGTGTTTAGGGTCACTGCACTGCACCAATGATCCTGATGGAAGTTGTTTTAAGATCAGGGGCCTCCCGGGACCCGTCCAGCTCCACATTTGGTACCATTCCTAGAGATCCCTAAAATCAAACATAGAACTAGAGCAGAACCTCTTCGAAGGTGAGGCTCTAAACTGATGCAGCTCGCAATTCTTTATCACAGTCAGATTTCCAGAAATAACTCTCTTCCGATTAGGGACAGAATTGTAAAATTTGGCACTGAATTTCTCTTAGATTTTGTCAAGTCTGTATGAATCCCAAGAAATGTGATTACATATGCTTTTTTCCACATTTTTACAGAGAAAATCGTATTTCTACTATCAGATATGGAAACCTTTATCATCTCCCTGTTATAAAATCAGAGCAAAGAACTATTCTCTGTGTTGGAATAGTAGGTGGGTAAAATTGGAATATATAAAATCGAACTTTCTAAATTATTTTCATGTGTGAATTCTTGAGAATGTGTTTTAAGTTTTAATCCTTGGATTTTTTTGTTGTTTTTTGTTTTAAATTTAGAGATGGGTTGATGGACTTATAAGAAAATAAAGCACTAGGATATTGCTGTAGGGTGTCAGCCACTTAAGCAGAGAACACTTCCGCTCAGGATATCAAAGCTTCCTGCGGCCTCCAGGGATCCGCCTGGTAGATTCTCGCAAGCCCAGTTTCAGTAAGAAGGACAGAAATATTCACTCCTAATGAGCTTTCGTTTGCCCTGTTATGACATGGGATTCAAGATCTCGAAACAACTGGGCCATGGTGACTTTATCTATGGTTTTCTCATGTCTTCTAGCTAGCATGGTGCTACGTTTATGCATTGCGTGTCAAACTCCATACATCAACCTCGGAGAGAGGAGCTACGCAGTCACATCACAGAGCGGGCGAGGACCGATGCTTGAGTTCCGTGTCACAGCTCACCGAGCAGCCTTCCCCGAAGCAGCTGCCCCGGCCTGTCAGAGACTCAGGCGGAACACGCTGGGTTTCACACCTTGGCTTCCAGCATACCCTCCCAGGCAGCTGGCATGCAATGGGACCTTCAGAAACAAATCACAGTGCTTCCCCCCATCCCCCACAGTCTTTGTTCTTCTCTGGCAAATGGTGACAATGGATCCACTACCTTAGGAATAATGCTGCATGACCAAGTCAAACGTGTTTTTTTGTTTCAATGCTTCACTGAACAGAATCCAACATAGGCTTGTAAGTCAGCAGCATGTGTCTTTCGTTGGTACTGGGAAGAGTAAGTCTTCCAGGCAGCATAGGAAATGGCAGAAGGAAACACTGACCTGCTCATGAAAAACATAGCTCACCATGTAACTGCTGCTTTGCTCTGGGAGCCTGCTGGCAGTGGAGAAGAGGGCTGCCAGCTCAATTCTGCTGGTCAGAGGGCTTCATATGGCTCTAGTGCCTCCGAGATAGAAGCAAGTCTACCTCAGTTAAAATGCCAGCATTTAGCAGAAAGAAACCAGCTAGAGATTCCTCCTCAATGTTTATCATCATCCTCTTTATGTGCTTTAGTAATTAATGAATACTCTTTACCTGAGAACCGATGTATATAAAAAAGATTTGTTTAAAACTTACCTTGGTTCTTCTTCCTCTTCTTTTTTTTTTATTTTTAGTATTAACTTTTTGTATGGCTGTTACAGAAAATGTAAAGTTTAGAAGGAAACTTCGCCTTTCCTTCTTTCTCTCTAACGGTGCGTCTCCATTATTTTGAGCAATTTGTCATTGCAGAGCCTGCTTGTTTACTTATGGGGTAAATAACATGAGCAGTATCAATAGCTTTCATAAAGGCATTGGAGGCATTATTAACCTACAGATTAACAACCAAATTCCTGTCAAACAGCACCATTTTCTACTGGAGTAGATAGCATGAAAGTACTATTATTGTGAAAGTTTACCTGTTTTTGAGAATTTGATGATGTAGCATAGAAAACTGTATTTTAGATAACTTTTAAGTGTATCTACTGGTATACACCAAGCCTTGTCCTAAGAAGCTGGTGTATCTCTGTTTTCACTTCTCCAGAATCCCCCTAAACTACATACACCTACTATTGCTATTAGAGCAGTCTAAAGAAGTAACCCAAAAGGAGACAGGGACCTCAATGGATCTCAGTCAGGTTACATTTTAGTTCACTGACTTTGGTCACAGAAAAAGAAATGTTTAGGATGTGATATAAAAATATCTCTTAGAGAGAATTTTAAATGGACAGACTCAGAGAAAGTAGACTGCACGCCCTCAAGAGAGCTGTGTCACTGTCTGGAGCTGGGGCTGGGCATAGGTGTGTGACCTTGGGGCATCTCTGCAGTGTAATGTCCAGCCACCCAGCGGTGAGCAACGTAAGAATGCATAATACTCACAAGTGGTCAAAGTGGCGATACACTGCCCTCCTAACAGTGCTGTTTTCACAAAGATGCAAGGCAGTAGAGAAGGACAGTGCACAGGCAACAAACGGAGCCTTAAAGTCCAATTTCAGGCTTAGGTATATTGAAGAGTCCTGGATAAATGTTTGACATTTGATTCCTGGAAGACAGAGAATCTTTGTATTCATGAGCATTTTGTGTGTCCTGAAGCTACTGTAGAATTTTAAAACTATGGTTTTCCTTTTCTATCTTTACTTATATTTATTTCTTCCAACCAACCTCTACATATCTATTTTATAAATGAAGTATAGAAGTTTAATAAGACTAAACCATTTGTCAAAAATTACATAGATAGTTCCTGACTCCTTCATTATATATCTTATCCTGCTATTTTATTTTATTTTATTTTATTTTATTTTATTTTATTTTATTTATTTGCAGAAAAGAGAGGACATAGTTAGTACCGGCTGCTGCAGAGGCAGAGTGGAGATGTTGAACTCATACTTTCTCTAAATAAAAAACATAGCAAAACAATAAAATTAATCATCTTGTAGTTCTAGCTTTTAGCAAAAGCTACAAAATAAATTGAAAAACTGTCTATACTAAAAAGTTTGCAGAACCCTAATAAACGAGTCAGGCTGGTGGTGACTTACGTTGGGACCTTTCCATTCTGTATCTTCCCAGGCCACTGGAACAGGGACAGGAGAGAGACCTGAGCTCACTTAAAGCCCATTAAACACACCATCCATCCTAGGGCACAGGAAGTCCTTGTTCTTGGGGGAAGGGGAACCAACTCAGAACTCTGCTCAACTGGGGGCTCAAGGAATGCCAAGTAGAGCACACGGACACACATCTAGAATAGAGTAAGACTCGCAAAAGCCAAAGACAGGAAAACCTTGAAAGCAGCAAGTGACAAATGACTTATTACACACGAGAAATGCTCAAGATTCAAAGCTAATCTCATCTGGAACCACAAAGGACAGAAAACAGGTGAAGGGCATCGCAGTATTGAAAGAAAAATACCATCAAAAAACTGAATTCTCCTTTAAAATGAAGGAAAAATTAAATATTTCTAGATAAACCAGGATGGGGAAAACAGATTTGTCCCGGAAGAAAGGGACTCACAGGCTAAACTGAAAGGATGTTAAAAGATAACTTGAATTCACAAGAGAGAATACAGAGCATTAGTAAAGGTAGATTGCATATGTAAATATACTGAAAAAAGAAGTATATTGTTTGTTGTAAAACAACTGTTTTGGACAAAAATATATAAAGTAGCAAGTGTAAATGTCTGATAAATTATAACATGCAAAGGAGAATTACTTTGGGGAGTTTTTAGCTTCCTTTTTTATAATACATTTGAGATATATAGTAATTGTATTCAGTAGATAAATATATCACATCTTAGTCACTTTCGCTAATTTGTAGGATAACAATTGCTTGAACAACAGGAAACGTGATTTCAAGCAAGTTTAATACACAAAGAAGAACAGATGGTTAATAAGCACATAGAAAGATAAAGAGCGCGGGAGGGTTAGGAAAGGTAAATCAGTGGTTGCACTGCTTCAAAATGACTAGAATGCTGAAACTACACTGAGCATAGTGGATCCTGTCTGTAATCCTCGCATTTCAAGAGACTGATGTAGGAAGATTATGAGTTCAAGGCCAGCCTCGGCATTTTAGAGGTTTAATGAGACCCTGTTTCAAAATTTAAAAATAATTTAAGGACTGGAGATGTAGGTCAGTGCAAAGGCCCTGAGTTCATTTCCCAGTACTGGAAAAATTAAGTGGTTAAAACCAAACAGGCAAGTGAAAACAAGAATTGGCCAAATATGGAGAAGACGTATTGACTAGACGGAGAAGAGTCCCTCATCCACTGCTGGTATGAACATAAATATGCAGTCATTTTTGTTTGTTTTGTTTTGTTTTGGGTACTGAGAATTGAACTCGCAACTTCACACTTGCCAAGTCAGCACTATGCTGTGAGCCTTATCCCCAGCCCACATAGTCTTTTGAAGAAAAAAAAAAGAAAGTTTTCTCAATATATTGCATGTAGACATTATGTCCCCAAATTTTTATTTCTTAGTATACGATTAAGAGATATGAAAGCATGTCTAAATAGAAAACCTATACACAATATTTATAATGACATTATTCACAATCATTAAAAGTAAAAAGCCAACATTTTTACCAACTATTAATGGATAAACAGATGTGGTATAGTCATGCAGTGCAAAGTTATGTAGTAATAAAAAAGGAAATAAAGTTCTATAACAGTACAATGTGGACGACCTTCAACACTTACGCTTCTGAAAGAAGCCAGACAGAAAATGTGAATAATTAACATATACAAAAGTCTGAAAAAGACAGATCTATAGAGATTGGAACTGCATTCGTGGTTCACTATTGTTTTGGGAAATAGGAATGGAGAGTGACTATTTATGGACTCTTGGTATCTTCTTGGCATTTTTAAATACTCTAAAATTAGGTTTCAGTAGTTATTCTACAACTCTGTAAGTAGCCTAACAAAAACTCAGTGAACTGCAGACTTTACATGCATAGAATTTATGGTACATGAAAACATAACAGAAAGCATATGTGGGGGGGGAGAAGAAAGAGCCACTGAGTTGCAAGGAGAAAAGTTTGATGAGAACAAGACTTCTCTGAGGAGTTTGCAATCTGTTTGTAGCTTAGAAACAAATGCAGCGCCCCAGGGAAAACATTTAAGTTCTTTTGTCCCTGACGTCTGGGGCCACAGCTAGTAGAAAGGAACTAGTTACATCCATTTCTATGGTGGATGATTCCATAATTTACATCAGGAACTTTGTCAAATACAGTTAAAGAATTTTACATTTCTCAAGTTAACAATTCTCCAAAATTGAAAGGCTTTTAAAAAACATTTGTATATAGATTACCTTGCTTATCAGACTCGGATGAGCATCTTTCCAATACTGAACTGATGGCAACTTAAAACCAAAAGGAAGAGAAATGGGAGAATCAGTCTCACAGAATTGAAATGGGTTAAGGTTTAAGCATTGCAGTGAAGTTAAATGAAATATGTTCTTAAAAATTAACACAATTCTTGACACAAACCCAAATGTTAGAAAATGATATCAGAGGTATATATTTGCTATTGTTGTCATTACATGACTGTCATTTGTACAACTACTGTTGCCTTTTTATTTTTGAAGTGTGTGTGTGTGTGTGTGTGTGTGTGGTTTACTAAGTGGGTACAGTCCATTCTAAACTACAGGCTGAAACACATTTTAAGAACAAAAACTCATGTAACTCCCCTCTTTCTCTCTCTTTCTCTCTCTCGCTCTCTAAACAAGTGGATGTGGAAAGCTATAAACTGAACCTAATGGCTCCATAGCATGCCTTCATACTTTCTGCCTTAAGGTGTCATATTATACAATATGCCGTACATCACTTGGGACTTTGAAATAAAATTCCATCCTGGCTACTAAGAAAGCAATAAAGCTCTGATAGTTATAATGAGTGCTTCAGTCTCAAGTGAGTTACTGCATGGATACAAGCATTTCAGTTACCTTTTTCCTACAAGATGGTGCAGAGAGAGCATTCACTTAACCAAGTATGAATTGCTTGTAACACCTATAATTTATTTTTCTATTTTAGAAATAAAGAGCATGTTTCCAAACTAATATTATCAAATGTTTTACCCTTTTATTTAAAAGAGCATTAAAATGCTTTTAGTGTTCCTTTAAAATATAAAAGTCACTAATTATAGAAATAAAAGAAACTATTCCAAGATAACATCACCAAATAAAATGCAAAATAAAGACCAGGGGATATTCAACAAACAAATCGCTTCATTGAAGCTTCTAGAGAAAAAACGTTTGACATTTCCCCTGTTGATCACTGACTTCTTAACTGTACTAGGAATAGTTTTCTGGTAACAGTAACCATGAGGATAATATTACCTCCTGTTCTTCTGTTCCTCCATGCTCTAAGTTGCTAGGCTAGGAGTTTGACTTTAGGAAAGCTCCTCCTCTCAAGAAGTACAAAATTCATAGGTAATATGGGTGTGTAGAGTGGTTTTGAGAACTATTTTGGACATAATAAAGAGCTGAAATTTTTTTCAGATTCTTTGATATTTTCATCCTCTCTAGGAACAATCCACATCTTGACTGTTTTTTGAATCACTAATTGATTCAATGAATGTTTATTTAATATACAAGATGTGCTAAACCCTGTCATAGCTAATGAATACATAGCATCAAACAAATAGATATGCCATGGTCTTAAGAGGTAAAAACTCTTATAATATATTCAGATATTGATGATATTAATGATATTGACATCATCATGTTAACGATATTGATAATAGCATGGTATTGATAATATCAGCATTGATACTATGACATTATCACATATATCCATGATAGCTAAAATTGTGATGAGTAATATGAAATATATCCACAGGCTATGTTGGTAGAATATGGAGATTAGCAAAAAGGAGACTCGGGAGAGATGAGAGATACAGTTAGGAAAGAGATTGATAAGATGTGAATGGACATTTTAACATGGGAATGAACAGAAGAAAGAAAGGAGAGAAACATGAATCCAAGTGCTGTCCCTATGAGCACGTGTGCTTGCGATCACCACGAATTCGTTTGCTGTGAGATGTGACCAAGGTGAGCAAGATATTTGCATGTGGGAGCCTGAAAGCATAGGACAGACTGCGCTACAGAGAGAATGGTGGAGTTAGAGGCGCAAGAATGCATGAATTCACTCCAGATGGAACAAGAGACATCTCTTAAATCAGCAAAATTCAACAGATGGCAGTTGTAGGAAAGGCTCCGGGGGAATTAGAAGGGACACGTAAGGCATGAGGGTCTAGCAAATAATGTGTTAGGAAGAGCACAAGGCTTGCTGGGGCCTGATGCTAATAGCAGAAATATGAGCTGCAGTGAGCTGCATACTTTAGCCTTGGCCTCTTGCCAAAGCATCAGGGAAAACTGCACAAGGAGGAGGATGTGGTTTGCTAAGTGCAGGAAGACAGGGGTAAGGTTGCACAGATTAGAGTAGGTTATCACATCTAGACGGATCTTTTAAAATCAAACATCATATTAATGATTTTTTGCCCTAAAAATGTAGTGGCTTCTCTCTCCATGTAAAATAGTGCTCTTTCACATGACCTTCTCAAACTCATCCTAAAGCACTGCCTTGTACTTAAAATGCTTCTCTCACCCAGACATCCCTGTAAAACAAGAAAGTCTTTATTATGGAATGCCTTTAGAAAATTGCTTTATGAAAAAAGAAAAAATAATCCCAACACTTTTAGTTTAGAGAACTTGTCTCCTTGTTGATTTTAAAAAGTTCTTTTTTTATTCAGCATACACTAATTATATGTCTGTGATTGGTGTTTAAGCATATTTCCAGTGTCTATGCTATTGTGTCATATAGCAAACATATTATGCCACCTTTTGTCCACTACATCAGTCAGTTTTCCTATTACTGGGACACAATGTCTATTCCCCACAGTTTAAGTAGCCCTTTAATTTGGCTCACAGTTCTGGGACGCAGTCCATGGTTGGCTGGCTCAAAGGCAGAAGCATTATGTTCAAATGACTTAGGAAAGTCACTCAACTTATGCCAAGCAGAAAGCAAAGAGAGAGGGAAGGAGAAGAGGAAGGAGATCATGTATGTGCCAGTGGCCCAATCCAGGGACGCACCTCTTCTGACAGACCTCACCACCTAAATACACATCTAGCTATAAAATTATTGGTGTGACAATAATTGGTGTGAAAGAAAAAACATATGCATATGTTTATATGTACATATATTAAAAAACAGTTAATATAGTTATACTATGGATTTCTCTGAGTTCATTGAAGACAAAGATTTGTGCTGGTATTGTTCAGACAATTGAATGTAGATGTCTTGTGCTCTGATTCAGGAAATCTGAGTAATTTAGGAATGAAAACACACACCATATGCACCATTTTTGCCCCCTGATTGACGTGTTTTGAAATTTCATTGTAGCTTCTCCTTCTTCTCCTTCTTTATTCTCTTTCTTTCTTTCTTTCTTTCTTCCTTCCTTCCTTTCTTTCTTTCTTCCTTTTTCTTTCTTTCTTTCTTTCTTTCTTTCTTTCTTTCTTTCTTTCTTTCTTTCTTCCTTCCTTCCTTCCTTCCTTCCTTCCTTCCTTCTTTTCTTCTTTTCTTCCTTTCTTCCTTTCTTCCTTTCTTCCTGTCCTTGAATAAAATGGATTTGACAAAAAAGAAAAACAAAATTATCAATAAGTCAACAGCTGGTGAGTGTTGTGCTCCCTGCGATCTAATCACCTTTCCAATACCCCCCTTTGAAAACCTAAGACTTGGGTACTTTCTGGATCTAAACAATAACAATAAATTAATCATCCAGTCATTTATTTTAAAAAATTCTGCCAACATACAATACGCATTTGCCAAAGCAAACTATTCCATATTAGATGTACAAATGATATCATTAAAAGTTCAGCCTGAAACTTCCCACCAGTGTGCCGGCAGCCTTTCTACACCAGTCTGGTCTCAGGCCGAAGGGCCGTTGATAATATTGATGCTCCCTACCTTTCTAGACTCTCACAGAATCCACGTCCCGGCTCTCCCTGGTTCTGCCAAGGCACAGTGACCTCACTGTCCTTAAAACATGTGACACTTACCTCTGCCTTTAAGCTTTTGAAATTATTGCCTTCTTCCTTCTTGTCACTCTCTGTTTTCTAGCTTCCTTTCACTGAAGTCTAACTCAACTCAAGTGATACCTCCTTACATGACATCCCGGTCCCCTCCACACACACACACCCAGAGCTCTGGTTAGTGTGTCTACTTATCTTCTTGATAGTTGTCTCTTTAGAGGAATGGAATCCATATGAGCTTGTTTCCTTCACTGACTGCAGTTCCAGAACCTTGCACTTGGAGCTTATAATTGTTTCTTGAACAAATGACAGAGGGTGTGGAGTTTAGATGAAATGGAAGGAATATTTTTTGTAAAACTAGATATATTTGGAGCATTCTCAGTACTTTTGGAAAGCAGCCAGTGTTTTGAAGACAAGTTTAATATATAGAAAACAGAAAGGAAAATTGACAGAATAAAAATTCTTTGAAGATTTACAGCACAACACTATTCTCTGCAATAACCAACACTTCTATTTCACATAAGCTACTCATATTTGCTTTAAAATGATAATTTTTCAAGCCCTGTGGTAACAATTTCAAGACAACAATTGCATTTTTTGATATATTCTATTCTTGGGTAGGGAAAGGACTCAAGAAAAACCAGTGTTTGAAAATGAGGTCAATAAGGAAGACAATTTCAGAATCCTTCACTTGCACTAATATATGTCATTCAGCACGAGGCAAATGGGACCAACACAATACCATAGGAGCTTCAGAAAAAAACATTATTTGTTCATTTTCCAAGAGCTCAAAGATGGAGGTATATTGCTTTGGTGGACTTCTGTGTAGCTCCCACATCAGAACATTTCAAGTCTCCTTATTATGTAGTAAAACTATATTTCACAAAGACCCCCAAATAACCCCAAGCTTTCGTTAAGAGCACAACATGCACAAAAATAAAACATGTGCGTATGCTACCTATACCATGATTAAGTGTTATATAGAAAAAAACAAGTGCAATGAGATGGGAGCACCCACAAACAAACCTATATGTGAGAAGGTAAAGCAAATAAACTAATTTTCATAACCTGACATTCACAGATGTTAATCCAACTTCAGTCTTTCCTGTTCACTCGGCAAACTCAAATGAGTCTTGCAAAGCGTCAACTGAATCGAAGAAACAAATAGCCCTCTGCTTTTCCTTGTCTAACACACTTCTTTCATTTAATAGGATTGGTTTACCTCACCCCAAAGACTTCTGGTATTTTCCTGTTCTTCTTTTTCACTTTTACCCAACTTCTTTCTGAGTATATATTTTCTATTCCAAGCATACTAAATCGTTTACATTTTTAAAAACAAGCCATCCAAACATGCCCCTGGGACTTAGCACATGTAGTTCCTATCTAAGGAAATCTGTGAATGTCATTTTCCTCTTGTCATACTTTATCTTTCCTATGTTTTCAGACTACAATCATTACTTCTCCCTAACCCAACCCAAACCTAGCCTTCCGCAATGGGAGGCCCATAGCACTGAAAGGGTCATACTGACGTCATCACTTGTTACCATAATCATCACTGTGCCTCTCAAAGGAAGAGAGTATTATGTTAGATTTTGAGAAAAACGCAATTACTAAATGTAGTTTCATTGAGTATTAGCTGTGAATATTTGAGCAAATTATATAGATTTTCTCAGCCTGTAGTTCTTTATCTCACTACTGCAATTAACACTCCCTAAATCATTAATTTGCTGTATTATTGTCACACTCCCTGGTATATAATAACAACTCAATCTATGTTAGTCTCTATCCCTTTACTTACAAATGGTGCTTTGCAAACCTCTGTAGTATAATGATTCTTTCTTATGTAAATCAATACTTGATAGACTATTGGAACACCATGATTTTCAGTTAATGTTACTGGATAGTAGTATTAACGTTCATAAATAAAATGTGTTAAAAAGAATAGAGGTATTTTTTAATCTATTACCCCAATAAGCTTCAAAATGTATTTGCTTCTTTACAGAAAGACACATTTAGTGTCTCAAAATAGAAACCTCACAGTTGTGTTCATCAACAAATAAGTAACTTCCTGCATGATTTATTATGAAGATTTTGATGAATGTTCTTTCTAAAGAGCTTAAGGTGAAATAGTACATTATCAGAAAAGATAAATATCTTTTCTTTACAGCCTATAACTTTTTAAAACAACAATTATACTCTAAATAGTATAGAAAGTTTTTGACTGTATATATTTTATGTGTATAATGTTAGGATTAAGTGGCTTTGTCGTGGAATTGGAGATGTATTATATCTATTGTACAAATACTTTAAGGCATATTGAGACGGTAGCCATGTGTAAGGAAAGCTATACTGTCATCTAGAAAATAGCAGTGTAATCTACTTGGTCAAAAAAAAAAATCTGAGTCTGAAACAGTGATTGGTTTTCTTCTTGCTCAGTGACATCAGGTAAATATTGAAACCTCTTCATAACCCACAATTTTCCATGGAGCCTTACTAATGTCTTATTATTAGGTCTAATGAAATAATTATCTCTAGTTGGAATCTTCAAGAAGCATGAATTTAAGGAACTCACTAATGAAAACATAAAGATTGTTGGCAGTGCCTTGTAATGCTGAAGCAGTCTTATTAAGAACAGAAGCAATGTAGACAACAAAAAGCACTAATAGCTACAGATGGGACTCAGACTTGAGATCCTCCTGCCTCAGCTTCCACAGAGCTTTGATTGCACTGTTTTACTAATATTCCATCCTTAGGATTTACTGTGTTCCTTTGAATTGTCATTCTTTTATCTTGGTTCATTTTCTCTGTGTTTTAATACTATCCCTTGGAATTTGTTTTTCATTTTATTTTTTGGGAATATTTGCTTTTCATTCTGTGCACGTGAAATTGTATTGATTCCTTCTTTTCTCTGACAGGATTGTTTCATTGGGTATAGAATTCTTCCATAGAAGACACTTTCTATTTCCATAAGGAGGAGATGACTCTATTTTTAATCTGGCTTCCACCAAAATTACTGAAATGAGCATTTAGTTTAATTACCATTCTTAAACCAGTAATCAGTCTACTTGAAAAACCTATGCAAGTATTCTCTATGTTGTTTACAGTCAGATTTTGTAAGCTGCCCTCGTGGCTTTATTTATTTATTTTTTGAAATGCTGTAATTTCTATGTGATGCTTCTGATGGACGGCGCATCACAGATTCCAGTGCTCTAAAGACTGTAAATCTCCCTCAATTTAGTAAGGCAAAGTACAAATGAAGAAAATGATAAAACATGGGTGGGAAGAGACAAGGGGACAGACCTTGTCCAACAGGCAAGTGGACAAAGGGAGCAAGGAGAGTGGGGAGGGGAATGAGGGGACTGAACGTAGGCCATGAACAGGAGGCCACGCCCCAATCCGCCTAAACGTTAGTAGGCCTCACTTCCTCGGACAAATGCTATCAGGAGGAAAGTTTTGACATCCTCAGGTAACCGTTCCTCAATGTGAGTGAAAACTGCATGGATGACAAACGTAGGTACTAATAAAATAAGTTGGAAAAAAGGACAGAATTTTATTTCTTTGTTTTCCATGTGAACTGTTATTTTTGCAAACTTGCTTCATTATTTTTGACAAGGCCATTACACCTGAGGTTGCATGCATGCAACATGTTTTAGCTTTTCCTGGAATCAGGGTGGATTCACATATAGACCCCATAAGATCTCTGGTACCTTTCACAGTGTCTCCCTATACGTTTTGCATGACTGAAAAGATTTCCTGATGCTTAAAAATTTTATATTCTTAATTTATTATTTTAATTGTCATTCTTAAATTTATAATTTATTTTCTGTGTGTGTGTATGTGTATATATATATATATATATATATATATATATATAATTTTTGCTATTGACTTGTTTGGTTGTGTTTTGTTTTGTATTGTTTTTTTGAGACAGGGCCGCACTATGCACTTCAGGTTGGCCTTGAGCTCACTCTGCAATCCAGCCTGGCCTCAAACTCACAGCAATCTTTCTGCCTCACTCTCCCAAGTGGTAGGATTACAAGTGTGAACCGCCATGTCCAGCTGTTATTTTATATATTTTAAAAATATTTTTTTAACTGCATAGGGAGAACCTGCTTCAAAAAAAGAATACTAACAACAAACATTAAAAGGCATAAATTCTATTATCTTTTGTATAAAGTAGCATGCTTGATATTCATCTATCTTTTCTCTGTCATAAAGAGGCATTCACTTTTGGAGTGATATTTTAGTATAGCAATGTCATACATATTACGAATATGCCTACGTTTCTAATCAATCTTCCCTCCTAAGCATTTGACATAATTAAGATTTGAAATACCAGCCATGGCTAGAGCTTGGTGGCACTGTGTCTGCCTAGCAAGTGTGAGGTCATGCGTTTGATTCCTGGTACAAAAAATAAAAAAAATTTGGAATGCCAGTATATCCTTAGATACATAACACATTTCCATATAACATGAAAATTTGCTTTTGGGCTATCTTTTAAAATTATTGTACAGGAAAACTAAAAAAAAAGACATTATCTCTATTTGGAGCTGACTTATTGAGTTTGAAAGATAAAAAGTAATTCATCCTCTTTACTGGAGAGATTTGCTTATATTGAGAGAGCCTCTGTGTAACTTCTAGGCCTCCTAATTTTCCGTGTTTTCTGATGTAATACATACCGGTAATTTCTGCAGCCACACCTAGCACCCTCATATCGATCTGCACATTGGCACTCAAAATCTGGTGTCAAAGTCTGTTTTGGAAGTGATATTTCTCTCATCAAAAAAGTATTTTATCTTGGAACAAGAACTATCCTGTCTTCCTTCCACTGGCTGCGAAGTGGTAGACAACTATTTAGATTGTGACATAAGGTGAAATCCCAAGTTCCTTATACTTCTTTACAAATTAGCATTGACTTTTGTGAGCAAAGACATCACCAACAATCCTCTACACAAGCTTTTTGTGGAACTATGTCAGCATTTCTTCAAAATGAACAAGTCGGTGCATTTTGGGGGCACAAACATGAATATATTTGGAAATATACTTACAGACTGCTGTGAGTGGTCACATTCTTTAACGTTGTTATAAGAAAAACTGTAAGGATTACTATTTTTCCCCATTCTAGGCCACATTGTGTTCTTAACTGTCTACTTTCAGCTGTTTAAATAGGTGTACAGTTTTGTCTTGTGCTGTTAAAAATGCTTTGTTTTGAAATCAGTTCAAAATTTTCACAGTTATATAAATAGTACAGCAATTATGTTATTTAATTATACATTGCATCATAATCATTATAAATCACATAATGATTATATAATTTAATGATACTTTCCAGCTTTTTCATATGATCCTTTCCTATTTCTATTGTTCTGAAGAGCTTGAATCACTTAGCAGCAAAATGCAGGTATGATAACCTAACTGTTCTTCATGCATATTTCTTTAAATCAATAACACTCTCCTATATTAACAGGGTGCAGTACCATGCCAGAACCTTCCTTACAGATCCCGTGTGCAAACCTAACATTACACGTATTTCCTTGTGATGTCTCTTTAGCCCCCTTCACTCTTAATTCATTTCTTCATTATGTCTTTCATGCTCTGAATATCTTGTGCAAAATGAAAGTAATTTTGAGGTTTGCTTATAAATTTCTGTTTGCCTGATGTTTCTCCTCAAAATTACATCACTGCCAGAAATATCAAATTTATGTCAAGGTGTTATCAGTGAGGCCTACTAAGAGACACAGAATGTCAGTTTGTCCCAACAATGTTTGATGTTAACTTTTAAGAATTGATTAAAATCATATCTTGTTTCTCAAATTAATCTTTTGGGTGAAGACTTAGGGATAGAGGAAGAGGGGGAGTGAAGAATAGGAGGAAAAAATGATTGAGATGCATTGTGTATTTGTACCAACTTCCCATGATGAATTCTTCCATTATATGTCCCAAGTTCGTGCCTATAAAAAGACAGTTAATGCACATCTTCATTCATTCATTTGTTCATTTTGTAGGTAAAAATTTGCAACTTTTTGCACATTTTGTCCTCTATCAATCTTCGCAATACCCTTATTGGCCTCCACTCATGATTCTTGTTTGATACAGTCATTCTTTTGATGGTTGCTAAGGAGTATGTCACAAATATCTGCCTTTCTCTATTTTTTAATATCATTTTCCCAATTATGAAGTAACATTATTCTACCTTATTTATTCATAGATTTATTTATTCATTTTGAAGTGTGGTTTGGTGAATTACTGTTTTGCTCAAAAGAATAGACAATCATTATTATTTTAGATATTCAGATTTCCATAGATTAAATTTAGGTGAAAATTGTGCTTTATTATTCTTTGCAAAGCTTTGGACAAATGATATTTCAGGACCACCTTAAATTTCTTTATTTCATCTCACTAATTTCTTCAAGATATCCTGGTAGATTCTAGAGCATGTACTATTTTCAAAACCAAATACTAGTGACAAATCTGCTTGTTGTTGGAGTGGTGTAATTGTTTAGAACCTCTTAATAAAAAAACTAATGTAAGTACCTGCATCTTTTCTTTCTCTTTCTCTGTCTCATTTCCATTCCTCTCTGTCTCTCTCAGTTCCTCTCTGTTTTACACAAAAATAAACATGCACATTTACAACTTGCCACACACACACACACACAAACACACACACACAAAGCACATGTCTAAAAATATGGCTGTATGTATTTCTATAGTTGTATACTTAAAGCCAAAATAATAAGTTTACAAAATTTCTTATCCCCATAGAACATCACAAGGTATATTCAAGGTTTCTTTTTTTCTAACTAATAACTTCTAGTAGTCAGAAGGCCTGATTCCAATTGCTTCTCATATATTTGCTTTTTTGCTTGATTTTCCTATATATTTGATCTCCTGGCTTGAATGCAATTTTTTCAACCCAACATAATTCCTTTTGGACTTGTCAGTGTATTACTTGACTCCATGAATAATTTTCAATTAAAAACAAAGATTAATGAACTTAAATTTTATTTTATTCCTTGAATATAGCTATCATTTTACTGTGTTTTCAGTAGATTTTCTGAATAGTATCAATGCATGGGGACATACATGGAGATCACACAGCCATCACAAAAGTAGATTTCACTGTTTACTAGGAAACTTTACTAAAATACTAATGTGTGAATGAAATTCTATTTTTTTCTTTTATGTCAACTGCTTTGCTTGTTCTTCTCATGGTCATAGTTTCATATGCTCCGTTTTTATGCTTTATTTTTAAATTTTTTTTGAATAAAAAGGCTAATTTAACAAAGAAAAAGAAAACATATGCATAGCTAATCTGAAAAGGAAGATATTACAAAATAGAATTTAACTTCAAATTAGTAAAATGTGCTATGTAGCAATAACACTTAATGTGCTATGTTGTTATTAGTATTGCCCATGGAGTAATCCAAATACTTGTTATGAAATATTCTGAAACTTTTTTTTTATTGTTCAGTTACTCCAGTAGAGGAGTTCTGTAACTTTTATGCTAATAGATTATTTCATTAAATTCATTCACATAGATATTCTAATATATATAATCTCCAGTTCATTCTAGAAATAATTTTATCTTAAATTGTTTTAGCTGTTTTTAGTAATATTTATATTTATTATTATATGACTATGAAACTTTGAAATTTTGTGTTCTTGGTTTCTTCCTAAGTGATTCTATTATAGTTCTTTAGCTTTTTATTCTTTTTTTCTTTCCTTTATCCCATACATAACTATATTTTATTAGTACATATTTGTAGTTCGTGATGCTTCCATTTTTTTTCTTTTTCTTTCTTTCTTTTTTTGTCGGTACCGGGGATTGAACTCACGACCGTGTGCTTGCAAGGCAGGTGCTTATGCCGCTGAGCTAAATCCCCAGCCTCAATGCTTACATTTCCTGTCTGGAGCTGGCACATGTGCATAATACATCTTAATGCTTTTTTTTTATCCCTTTGCCTTTCCTCTCTCCCACCTCCTTCTAGCTCTTGGTCCTCTTCCCTTCTGAAAAAGATCTAGCCACCTACTACCTATTATATTTCTGTTACATTGCTCTTTGTTTATAATCCATGTTTCTCACATAAGAGAACCCATGTGATATTTAAGTTTCTGTGTCTGATTTTTTTCACTTAACAACGTGGTCTCACATTGCATCTGTTTTCCTGCAAATGACTCAACTATATCTTTCTTTGTAGCAGAATAAACACTGCGTTTTCCATTGTGTATGAGTAGATCTCCTTTGTACACTTATCTATAGATGAACACACAGCCAGACTGCTTCCAAGAGTTAGCTACTATGAATTGTGTTGCCTTAAACATGTATATGTGTCTATCACTGTAATACAAGGTTTGTAATTCTTTTGAAGTATGTCAGAAGGGGAAGAGCTGTGTAAAATGGAATTTCTAGGTTTAGATTTTTGAGGAATCTCTATACTGTACTGTAATGTACTGTACTAGTTTATGCTCCAATCTGTGATGTTGAAGGATTCTTATTTCTCTTACAGCTACATCAATATTTGTTATTAATTTCTTTGTGAAAGCCACTCTTTTGGAGTATGATGAAATCTAAGTGCTGTTTTAATTTGCATTTCTCCTATTAGCCAGAAATGTCATATCTATCTATCTATATCTATATCTATATCTATATCTATATCTATATCTATATCTATATCTATATCTATATCTATCTGTCTCCATATATATAATTTGTACTTCTGTGAAGTGTCTATTCATTTGTGTTGCCCAATTTTGATTAGGTCTTTTATTTGGGGGATGTCTAATTTTCTTGAATTCTTTGTATATTTTAGATACTAGTCTTCTGAGGACTATCTGGAAAAATTTCCCATTCTGTAGGCTGTGTTGGTCTTTTGCAGTGCAGAAGAATTTTAATTTGATATGATCCCAAGTTAATTCTAGATATATTTTCCTGTGCAACCTGATTCTGTTCAGAAAATCCTTGCCTATGCCTATGACTTCAAGAGTTTTATGTATTTTATCTTCCAGCTGGTTATGTTTAGTTCTTTGATCCACTTTCATTTCAGATTATGCATGGTAAGAGAAACTTCCATAGATATCCATGAACTATAGTCTACTCTTGATGTTTAGATAGTTTATCCAGGAGAGAACTGAAAAGCATTCCCACTCCAGTCTCTCATTTCTTAGTCTTAGACTGTGCCACCTAACTCATATCATTTATGACTCCTTTTCCATAATTGAGAATTTTTTTCTAGCCAAATTTCTTCTGTCTCTTGAGCTCAGTAGTACCCTTTGGCTCCATTTCAAATGGAAATATTGAATTTCACATTTCCTATGTCAACTTCTTTGTATGCACCCATATTCATTAAAAATATGTTCTGTTTCCAAGAGCAAGTAATGCCCACCTGCCTTTCATTTATAGGTAAAGACAATCAAACAAGTGACTGTTTGCAAAATTTAAGAATATTTCAAAATGTCTTCTTGTCTCGACCTCTTATGAAGAAATGGATAGCAAAGTTTTAGTAGTAGCAACATGTAGGAAAAAAGAAAGGAAATCCGTAAAAATTATTATTTTCTACCTTACCAATCTGATACTATAAGACAAATTGTGCAGAATAATTTTTGGATAGTAAACTAAACAAAAAACACCAAATAGAACAGAGAAAACACTAAATTTGGTTCTTTTTACTCCAAATATTCTACTACCTTATGTTTTGTTGCAAATATGCACAATGTATTCCCCAGATAAACTGTTTCCTATATTTTGTGATGGGCATCAGAGAGCTTTAATGTGCTCTTTTGCCTAGATTTCGAGTCAAAAAAAATTGAAACAACTTTTAGGAAATTAAAGTTCATTTACTCTAGTAAAAATAAAGTTCTTTTTAATGTGAAAACAGTAGAGAAAATTAAAGAGGAAAAATAAATTGCTTTAACTACATAAAATGAAAAACTATCTCAATAATAAAATGCAGGATAAGGAGAATAAAAACTGATAAACTGGATTAACAAGATGTTTACAGCCTTAGTACGTTTGATGTTAGCCAAAAGGCTGAAAAGTGAAATACCCTTGGTAAAAACTTCCTTAATTTGATATTAAAGATAAAATCATAAAAGAAAACAGACACCTGACATACATTTGAGTATTATATAGAAAATGTTCAACTTCAGCTTTAGTACTAATACTAACAAATGCAGTTAAAATCTACTAGCATTTCACATAACAATTCAATAAAATAATAAATCCCTAATAAATCCACTAAAACCATCTTTTATGGATCATTTGCTATCTATTAGATCCTAAATGAGACAATTTACATAACCAATCAATGAATCCTGTATACTCATCCTTATGAATAAAGCATGTATCTCTCATTTATAGATGAAGCTATTGCTACAGTTTTCTGTCTTCCCAACTGCAAATCTGGTAAGTTTCTCAGCCTAGAAATAACTACCATACAAAACCTTTTGTAAGCAATTACTGTTGTTGCCTATCTAATTAGAAAATGAATACACTTTAAATGATATTGTAGTGTGTTAGCTAGTGCCATAAAATAAATAGTCATTAACTGCTGCTGGATTTATATATTGGTATACTTTTAGAAATAATTATCCAATTCATATTAATAGCTATAGAATAATGAGAACACTTTGATTCAGGGTTTCTTCTTTCAGAATTCTATCCCAAACAAACTCTGATATACTGACAAAAGTTTATGCAAAAATATATGCATCATGGTGTATTTTTCAGTGTCAAAAACAGTAGTAAAGAGACTAACAGTCTAGCAATTGATAAATAAATGACCAGGTATCTTGAAAATGATGCACCATGCAAAAAAAATGATTTTTTAATTGTGTGTAAATTTACCCCTAACATAATAAGAAGTCAAGTTTTTTTAACATAGCCAAGGTCAAACAACTACAACCCCTTTTTGCCCAACTTTGCAGACCTCTGCTAACAGGAATTAAAATACTAAGAAACGAGGGAAGGGGACAGTAGTGACTGCTGATGCAAAATGTTTTGAAGTGAATTCAGTTTTCATCTACTTAAATGGAAAGTTCTGGGGAAAAAATGTGGTACCACTACAATTTACTAACATGTTGTACAGTACAACTTTTCTGCATTTTAAGTGTTTTAAGTAATGTATATGTTTTATTACAACTGTACTTACATAGTATTTTCAACTTTGTGTGTTAAAATACAGACACAAAATATAATTAAAATATTATCAGTGGCTAATACTGAGTGCTAGTATTACAGATATTTTCATATGTTTTGTTCTACATACCTGTCTTCTGAAAATGTACCAGGACTGTGAATTATTTTTATGTTAAAGTTAAACCATATTTTTAAGTAGTAGCATTACCCAAATCAGTGTCTGTATGGGGGGTAAATAAAATAGTATAAACAAGGGGGTAAAGAGTTCACTGTAAATCAAATGTTTAATCAGTAAATTAACACTAGTGTTTCATTCTGAAGTTACTAAATAGGTGCCTTTAAAATAAACATATTGAAAGCTCTGAAAGTAGCTTTAAATATGAGGTTGTCAACAGAGGCAACTCAGAAATATTCTCTTCCACGGTTTTCTCCAGTTGTACATTATTCCTTAAGTCTCCAAAGGATGAGAATGAAAATGTTCTTCAGTAATTACACAACACTTCTCCCAGTCTTTTACAACAGGTATGTTAATCTGTTTTTTATTTTTCTCTCTGTCCTGTGAGTCTATGTTTAAACTACACAGAAATATTTTCTATAAGAGTTTGACTGAATCAGATAGATCGCATTTTGTTAAGTTGATCAAAACTGAAAATCTAATAGTATTAGCAAAACTCATCTAAAGTAGATCATTCAGTGATAGTTCATTTTAAGAAAATCATATTTTAGGTCCAGGGTTTTAGCTCAGCAGCATAAGTGCCTGCCTGGCAAGTGTGAGGTCATAAGTTTGATCCCCAGTATTAGAAAAAAAATAGTAAATTAAAATTTTAAAAAATGTAGTATTTTACTTCTAGGCTATGTGTATTTAGGGAAAGAAAGTACTGAATTAGAAATGGATCTCAAAATACCTATTCTTGATCTTTTTTGAGCAATTCTCAGAAGGCAGTTTAGACACAGATGATTATGACTGATAACATTTACTTTCTTTCCACAAGTCACAGCACATAGAGAACTGATACAAAATACTCTGATTTTATCTTACAATTCACATACAGCCCGGTTCATGTGACTATTGCCTTTCTCTTTTCCCTCTCTATTCCAGAGAGCCTTCCTAGATCCTTCAAGATTTCATTTACTAGAAGGACAGTAGTGAGTCCAAATAGTCTATTTTTGAAGAAAGGACACTTCAGATTTCTCAGAACATAAAGTTGAGACTATAATGTTAAGTTAAATAAATTAGATACACAGATTTAATATCTGGTGGTTACTCTTACATGCATAATCTAAAATATGAAGGGCAAGAAAAATGATGGATGATCAGAAGGAAGGGGATCAATCCTAAAATACGAAAGGTATTCAGAGATGGAGGAGGTAGGAAGGGAATGAAAAGGGTATGAAATAAGGAACTGAGCTGTACTACGTACAGGCACCAATTCCCCACAAGGAATGTAAACATCATGTACTGCAAACATATACTAATAAAAGTAAGAAGAATAAATCTGTCCACCATCCACTAGTGATGTCTACCTATTTTAAATACACCAGGAACTACTGTGGCTGACACACTGCTTAACTGCTTTTTCATTTCATTTCAAAACATTCTTTTACAGAAGTGTTTAACATATACATTTAAATTTAAAATATATAATGCCACTCTCCAGTTCTTTGTGCTCCATTTCCAATCTTTAGCCACAGGTAACCAGATTTTTTTTTATGTGCAGTTTCATTCAAGTTGCATGTTTTTAAAAGTATTACTTTTGATTTGTCCTTTTACTTAATTGTTGGTTCTGTAGTGCTTACATTTTTAATTCTTGGCTTCTCAAAAATTAAATTTATTGTAAAAGGTTTGTAAACAACAAAAATTGCACGTGCTAGTTGATGACTCTATTGTATTTTGATGCATACATCAAGTGATGTTTTAATTATGTAAAACATATCTATCTCCTCAAATATCTTTAATTTCTTTATAGGGGAAACATTTGAAACCCTTTCACCTATCATTTTGAAATGCACCTGTTCATAATTATTATTGATAGGCACCCTAATATACACTAACACACTAAAACTTCTGTTGTTACTCAGCCTCCGTCCATCACCAGGACTGGCCCCCCAACCCCTTTAATAACTACAATGCCTTTCCCAACTTTGAGTTAATCCTAGCTTTTATTTTACAGGAAAAAAACACATAGAATAGCAAAAACAAACAAAGGAAACAAAAATAAAACCCAAAACAATAGCGATATATGATTTCAAAACATGATGACAGGAATTTAACAAGGGTTGTTCTATTTCATGTTGTTATCTTCAAAAGGGATGATCAGATTACCAGATACAGCATGCAAAATTGATCAAATAGTATGAATACTGAGAGTTCTTTTCCATGAGTTAATAGAATTATTGGTAAAATTATCTTAGCTTTCTTATATATATTTATACAAATGCATAGTTTTCTTTTTCCTTTCCTTCTTTGCTCCCCCCCCCAGTTATTCTTTCCTTTTGAGCAGTTTCTTATACTTTCTCGATATTTACTACAGAATTTGGATCTTATTTACCATTTCAGTTTCTTTTATCAGGGAGACAATGTGGTATTTATATATGTGGGTCTGATTTATTTCACTGATGAGCATGGTACAAGTTTCATTCATTTACCTATAAAAGACTCGTTTATCTTTCTGTAGAGTTGAGTAGTGCTCCATTGTGTAAAAATACCACATCTTTTTTATTCATTCCTCAGTTGATGGACATTTGTGTTGTTTCCAAAATTTGACTATTACAAATTGTGCTGCTATAAACATGGATGCACATATATTGCTGTGGTATGATATTTTCCATTCTTCTGGGAAAATACCCAAAATGGGAATAGTTGTGTGGAATAGAACCTCTAATCTAGATTTTTAAGGAATCTCCACACGGATTTCCAAAGTGGTTGCATCACTCCCCACTACCACCAATGATAGAGGAGGGTTCCTTTTTCTCCACAGCTCCTCCAGAATTTGTTATTGACTGATTTCTTTATAGTGGTCATTCTTTCTGGAGTGAGATGGAATCTCAGTGTTGTTTTAATTTGCATTTCTTATACGACAAGTGATGTTGAATATTTTCTTCATATATTTATTTGCCATTTGTATTTCTTTATCTGAGAAGTATGTATTCATCTCAGATCTCCATTGTTGGATTGGGTTTTTGAATTTCGGGGGTCCTGATATTTTTCAGTTCTTTTTATGTTCTAGAGAGAAGTCTTTTGTCTGAAGGACAGTTGGCAAAATTTTTTCACAATCTGTGGTTTCCCTTTCCCAATGTTTTCACTCTGTTGGTGATTTCTTTTGATGTGTAGAAGCTTTTTAATAAGACAAGATGCCAGTTGCCAACTCTTTAAAGCACTTCCCGTACAGTTTGGGTTTTGTACATGAACCCTCTCCGTACACCTACGTCTTTGTGATTTCTACCTATTTTGTCTTCTGGTATATTTAGTGTCTCTGTTTTAATGTTTAGATCCTTGGTCCATTTTGACTATAGTACATAGTCATAGGCATAGGTCCAGTTTAAATCTTCAGCATGTGGAAAGCCAATTTTTCTAGCACTCTTTATTAAAGAGGCTGTCTTCCAGTGAACATGTTTTGCCCCTTCTCACTGATTGTGTTTGTGGTTGTTGTGTTTGTGGTTGTGTCTGTATCTTCTATTCTCTTCCATTGATCCCAGGTCTTTTTTGTTTGTTTGCTTGTTTTCTTTTGTCATGTTTTGTTTAATTTTTTTCAGTACCTTGCTGATTTTATTAAAGTAGCTTTGCATCATAATTTCAAGTCACGGTTTGTGATGCCATCTGTCTTGCTTTTGTTTCCCAGGATTACCTTTACTATTCTGGTTCTCATCTGTTTCCAAATGAATTTTAGCAATGTTTTCTCTGGATATGTGAAGAGTATGCTAATGGTATATTGATCAGAATTGCATTAAATCTGTATAACATTTTTGTGAGTCTGGCTATTTTCACAATGTTGGTTTTTCCAATGCATAAGCAGGGAATATCTTTGCATTTTTTCAGATCCTCTTCAATCTCCTTTTTCAGAGAACTATAATTTTCAATGTATTTTACTAATTTTGTTAGATTGGGTCCTAAGTATTTCATTTTTTTGAATGCTATTATGAAAGTTATTGTTTCCCTAATTTCTCTCTTGGTGAATTTAGTCTTTGTGAACAGGAATGTTACTAATTTTTGTGTGTCAACTTTGTATCTAACTACACTTCTGAATTTGGTTATTAAATCAAGGAGACTTCTGGTGTAGTTTTTGTGGTCTTATGTTTAGAGTATCATGTCATCTGCAAATAATGATAATTTAATTTCTTCCTTTCCTATCTTTATTCCTTTTATTTCTCTCTCTTGTCTAATTGCTCTAGCTAATATTTCCAGAACTACATTGAATAGGAATGGTGATAATGAATATCCTTCTCTTATTCTTGATTATTAAGTGAAAGTTTTCAGTTTTTATCCATTTAGATGTTGGTTGTTGGTTTGTCATAGATGACTTTTATAAGATTAAGATAAAGATCATCTATTATGATTTTCTGTATGGTTTTTATCATGATTGAATGTTGGACTTTAGCAAATAATTTTTCTGCATCTATTAAGATGATGATGAGGTTTTTGTTTTTGGCTCTGTTAATATGGTGTATTACATTTATTGACTTGCCTATGTTGAACCATCCCTGCATTCCTGAGATGAATCCCATTTGGTGATGATGTGTAATTTTGATGATTTGCTGCATTGTATTTGCTAGTATTTTATTGAGAATTTTTGAATCCATGTTCATTAGAGACATTGTCGGGTAGTTTTCCTCTAGGTTGTGTCTTTTTCTGGTTTTGCTCTCAGGGTAATGCTTAGCTCTAGGAGTGAATTAGGAGAATTGCTTCTTTTTCAATTTCATTAGAGTTTTAAGAATACTGGAGTTAAGTATTCCTAAATTTGTTGTAGAATTCAGCTGTGAACCTACCTGGACCTGAGTTTTTTTCTTTGTTGGCAAGTTTTGAATCATAATTTCAGTTTCACTAGCTGATATTGGATTATTAAGAATTTTTACATCTTGAATGAGGTTTGGTAATTCAAATAATTCTAAGAATCTGTCCAGTTTTTCTGTGTTTTCCATCCAAAGTGAGTTTAAATTGTCAAACTAGGTATTTATGATATAAATTTCTACACTATCTATAGTGACTACATCCTTTTTGTTACTCAAAGAATGAATTTGAGTTATTACATTCTTTTTTTTCTTTTTTGTTACAGTTGGCTAAGGCTTATTTGGCTTATTCTTTCAAGGAATCAAGTCTGTGATTCATTAATTCTTTATATTGTATTCTTAGTTTCAATTTCATTAATTGCTGCTCTGATATTTATAATTTTCTCCCATCTATGGGCATTGGGCTTGACTCACTCTTCTTTTTCTAGAAGCTTGATGTGTAGCATTAGATTGCTTATTTGTACTCATTCTCTTTTCCTGATGTGAGAATTCACTGCTATAAATTTTTCTCTTAGGACAGGTTTCATTGCATCCCATAGGTTATGGAATGTTGTGTTTACCTTTTCATTTGATTGTAGAGCTTGCTTAAATTCTTTGAATTCATCTGTGATCCATTGATTGTTCAGTAGGGTATTAACTTATTTCCATGTGTTGATGAATTTTTTTGATTTTGTTTGCAATTAATTTCCAATTCCATTGCACTATGGTCAGATAATATGCATGTCATAATTTTAATTCCTTTGTCCTTACTTAAGCATGTTCTATGGGTTAGCATAGGGTCTATTTTATGGGAGGTCCCATGTGCAGCTGAGAATGTTTATTCTAATGTTGTTGAGCAGAACACTATAAACGTCTACTACAAATGTCTACTACAATCAAGTATATTTGTTCGTATATTTGATTCAGTTTTGTTATTTCTTTGCTTATTTTTTTATCTAGTTGATATATCTCTTTGTGACATTGGGTTGTTAAATTCCCTCATTACAATTGTATTATTGCTTATTTGATTTTTTTATATCTATTGATATTTTTCTTATATAGTTAGGTTCTTCCATGTTTGGTACATACATCTTTATGATTGTTATCTCTTCCTCTTGAATTTTTCCCCTACCAAGGATGTAGTGCCCTTATTTATCTGTTTTGATCATTTTTGGTTTGAAGTTAGTTCATAGTGTCTGCAAACAGGATAGCTACCCCTGCTTTTTTCTGCATTCTTGTTACATGGAATATTGCTTTTGCATTCTTTGACTTTAAATGAATGAGTTTCTTCTTTAATTAAATGTTCTTGTATGCAGCATGTTGTTGTATCTTGTTTCTTGATCCATTCTGTCAATCTGTTTCTTTTGATTGAAAAGGAAGCATTTACATTGATGGTTATAACCAATATGTATTCGCTTATTTTTGTTATGCTATTTTCCTGCTGTTAGTTTCTTGTTTTTTCCCTCTGCTTAATTGCTTGGTGGTTTCATTCCAGTTTTTCTTGGAACTATGGACATATTTATCTTTATCGAGAATACCTTTCACTACTCTTTGTAGAGTTGGTTTTGTGATCACGAATTCATCCAGTTGTTCTTTGTCAAGGAAGTATATGATTTCTCCATTAATTTTGAAAGATAGTTTTGAAAGGTGCATCAATCTAGGTTGGAAGTTGTTTTATTTGAGGCTTGAAATATCTCAATCCAAGCTCTTCATGAATTGAGGGTTTGTGTTGAGAAGTAAGTCATGATTGTAAAGGAATTTTCTTTGTAGGTTGTCTGTTTCTTTTCTACAGCAGCTTTTAATATTCTGTTTTTGTGCTGAATTTTGATATCTTGATTATTATATGTCTGGGTATAGATTTATTTTGGTTATGGCTGTTTGGAGTACTGTATACCTCACTTATATGTATGTTGGATTCTGTTCCCATGCTTAGAAATTTTTCTGTTATTACATGTGCAAACAGTTTTTCTTATGTTATTTGTGTTGACTCTTGCTTTTTTAATTGACTCCTGCCAGTTGCAACATCTTGAATTTGTTGAATTGTTACTTCATGATCTCATTTTTTAAAATTTTATTTAATGAGAAAAACAAACAAACAAAACAACAGAATAAAGGGCAGCAACAATACAGAATTCCAAGGTAAAAAGGAAAAGAACAACAAAAAACACTAAGAAATAATTACTTGACAAATTACATACTGACATCTTGGAAATAGTTGTTAAAATTACAAAATTAAAACATGTAAAGTAGACATTCAAACAGTGAGACTGTTAACAGTTCTGCTTCATGATCTGACAAAAACAGCAATATGGTCATCCATCTAACACACTCAAACATACATGCAATTACATCAAAAGGGTAAAATTAAACACAGCAAAACAGAACAAAACAGATCACAAGAAAGCAATGTAAGAGACATAAATTTCAAAGCTAGACAATTAGAGATATTCACTATCTATCATATTGACTCTTGTTTTCTTCCAAATAGTTGTCCATATTGTCACGTACAGGGAATTCACATGAAACAACATAGTATGGAACTGATCTTAACAGGAGGAGGAAGGTGCATCAGGTCTTCAAGACCAGAAAACAGGGAAGCAAAAAATGGCTGTCATAGTGTGTCTCATTCTCCTCAAAACAGCTGTCCATACCTTCTTGTGTGTTGAACTTAAACAGAACAAAACAAGCTAAAATCACTTTGAACAAAGAACAATAGTATTGCTGGATTTCACATCCTGACGTTACGGAATCAGCACTGGGTATTGTAGTGTCTTTCTTCAAAGTAGTTGTTCATTTCAACATGTATTATATAGTTGGTTCTTGAAAACTGTTTATAAGCTCTACACATTCATGGGTCTCTACATGTATATCTATCCTTTCTGTATTAGAGGGAAAAACAAAACAAAGCAAGACAAAACAAAACAAAACAATTCCTAGAAAAGCATGAAGCAAAAAGTCATATAAAGCCAAAATACAAGGTGATCTACAATGCTTACCATGATGTCTCAGCAGTATATAACAACTTTAATAAAAAAGAAGCATTGGAGGTATTATAAAACTTGAAAAGAAGGCAATAATCAAACCAGAGTGGGTATCTTATTGAATCTTGTCATCTTCAGTGTAGTTGCCAATACTCTTAGACTTGATGCTATCAATCATAACAGATTTGAATAAAATCAGTCAATACAAAATAGCAATCTAAGAAACCAGATTCAAATAAGATCAGTCATAATAAGACAGTATAAATTATACAGGGCTTCATACTAAATTGATGGGAAATTAAGGCTAATTACCATATGTCCTCTTATTTTTGGGATATCTGACCTTGTCCTCCAGTCTAGTGTAAGTAGACAAACTGGAACAGCATGTAATCCATCCAAGCAGAGTGATGAGAACAATGTAGACTTTAAATCTTGTTACCCCATTAACATTATCATCTGCCTTCCCTTTTTAGGCAATTCCTACCCTTTCACTCCCATACGGCGCGCTGCTTATTTTGGGTCCCACTGTCTCCCTATATAGAGCAGCTCAATGGACCTTATCTCCTGATCTATTCTGCCTGTGTTTCTCTCTGTTAGTATTTTGAGCCCCTCTATACTAGAGATTATAGACAATCTTCTCTGCCTCATTTCTGCTATTCTATTTTTCTGCCATTGGTTGTCTATTTTTCTCTTCCACTCCACTGTCTGCCCATTCACTGAGGCCTCTCTGCCACTGTTCCTGAAATGTTCATATTCTCTTTCTCTCTCTCTCAAATGTCCTTCAGTATTTTTTGTAGGGTTGGATTGGTGGTCACAAATTCTCCCAGTTCTTCTTTGTCATGGAAACACCTTGCTTCTCCATTAGTTTCTAGAGAGAGTTTTGTAGGGTACATCAATCTGGGTTGGAGGTTGTTCTCCTTCAGGGCTTGAATTATTTCATTCCAAGCTGTTCTTGACTTGATGGTCTGTGTCAAGAAATCTGCCATGATTTTGATGGGTTTTCATTTATAGGTGATCTGTTTCTTTTCTCTGGTGGCTTTGAATATTCTGTTCTTATATTGAATTTCTGGGATCTTGATTATTGTATGTCTGGGTGTAGCTCTGTTTTGGTTGTAGGTGGCTGGAGTTCTGTATGCTTCATATGTCTGCATGTCATTTCCTTTTTCTATGTTTGGGAAGTTTTCCTTAATAATTTCTATGAATGGCCTTTGCAATTCTTCTTTTTTGACTCCTGCTTCTTTATTCACATGCTTTATTCTTAAGTTATAGATCCTCGTGTCATCTTCTAGTCTTTGTATTGTTACTGCCTGCCCCCTTGTTATTTTTAAGAGGTCTTCCCTTTCATGATAACACATTGCAAGCCTGTGTTCAATTTTTGACATTCTATCTTTAGTTTCTTTCAAGCAGTTTTTCCAACTTTCTATGGAGTATTTAGTTTACTGGTAATCTCTTTGAATCTGCTTCGTGAATTCTACGTTTGATTTATATTATTCATTGAGTGTTTCTCTCCTTTTGTGTTCCTCCATTCTTCTGTCTGTGTCCTATTGAGAGGTGCCCAGCCTTTCTTTTATTAATCTACTTATCTCTTGTTTAACTTGTATTAATATTTCAGTTTTGATCTCATTTATGAGGTCCTGAAGATATCTCTTTGTCTGCCGATGTTGTGTTTGATGTTACATGTTTGCTGCCCTCAATCTCTTTTTTATTTACCTCTCCTGAATCAGTATTCTCAGGGTTGGGGGCTGGGAGCTTTTTCTTATTTCTCTCTCTTTTCATGTTTTTGGTTCTTTCCATACAAGTGTATAGTGTAATTCCCAGCCCCTTTTATTTTTGGTTAGGGTTCTTCTGGAGCATGGAGGCTAGGGGCTTCTGCTCTCTGCAGTCTGCTATCAGAGACTGAAGTGCAAGTAAAGGCAGCATTCACTGGCTCCTCCCCTCTGGGCCAGTCAATGGGCCTTCACTGTTTCAGTGTGTGCCATACTCAGGGAAATGATTTGTGATGACCTACTGGGTCCTGGCCAGGGATGAGGTCCAGTCCAAGCACATCCTACTAATCTGCTCTGTGAGGGAAGCAACCAACTGAAGCTGCTTCCTTACAGAGTTAGGACCATCCTGCCCAACTCCAATATGTCGTCCACTTGGTTGCCCCTTTCCCGAGGGAGGGTCTTATTCCCATCACTCATCGCGTGTTGATGCCGGTCCCTGAGAACTGCTGGGCACCCCGACCTCTGACCTCAGCACAGCTGCAGCACAAATTCAAGGTGCCTCTTGTTGGGTCATGTGCAAGGCCTGTTATGGGCGAGTCATGCATGCAGGGGTATTCAGCTCCACACTCGGTGCCACTCAAGCCAATCACATCAGTGTGGGTTTGGTTGCTCAAGTTGATCTCGGGCATGAATTCAGGCAGCTGAGTGAGAGTGCCGGGCTCGCCAATCTTAGCTTCTCTAATGGTAGCCCAGGGACCTCATATTCAAGTAGTTTCTTTCACTTCAGTTTCTTCCTGGGTTGAGAGAATCCATCTCCCTCTGTTTGGGTCTCTCCAGGGTGTTCTATTTTGGCATTTGAGCTGTCTCTCTCAGAGAGGCTCCATGTCCTGCTACCTATAGTTCCGCCATCTTTCACTTGGTCCTGATCTCATTATTTTTAAGAGGTCTTGACTTTCATGTTCACTACCCTCAATCCTGTCTTCAAGGCCTGAAAGTCTATCTTCAGTTTTATTCAAGTGGTTTTTCCAGCTTTCAAAGGAATTTTTAAATTACTGAATATCTGTGTTAATCTATTTCATGAATTCTATTTTTTCCTATGTTGTTCATTCAAAGTTTCTATCATTTTCCTATGCACCTTTTTCTTGGTCCATGTCTTTTCTAACTATTCAGAGCATTTTCTTTATTATGCATGTCATTTCTCTTTTTGCCTGAGAGATTACTTCTGTTCTGATTTGCTCTGTACCCTCATGGATTTGTTTCTTTATTTCACCTGCTATCTTTTCAGAAATTTCAAGTGTGTATCTTCCAAGTTCTTCTATGTTCATATCTCCTGTACTTCTTTTGGATGGGCTAGAGATCTCAGATTGCATTTTGGTTTTTTGTTCTGTCATTTTTGCCTGTTGGTTAATATTTCAGTTTTTTAATCATGCTAGTTTTGCCTACAGCTTGTTTTCACTGTTGACAGGGTGCTACTCTGCAGCTGGCTTTCCCTTACTGGACAGTCATGCTGTCTAGGACAGAGGCCAGTCACCTGAGTGCCTCCTAGTTCAAGTATTCTGGATTCTTTCTAGGTTGGTTAGCCAAGAAGTACTGATGTGAACCAATGATTGGCCTGTATTATTATTTCTACTTCAGGCTTCTCTAGGCAGCTAGTCTCACCTATCGTGTATGCCCCATCATGCTCTGCTGTATCACTGGGGATCTCACAGGCCCAGTATGGTCCATAGGATAGAGTGCAGGGACACCAGTGCAGCTGGCCATAGGCCTGCTAAGGTACCTTCAGTGGAGGGCAGATTCAGTGCCACAGTCTTAGGCCCACTGCAGTTACCTGGGTGGAGGACACAGTGTCATGCAAGGCACAAGCTGTTGTGTTCCCTTCAATGGAGAAGGAGATTGGTAGTGCTGTCACAGGTCACCAGAGAGGGATTCCCCCTTTTCAACTTTGAGATCCATGGGATAAATCTCATTTTAGTCTTTATATGTGAAAGAAATATGAGGTGTTTATCTTTATGTGTCTGGCTTATTCACTGAACATAATGGTTTCTGGTTCCATCTATTTTGCCACAAATGGCAGAAATTCACTCTTCTTCATGGCTGAAGAATATCCCATAGAGTGTGTGTTTCTGTTTTTGTTTAAAATTTAAACATCAGTTGATAGAGATATATTGTTTCTATCACTTAGGTGTAGTGACTTGTTACCCCACAAATGTGGGGATGCAGATGCCTCTTTAGTGTACTGATTCTATTTCCTTCAGGTAAATACATAGTAATGGGATTGATAAATGCAACAATAGTTGTATCCTTATATTTCCATCATAGCTATATGTATCTCTGTCCCTATCAAAAGGCTACAAAATTTACAATTAATAAGTATCCCAACTAACACTTGCTATTTCCTATCATTTGAGTCATGCCATTTCTACTGGAGTGAGGTTATACATCAGATTGTTTTTGATTTGAATTTCTAGTATTTGGTTGATTGCTCCCAATCACTACCTTTTCCAGAAAAAAGAAAAATATGAAATGGATATAATGTTCCATCCTAACATGAAGCCAGTATTGGAGCAAACCAAGTAGTCATATTATAATTCAAAATAAGAGATCTATATTCAACTATCACTCCTCTGTAAGTTATTCAAGAGCCAATAGAATAGAGTTGTTCCATTGAACAGTACAGAGACTCTTTTTTGAAATATCAATTCTAAAAATTACTAGATTCTTTGTGGAACAACTATTTATGAATTATGGCCACTAGTAACTCTACAAACTAAAAACCTCTTTCACAGGCAGTGAGATTCCATGGCGGCTTCTGAATGGCTTTCAAATTTTGTCTTACAATTATTCAGTGTTGTTCCAATTTCTGCTTTTCAAACAGTTGAAATTGGTTTGTAACTAAGTTGATTTGGGGCTTACAGGCTTGATGAACTCAAGGGAACTTTTGGAACTCTCTTGGTTTTCATTATCACTGCTAGGAACCAAGATGGTATTTGTTAAATAAGGCAACTGTGATGCAAAACCTTAATTAGGTCTCTCCCTTTAGTCTTTGAACCATCACATGTGTGTCACTAGAGAATGCAGGAAAGGTTTGGGATGCCTAGGGCAGAAGAGATACAAGCAACCCCAAAGGGCCTGCTGAATGCATGGTTAGCCACATGATGATATTTCTGGAGGGTACAGGAAAGAGGAATGCAGAATATCAGTTAAGTGAGATGCATACTATATGAGAAACCCTTCATCAACCTGACTTTAAAAATAATTTTGCAAACAAAAGAGATACATATGCACTCACCCACAAACACTGTTCTCTAGTCAAGAGTTGGAGAACAGCTGCTACTACAATTCAAACCGAGGAGAATATTCAAATGGGAGAATGGCAGTTTTAATTGCTGAGAACCCTAAGGGCAGCTATCTTCCACAATATGAATTAGGTGCTGTGGGACAAAGAGAACAACTTCTGCACAGATAGGCCATCTGCACCGTGTTGATCTTGCCAAGAAACAAACAAATCTGCAATTGACATTGCAAAAAAGATACTAAGACCTTGGCCTCTCTATAGTTTCCTGGGCCATCTTGGGTGAGACAGCTTCCAGCCAGTCTGACAGCCAAAACAAGCAAAGTAAGTGTGTCTCAACCAATCAGTGTTAAGTTCCTAAGAAAACTCTTGAACTACACTGCTTCCATTTGACTTCTCAGTAGGGAGGGGGTTAGGCACCTACTCGGTAGGGGTAATGCTACTTTGAACTTGCCTTCTCCAAGGAATGTATTTGTCTACAAATAAGTATTAAGTTGTTAATGATATCAAGATAAACTCCCACAAATTTAAAAGCTTAATGCCACACTTATTTCTTGACTTATAGTTCTAGAGATCAAAATTCTGAAATGGATTTTATGGTCTAATTTCAAGATGTCAGCCGAATTGCATTCCCTTTGCTGCATAAAGGAAATAGATTTGCTTGCTTTTTCTAGCATCTGGAGGAGCCCTGAATTCTTTACCTTGTGGATTCTTCCTCTATTTTTTGAAGAACATCACTCCAGCTCATTCTTTTACTCTTATATTTCTTCTATAATTTCTTCTATAATCCCCTGCTGTTCTCTTAAAAAGTTCCTTCTGGATACATTAGACCCATCAAGGTAAACCTGGAAAATGATTTCAAGATGCTTCAGTTATTCACACATGCAAATCCCCTTTTGCCAAGTAAAGTAGCAGGCTGCATTGATTAGGGTGGGAATAAATTTGGTGATAGGGAAGGTGGGAAGACAATTACGTATGGCACATGTGTGTGTTCATACTCTTGCATACAGATCTATACAGAAAAAGGAAGAGTTTAGTTTCCTGGAAATAAGAAATGTAGTAGTAAGTAAAGAGAAACAAACAGAAAGACTAAAATGACTCATTCACCTCCAATATGATTGCAAGAAATAAACATGTGAGTGTAATTTGAAATGGAAGGGATTCTGCCAACTCTTTTGTGTAGCATGCACACATTAAAACTCTCTTAGTTATCAGAATCAGACAGATGTGTGGTAAATGTAAGTTTTCAAAATCCTCCTGCTAAACAAGACTAATCTAGGTTTATGCACAAAACAGGGTTCACTGACTGAAATGAAACTTGAATATATATCCTTGGACCTTAAGCTCTGAATCAGTCATAGCTGATATGAGGTCACTGATACCTAAAAAGTAAATGCTAGGTTAAATATTTAGTATCAGATACAGTTCAACTCAGTGAGTATTCAAGAAGAGAGTAATAAAGAGGCTTTCAACAATCAACCAAGAGAATATCTTCCCCCTGCTTTCTGAGTTCAAGTCCCATCACACAACTAAATCGGTTTCCAAAACAAATCATGTCTCCCTCACATTTTTCTGCCTTTACTCTGAGCCCTTCTCATACCTGGAAGGCCTCTCTCTTTTTTGCCTACTAAATCTGCCTCATATTTTAATTCTCAGCTCAAAGGCATTTTCTCAGAAATTTACCTCCATCTTCTGTGAATGGCCATTAATCATTCCCAGCCCAGAACTTATACAGTGCCGTAAGTGGTGCCACATTTTAGTCATCACCATGCTCTCCACAACCGTTCAAGTTCATTTCCACATCCTTAATCAGTAAGTGGGAAATGAATTGCGTTGTATCATCCCATAACGGTACCTAATGAAAGGAATTTTCATGTACAATAAAAGGGAGAGCATCCTAATTTCTCAATGCTCAGCACAATGACTCTGAAACATTCATGTGTATAAGAATCAGCTGAATATTTTGTACCAAATGATTCTGGATTTCTACCATCAGAGAATCTAAATCAGTAAAACTGAGGTAAGCAATAGTGACCCTCATTTAACAAGCACACAAAGATATATTGGTCTCAGTGGGAATCCAGGCTAATACTTGTGTTTTAAAAGAGTAAATGGTAATCCCAATGACATTATGTATCTGCACAGAATCATCTCCTCTTCAAGAGTGAAGATGTATACTCTTTACTTTGACAGTTTATGTAATGAATGAAGTCCTCCATGGGGAAAGGTGGTCATGTCAGGTGGACTGACAGAAGCAGAATTTGAAATGTGTACCACCTGGAAATCAACATCTGATAGTGAATTCGATTGGGGTTTACCTTCTCTGACCTATACCATAAAGGTCAGCTCAGAGCCTCGCCTATATTTCTCAGTGCAGAAGGTTTCAAGAAAAATAAAATTGATTCTTAGAATGTATAAACTTTAAGGAGTAGAAAAATAGAAGTTAAAATATACATCTAGCCTAAATTCTTTCTTAATGGTATTTTGTATTAAATTATCAACATGATACTTATTCAGTATCACTTGTCCTTGGATGAGCAAAGCATCAGTGTTCTATTTCCAGCCCTTAGGAGGACAGCATGGGTGTATTTGTGAGGCAGAAGAAAAATTTATTTCAATTTTAAGACAATATATTTAGAGATGTTTTTTAAAACATCCCTTTAATTTTTATTAGGATATATTTTCAGGATATGTTTAGATTCATCTTAGAGAATAGGTACATGTACTTAATGTACATTGATTCTTTTTTTTAGTTCATGTTAAATCACTTTTAATGGCAAAGCTTGGGATTGAACCTGGGGGTTTCCAACTGAGCTGAATTCCCAGCCCTTGTTTACTTTTTATTCATTTTTATTGCTAAGTTGTTTAATTGCTCAAACTGGACTTGAACTTAAAATCCTCCTTGCCTCAGTTCTTATAGTGCAGGAGTTATAAACCTGAGCCAGGAGAAAGATGCTATTTACATATGCTGTAGCACTGAATCTTAAAAATATGCTACATTTACACAAAGACACACTCGGACCACCACCACCAGCTTACTCTGCATCAGTGAAGTTGGGGTGAGCCATCATAAAATCACGAAAGTGTTTCTGAAGAAAACATTAGAAATGAAAAACAGTCTTGAAAATATTTCAACAGTGGAGAATATGATACTGAGAGGAAAATATTTTATGGATTATAAATAACAAAAAATTTTAAATTAAAAATGTGTTCAGAAACATGTTTAAGGAAGCAATGGAATCTATCTTGACATGTGACATGTTTACAGATATTTAGAAATTAGGTTAATAAGATAGTGACAAGAGTCAACTTTTCAGATATGAAACTAAATAGACATTGTGGATGAATGATTTTGCCAGTGGAGAGATAATACTGATAGAATTGCAAATTAAGAAACAGAAAAGAGACAATAACATAAATAAATTAATGATACATTGTGTTGGATCCCACAGATGGACTTCAGGCTTGTGTGTGGGAGTGAGGAGCTGTAAGTACACATCCAATGATTAAAGAAAAAGCAGATACCTGAAAAGAAGGTAAGGGAAGAAGTACTCAGGGCAGATCTCTGCCCAAAGAAATGGAGAGAGTGGTGCAAACAGAAAAGGGCCCTTGACATGACAGGAAAATGGGACACACAGCTAAATCAGGTTTTCAGAGTTTAAAAGATATGCACCTCAACCCAGGGTCTCTCAATCCATCACTAAGACTGACAGGGATGATTGACAGGGTGCTGGATCAACTTAGGGGTACCACAACATGCACAAGCATACCAGAATATGTACTGACTAAATTACTTGTGTGAGATGCCTCCACATGTATGAATCTTTAACAAAAATAAAGGTTACTGGTTAAAAGGTTGTTTGTTAAGACAAGTTTCTAGGTTCCCCTGAGCTGAGAAAATAGAGTTGAGTCTAAAAAAATTAAGGTGGATTTTTTTTTTCATGGTAGAGTGCTGGCAGAGAGAAGGATCTGTTCAGTCAAAGAACTACTGATATTGGTCAAATCCTCAAATTATTTAACGGTTAATCATTATATGTGTATGAGAATATCAACAGAGCCCAGGAATAAGAAAAATTTGAAAATAATCTGAGTCAGTGACTAGAAATCAGACCTAGCTAGGAAGAGCTCAGGATCCAAAGAGCAGAAGTCAAAGGCTTCACAGCAGAAGCCTTGAGAAGAAAAAATTAGTTAGTTAATTTTAAAAAAGAAGTATTGAGAAGAAACCTAACAGGCATTCTGTCTTCACACTGCACTACGTCCCTGCTATGCCAAGCCAGCTGAAGTGTGGCAGGAGGGTTCCACAATGGTCACCAAGATTCATATCAACTTGTCTAAAATGAAGATTGCATGCAAAGTATAGGCAAAGTATAGGCTATAGAATAAAGTGAACTCTAACACATGTCACTAGGAATGTAAAATAGGAAAATAATTTTGGAAAAGAGTTTGGATGATTCTTTGAAATTTAAAAGCATACATCAAGAAATGATTTACCCAACACCTTGGAGGAATACCTAGTATTACAAACCAAATCAGTTATTACCTATAATTGACAAGATTGCAGGAAAAACAACTACAATGCATCTTTATAAAAAATAAGCACTCAGATTTGTAATAGAGTAGTATAGTGATGAATTTACACATGCATAGTATGTAAACCTAGGGAGCTGTCTGTACTCCTTAGGCCCCTGCAATGTTGAGCATGTCCACCATAGATCAATAGTTGTTAACTGAAAAGAACAAGATTCTTCCAAGACATCATACTTCACTATAACATGGGATAATATCAGTCACACCACAGAAGAGGATCTCATTTGTTATTATTTCTGTTACATTCCTTGTGAAATGGGAAACGTTTTTTGGATAAAGGTTTATTCTAATCTACTGGAGCCCACCATGTTTTCAACTTAAATTGAGTACTATTAAACTTTCAAATGATCCTACCTTCTCTCTAATAATAAAAAATTTCATAAGTAATAATCATAATATAATTTTTAAACTATACTTTACCAACATTTTTAGAGGTAATCCATCTATAAAATAGAACAAGGACTATTGACATAAATATGTGCATGTAATCAAATCAAATATGTATTGAATTTGCTGTCATAAGTTCTTTTATTTATTTTATCACTGTCATCTACACACTCTGAGTATTAATAGAAAGAGAATGAGAGTATTTTCCTTTTTAAAATTTTATTTATTTATTTATTTATTTACTTGTTTATTTATTTTGGTATCAGCAATCAAACTCATGACTTCACGCTTGCCAAGTAGGCACTTATGACACTGAGCTATATCCCTAGCCCCAAGAATAAGAATATTTTCTAAAAATACACTGCAGAGATTATTTATACCTAGTAATATAATTATTCAGAAGAGATGTGTTAAAGATACATAACAAAAACTGTTATAATAAAAATAACCCAAGTGTGGCATATTTTTTTGAAACATGCCAGATGTTTACCACATAACTCAGTTTTATATATAGATTGCTGGTTTTATATATAGAGATATATTGTGTTTTATATAGAGAGTGTTGATCCCTTTTAAAGTGATTTTAATAAGGGTGGAAGATGTGGATCTAGCATAAATATTCCACCTGTGGAATCAGGTTTTCTTAGCATGATTTCTTAAAGGGTCTTTGCCTTCTCCAGAAAATTTTTTGACCTTTTATCAGAAAGTGAAAGAATATAGGCGCTTGTTTCACTGGTCCATGTCTCTGTTTTGGTGCTTCATTCCGTTGTGTTTGTTACAAGGGCCCTGTAATACATCGGGCAGTCTGGTACAGTGCTGCCTGTACCACTGCTTTCTCCTTTGAAGGACACTTTAGCTCTTCTGCCTCTCATCTGATTCGAAATAAAATTCCCAATGTCTTTTTGCTATTTCTGTGAAGAATGCTGCTGGTATTTTAATGTTAATTTTATTACTTTATAGATTACTTTTGAAAATCTGGTCATTTTAACCCTATTAATTCTACTAGCCCAGGAACGGGGATATCTTTCCATTTTCTAATGTTTCTTTAACCTTCTTTCTTCAAAATTCTATGATTTATATTACAAAGTCTTTGCCTCCTTGGTTAGGTTGATTCCCAGGTATTTAAATTTTTGAAGTTGCTGAGAATGAAATTGTTTTGCTTGACTTAGTTCTCACTCTGTTTATTACCACAGAGAGAAATGCAGTTCAATTTCATGAGTTGATTATGTATCTTGTCATTTTACTGAAGTTGTTTTTAGCTCTACAAGCCTTTTAATAGATATTTTGGGGTTGTCTATGTAAAGAATCATATCATCTGCAAATAGGCATAACTTGACACTTACTATTCCCATTTCTGTCTCTTTTGTTTCTCTTGCCTGATTGTTGTAACATTTTGAATGCGGAAGTGGTGAAACTGGTCATCTTTTTCTCATAAGTGATGTTAGAGAGAATTACTTTATTTTTTACTCATTGAATATGAAGCTGACACTGGATTTATCATATATGACGTCTATCATTTTGAGTTAAGTTCTTTATGTACCTATTTTCATCAGGATTTCATCATGAAGGGCTGTTGAACTCTGTCAAAGGTTTTTCATCATCTATTGAGAATATAGTACAATTTATATTCTTGGTTCTATTGATGTGATGTGTTGTCTTTGTGATTTACATAAGTCAAAAGCATTCTTGCCTTCCTTGGATAAAACCAATCTCATCATAATGTGTGATCTTAATGCTTTGCTGAATTCAGTTTGAGAAGATCTTACTGAAGATTTTTTTGGTTTATAATTTTACTTTGTCATTGATTTCATATCATTGTAGTGCTGTCTACATAAAGTGAATTTGAGAGATTAACTTCATGGTTTAATGTGTTGAAGAATATTTGTGCTACTTCTCTAAAGAAATGGTGGAATTTAGCCATAAATTCATCTGGTTCTGAGCTTTACTGAGTTGAAAGTTTTTAAATTACTTTTATAGTTTTATTTATTGGTTATTAATGATCTGTTTAGATTTTGTGTGTATTCTTGGTTAAATATATGTTGGTCCTACATTTCTAAGAATTTATTCATTTCTTTTAGATTCTCCAATTTGCTGAAATATGAATTTTGAAAATAATTTGATGGCATTGTGGATTTAAGTGTTATCCTTCATAATTTCACCTTTTTCATTTCTAATTCAATTAATTTGGTTTTTCTAATTTGGTAAGTTTTGCTAAAAGTGTATTATCTTTTTCAAAGAACCAACTCTGATTCATCAATACTTTTATTGGTTTTCTTTTTGTTGCAGTTTCAAAAATGTCACTCTGATTTTTAAAATTTCATCATACCAGGATCACATTTGGTTTCTTTTTTTCTCTAGGACTCAGGGATGTATTATTTATTTGGGCTTGCTCTGTTTTTCTAATGAAGGATCTCAGAGCTATAATATTCTGTCTTAGAACTGCTTTCATTATATCAAATGATTCTGCTGTGTAGTGTTTCCATTTTAAATTCATTATAAGTATAAAGAGTCTTTATTGATTTTTCTGCAACCCATTGATTATTTAGGAGTGCTTTATTTAATCTCCATTTATTTCTGTATTTTCTGATGTTTTTGCAGTTGAGTTTTACTTTAATTCCACTGCCATCTATTTAATTAAGGCATGAAATTATTTCAATTTTTTTGTCTTTATTGAGGCCTATTTTATCATGTACAATATTTTATCATGTACAATATGAAAGTTTTGTGGGTACTTAAAAGAATGTATATTCTGCTAATTTTTGGGTGAGATTATAGATCCCAGTTAAATCAATTTAATCTACAGTTTAGTTTAATTGTGATAGTTCTTTGCGTACTTTTGTCTGGTTAACTTATCTGTTTGTGATGATGTGTTATTGTTGGGGTCTGTGCCTAAAGCCCCGATGACCCAAACGAGCGCACGGTGAAAGCCCAAAGAAATGAGAAAATGACATGATCTTTAGGGCTCCAGGAGGACTAAAACCTTCTCCAGGGCTCCTAACCCTGCTAGCTGGCAGGCCAACTGACCCTGGGCAGCCCTTATTTAATCAGAACAAGCAAAGAGTTGAGTGGAAAAGGCAGGAAACCTGGGCAGGATCTTGGGAGGGGTTCAAAGATCCCTCAGAGCAACAGACGATGCTCATTAAGGAGAACTATCCAGGAAGTCTCCAGGTGGCCTCAGCCTGTTACCTATCTTGCCCCCTGAGGTGTCTCCTCTTCTCAGTTCAGCCTTCCCCGGGCCAGCCCACAGCCCTTCACGTGCATTCAGTTTCAATGTGGTATAATGTCCCCCACTGTGAATATATTGGATCCTGTCTGCCCTTTTATGTTCAGTAGCATTTGTTTTATGAAAGTGAGTGTGCATAGGGGCTGGGGATTTAGCTCAGTGGTATAAGTGCCTGCTTGGCAAACGTGACGTCATGAGTTCGATCCCCAGCACCAAAAAAAAAAAAAAAGAAAGTGAGTGTGCTGATATTCTTTGGCTTGTCAGGTAAGACTATAGCTACTCATTTGCTTTGAGACTCCAGCAGTTCGGAGAACCATTTTCTCTTTGTATTCTCAGTCTACATTTGTCTTTGTGAATGTGGTGTTTTTCTTGCACAAAACATGGATGAGTCTTGGTTTTGAACCAGTTTGTCAAATTGTGTCATTAAATTGGAGAATTAAGACCATTTGTATTGTGCTGTTATTGAAACATATATACAAATTCCTATAATTTTTTTGTTTTCCTGGTATTTGCATCATTTATATAGCTCATATATTTATCTTTTCTAGCACTCATCTTTTTTTTTTTTTTTTTGTCTCATAAGGGTTGTCATTTTGATCTGTATTTAAGACTCCCTTAAATTTTCTCTGCAATGCTGGTTTGGTGATCATGGACTTCTCTTGCTTATATTATTATGGAAATCATGGAAGTTTTTTTATTTTTTTCTTTGATTTTGAAGGACACCTGCACAGGTGCACCAAGCTGAATTGACAATATTATTCTTTCAGAGCTTGAAAGACTTTTTAAACCCCTCCTGGCCTTTAAATTTTCTATTAAGAAATCTGTTATTAAGGTAAGTTGGCCCTTATGAGGGATTTGTGGATTCTAACAGTTTTTAATATTGTTTTCTTCTGAGTTTCTGGCTTTTTCAGCTATGCTGTGGAGAGGCCCCTGTCTGATCATCTACTTAGGGTCCTAAATGTCTCCTTCATCCAGAGGACCATGTCATCCCCAAGTTTGGGAAGTTTTCTGTCATGATTTCAAGGAATAGATTTTTTAAGACTTTAGTCTGCACTAGTTCGGTGAGCTTTATCTCTTCTATATTTATCCAGGAACTCTTGCATATTGGTTACTACTTCCCAAGCATATCTCTTTGACCTATCTGAATGCTGTAGCATTTCTACCCAGTCTTCAGTGCCTGTTTTTTTTTTAAATATTTTATGCTACCTAAACTCCCAAATTAGTTGGGGTATTTTTCTCTGTTTGTTTATTTTTTTTGTTTTTAGTTTTCCTTACTGAAGATTCTATTTCTACATTTTTTGCTTAGTTCTGTTTTAGAGCTTATCTCTTCCTAAAGGGGTCTTTACTACATTCCATGGTCTTCCTTCATTCAAACAGTTACTTATTTGTCTCGTTTCTGATGTCATTGATTATTTTAATTATTAGTTTTTATGTTTTTTTCTAAAATTCATGGACTTCAGAATCTTAAGGATTAGTTTTGGGAGAGTTGTGCAGTTTTGGAAGCAACCTGTTGCCTTGTGTTAGCATTTATTGACATTTTTGTTTTGAGTTTTGTAGAATAGCTGGAAAGGAAAATGTCGCTTCTGGAATAATGTGGGGTTCTTTTTCACAAGTCTCTCTTTTTATAGTATGCCATGGGTTGTGGGTATGTCCCCCTCTGAGATTTCCTACTCACTCTGCTCTGGGTGTAGGGTTAGCCTGGAGTGCTGCCCTGAGGAAAAGGGTAAACAACAGTCAAACCAATACTGAGAATTTACCACAGACTGTTTGATCTGCAGTAGCCTGATGGAAAATGTTCTGCTATTTCACTAACCTAGCAAGAGATGAAGAGTTTAATATTGGAAATTAGAATTGGAAAAAATTGTTTTAAGGCTATTCAGAGAATAAAAACAAAGAACATAATAAGAAAAGGGAGAGAAGGGAGAGATAAAATACAGATAAGAAAAGAATAGGAAATAGAAGGGAATACAAATGGAAGATGAAAATAAGAAAAAGAGATTGTATTCAATTATTGATCAAATCATCAAATAAATTTATATATCCCTAAGGACCAACTGTTGGTGTTGGGATATATGAAAAAATGAGGGAAGGTGTCATCACCTTCCCAGGGAAGCAGGGGAGCAGGGAAGCAGAAACTAATACAGCTCTGCACAAATATACAATAAAAAAATGATCTTTACCAGGCAAATCACAGGTAAGAGGGCAAAAAGCCAAAACATGAGAAGAGTTTGAGGTGGGGCAGTTGTTGATAGGGATGAATATCCCTGAAGATTCTTCTTTGCATTATCTTTAGCTTCCTATGTTCAGAACACTCGTGGTCAATGGTGAAGAATTTTCTCTGCTTCCACCACTGAGCATCAGGTCAAGGTTCACAGGACACAATGGGACATTCCACCCCGTCCTTTGCTCTCCATCTCTGGCTCTTTTGGTGATGATCTCTCAGCATGCCTGGAACTCCGTGATTCACTGGTTTCAGGGGTCAGGAAGGATGTCATCTCAGCTCATGTTTGGTATTTCTCTTCATCTCTAGTGCCCGCTGGTCACACCACCTGTGATGTTTTAAGTTTCTCTCTGGCACTAGCCCCCTATTATGCCTAGTGCTGAGGAGACAGAAGCCAGCGCCTAGGTGCCCTCTGTCAGCCCCCTTCTGACACGCTCTTCCCTGCGGTTCCACATGGCTTTATGTCACAGAGACAAAAGCTAGAATGCAGGCTGCCCCGTTCATAAAACTCTCCCGGCAGCTGGTGCCACATCCAGCTCTGCCAAACCCTCCAAATTTCAGTGTGGTCTGGGGCTTGCAGACACCTGTGAATGGGGAGACCCCCATCTGTCAGTATCTGTGAGTCTAGGCTGGGGGACAGCTGGAGAACCTCTTTGCCCAGCTGGCACTCGGAGAGATGGCGACAGAAGTGTGCTCCTGGTGGCCTTAAACCCCTGACCACTTCTGCAAAATGTTGCGTGCCTTTCACAGAATGGCTTAGTCTCCCTTGCTGGGTGTGGAACGAGGGAATGGGAAGCATTTTTCTGTTACTGTCTCAGACTCTTACACAGTGTCCTGAGCAAGAAACCAAGTGGCGTAGCCAGCACTGAGGGTGATAGCAACAGAGGTAGGTGTGCAATGTTTTCACCCACCTTGCTTCTCCCTCTGAAAGCTTTAGTGCTCCATCTCTAGACTGGGCCGGGAGCATAGTGCAGGCTGAGGCCATAGCTTTGCTTGTCATTTGAGTCCTCCTCCTGCCTCACACTTGCTCTCTCTGCCGTTTAAATCATACTCCAGCCTTTGGTATCTCTACCTCTCCAGGTAACTGTGCACCACTGGCTTGTGTTTTCTTGCCGCTATGCGTGAGTTCTGCTTCCTCTGTGTCACCATGATCCAGATTCCCAAAGGCATTGTCATGGTTTATGTCGGTGGCCCCCAGGCCTCGTGTATTTGCATTGTACATTTGTGACTGGTTCATTGTCTAGTGCTTGGGTTGATGGTGTCAGTGCTACAGCCTCCCAGGGGGTGGAGCCAGGATATGTTGTAATGGCAGGAAGAGGGTGTGTCTCTCTCTCTTTGCCAGTTTCTGCCTTGCTGTTTGCAGCCACCATGAACTGCGGTCCCGCCGTGCCACCCTGCCTTGGAGCCAACTGAGTATGGACTAAAACCTCCAAAAACTGTAAAAACTAAACCTTTCCTTTCCCAACTTTGGGCATCAGGTATTTTGTCTCAGCAATGAGTAAAAAGTAACTAAGACAGGCATGAATTGCTTGTATGTTCAGCTGCTACACTAGATCACAATAGCATGAGGGTTAGGGAAAAAATAGCAGTTTTCCCATTGGATGATTCAATTTCTGTAACATTTGTGAATAAAAATCCAAAATTAAATCTTTAGAGAAAAAAGAATTAATTAGTGATTTCCAGAGGATAGGGACAGGGGTTGCTTTGGAAGAATGCGTACAAATACAAAGAGATCTTGCTCTGTGGTGATAAATATTTCCACGTCTTAATTATAATTGTGGTTATACAACTACTTAGATGGAATAAAATTCTGTAAAATTTCATGCATACAAATAGATAAATGCAAGAAGTTTTTAAAACAGAGAAGTTCAATAATGTTTATTGTTCAGTTAACATATAACATATCAAAGTTTATTTTCTGTTTTTGGTATGATGCTATAGCAGTATAAGGCATCACAACTGGACAAGTTAGGTAAAGAATACGAAATTATGGTCAGTTTTTGAAACTGCCCATGAATCTATAATTAGTTAAAAATAAAATAAAAATGTAAGTGTATATATTTTGGAAACTTTCTAATTTTCTATAACTTAGGTTACATTTTTAAATATAGTGGTTGGAACTGAACAAATTTCTTTACAAAGCTGGCTCTAGGTTTATAGATGGTATACATATTTCTGTAGGAAGGGTTTCATCTCTGCTACATCTTGAGACATGAAATTGTTCCCCAGGAATAATGTTGCCAATCCAGCAAACATCACTTAGACTATGTGATAGATAAATTACAGTTTAAATTCCAGCCATTCTGACTTATTAACTGTTACTACTTAACAGAAGGGCAGTTTCCTGTATGACCTTATTCCTTATCATAACTTCTGTCTACCCAACAGTGTCACAGAAAACTGTTTTTAATTGGCTATGCATGTCCCTTGTGTCATGACTCTCTGACGCTTTGTATTTCCTTTAGTCATTTTACATTATCTAAAGTCATTTATTAGAAAACTCTAGACTGTGCATTATTTTTTACTCATTTTCCTACTTCATTACATTTCCTTGGTTTCTTAGAAAATTTTCCATAACTTCAGTTGATTTAGTTTCTAATTTCTTCCCAACATTGAATTGTCACCCAAGAGAAGAATTTTAGGATGAACTTGAAGTCCTCCTTCTCTATCACCTATTTCCACAATCGAATATTTTGGTTCTGTCCATGAAGACCTCTAAAATATTTTTCCTTTCATATTTACACAGATGGTGAAGCCCTTCATGCTGTTATCACAATTCTACAGTCTGTCTCAGTTTTGTAGTTTACTTTTTTTGTTTTTTTGTTTTTGGTACCGGGGATCGAACCGTGCACTTGCAAGGCAGGTACTTATACCGCTGAGCTAAATCCCCAGCCTTTGTCTGCAGTTTTGACCTGTCTCATTCATTATTTATAATCGTGTCAACTCTTTTTATGTGTTCTTCAAACTTGCCCAATATCTATTCTGCTTATCTAACAATAGTTATCAAAATTTCCAGGCCAGTTGCAGCCATGCGAGGACATTTTACTGTGGTTCTTTCACTTTTAGGAATGATCCTTTACACTAGTTTTCTGTTCTTTTAGTCCAATGAACATTTTTGAAGAAATAAAATCTATGGCAAAATAATATAGCCATGATAAAAGCAATATCCAGGTATGGGGAGTGATTACGAAGGAAGGAGAGAGAGGATCCATGTGATGTAGGAATGTTCCTTGTGTGTTTTACTCAGGACGGTTTTACAGTTTGATTTCTTCAGTTGGTAAAAAACAAAGGTAACTTTGATAAGATCTTGTACCAAAGAGATGCAGTAACGTGTTAAAGCCCAGACCATGCTTCCTCATGCTCCTCTACATCTTCCACGGTTTTCCCAATCCCATAGTCTATTTTCTTCTTCTCATCTGGCGCTGTATTTTTCTAGTCTTTAACCCAGACAGGTGCATTTTTAATTCAGTTAAATCCATCTGACCAGGTTTTCCAACTTGAAATTATACATGTCCTATCAGTTTCTATGGAATTTTGTCAAAATCTCTCACAATGTGCTATTTCCTTTGCTTTTCTACATAACTTTTAAAAGTGACATGTCTCCATAACTTCACCACAGTCACCTTAAAGATAAAACACGTTACATAAATCTTTGTATCCATGGCAGTACTGGTTCTGGGCACAGTGATAGCTTTCACAAAATATATGATAGATTATGAACAAATCATTGTGCCAATAAAAGTGATATGCAAGCTTTGATATTTTATTAATCTCAAATCTGAGCCTTTATATAATCAAAACTCGTGTCTATTAAAATGATCTATTGGTCTAAGTTACTTTTAATGTACAGTACCTAATTTTATTTTAATGTACACCAACTGCCTGGTAAATACCAGGTTTTCCTAAAAAAGAAGAGAATCAAAACGTGAGATTAAAATTTTTCCCAGATCATATAGTTAATTGTTTTTGTAACTGAGATCATTCAAATTCAGTACTTACTTTACTGCATTACTCTGATTATCTTCTACAAAATACATATCTAATGGACTGCCTCAGAAATCATATAAAGATCCAGGCTATCACTAACTCATGAGCATGCCTCAAAAATTATAAAATAAATAAAGAAAAATTCCACACTAGTAATATAAATTTCTGCAGGATTCATGTTAATATACTTAAGTTCGTGTAATATACTTAAAATGCAAGTAATTTTCTCTTTATTTGCTATGCTGCTTTTCTTTTGTAAATTTGTACTCAGTAATCACACTAACCAAATGATACTGTATGAAAATCATTTCTTTTTTTTATAATTTAAAAATCTGTACCCTGTGCAAAGTTGTCCTATGACATACAAGAATGAAAATTCAAATATTTTCTATGCATGACACATGAGCAGCTTTAGTGATTAAAACAATGGGCTACGATAATACCAGAGTCTGATAATAGAAGGAAAATGTATCGTGATTGACTTTATTTTTAGTATACAAAATGCATTATGAAATAATTTATATGGTTAAAGCTAGACATATCGGTTTGAAAAATATTTTAGTCAGTGATGCAGTATTCAACAAATACTAATTGAGTGTCTGTTACCTGAAGTCTTTATGGTTCACTTATAGACTTTGTTTAAATAGCACACAGACGAAAATTCGGTAAATTAACCAAAGCCATATTATTAAAATTAAAATAATGAACTCACTTTCTTATTATTAAATTCAAAATCACTTTAGTAATGTGAAATATTTGTTATCTTATTTCCTACAGTAATGCTAGGTTATTACCAAAAAAATCCCCTATGGTTTTTTACTGTAAGATTTTTCCATCAAGAAATTAAGCCTTAAATTTATTCTTAGTTTATCTCTACACTTTTGATTTTCTTGCACAGTGCTGTGTAATATATAAATTCTTAAAGCTGCATCTGTTGCAGGCACTTTTTGTCTCCTTAGTCACATTAGGAGGAAATTTTCTACTAGAGTCCCTTTACTGGAGAATGATGCAAAATAGAACCTGGACTTTGAAGCCAGGTAACTGAGCAGACATTCAAATTCTTCAGTTCATTGACCATTCAACCCTGGATAATTATCAATGGCTAGGCTTCTATCTCCTTTTCTATAAAGTGTAAATAGATATATATATATTTAGAGCTTTGTGTATATGTCTTAATAATACATGATCTACAAATATATGGAAAACACAGATAATGAAAATATTTCTTTGAGTTCTTACAAAGATTGAAATAAACACTTAGGATCATTTTTGTTTTAGTAAAATACAAAGAATTCAGTGTCCCTTATTTTCTATTTCTCCTAATAAATATCTCCTGGTCCATCAACTTTCCCCACCATGAACTGGATATATTATATTTTACTTAGTAAAAATTTAGATGCTTATAGTTGATCAGAATTTTATCCAGCCTATAGTAAGTGATATTGTTTTTTAAAAATCAGATTATTAACTACATGTTAGAAGTAGATGAATAAATGTGACATTTAAAAAATGAAGATGCTGGTGTCTTAGCTTTTACTTCAAATATAGAATTGAGTTAAACAGATTAGGAAAAAAAATTTATGACATGGATGAACCACTATTTTTGAAACGGATTTGTAGGATTTGAGTAAAATACGCCCACAAGAGTCTATAAATTTCTTTTTACATAATCAGATTGGTACTATTCTAAAAACAAGAAAATATCTTGCTTTGCTGATAATCAAACAATCAACTAGATTAAAGGTTTAATAAAATAAAGGAATGTTTTATTTGAACTTACATGTGTATGTTTTTACACATACAATATAAGAAAGACAGTTGTTTTGATTTTAAGGCTTTAAATAACAGTTTCTCACTTTGATCTAAATGTGCTTTCAGGGATATCTTTTTAAAATCATATTTCAAAAGGATGTTTTCCAGTGATTTTTGTGCCAGCATTATGAAAAAAACATTAGAGCCAGAGCCTGAAGAAAAGTGAGTGGTTCGGTTTCTATTCATTAACCTAAAAAAGAAAAAAAAAAAAGAAATTATAAGTGTTAGAACTGAATAAATAATAATACTCCCTTAGCTCTAATTCTGACATGACCTGTGAAGAACAAAACATATGTTGCATTCATAAATCTATTAAACATACCCAAATCAGTCTCACTTAAGTGAGATTTCTAAATTATAATTGTTAGATTATGAATATATTGCTGATCAGAATTAAAACTCCCAAATTCCAGAAATATGCATATGCTGCCATATCTTTAGTATTCCAGGGTGCGTAAGCAACAAACAACCCGTGCCATGTGCCCTTTATATCTGAAAGGCCACCTGCCAACTCGTTCCCACTTTCCCCTGCATGGATTATCAGATGAATATAAATTAGTACAGTTAGGAGATTTTCAGTACGAGCTGCATTTCCTACTCCTCTGTAGAACAGGCCAGCTTGCAGCACCTCCTTTGACCCTGCCAGTCAGATCCAAAGTCATGAAGTGCAACTCACAAACCATTGTCTCCTGGATGATTATCACACACAGACTAGGATGTGTGACAGTGATGGAGTGTCAATTAGGCCGGTTCAATGCAGCCAGTCCAAATTGTCAGGGAGTCTTTAAAGCAAAACATGTGTTTCCAATTCCCTTTAATACCCAACTGGCAGCGAGTTCCAGCAAAATCTACTGCACAGGGCAGGTTGTTAATGTGTCTTTTGCAATAGTAACAAGCAGATGTGCAAAGAGTGGTCAAGAAGGCAAGCTCACTGCACGCAGAGATTTTACTTAATGGAACTCTTAAAAGGACTGAAAAAGTCTGCGGATAAACTACTGAGGTGTTCAGTGTCCAACTTTAAAATAACAAAGACTTGGATTGCTCCCATGAAACTGCCCCGATTATTAAGGACATTTTCAATTTAAATAGGATCATAAAAAGCTTCTTATTTTTGTATTTGTGCTGGGGATTGAACCAGAGCCTTTGTACTGAGCTACATCCTAGTCCATTTTTTATTTTTATTTTGAAACAGGGTCTCACCAAGACACTAGTTTGCCAAGATTTTGCTCAAACTGGCAATATACCTGCCTTAGCCTCCCAGAGTATTGGGAACACATCTGTACCAACGTATACAGCCATAAAGTTTTGTTTTTAATGTCAATAATTCTTGTCACTTATTTAGTGTCTGCTCCATTATTTTTCATCTCAGAACATTTCATTGAAAGCAATGAAAGTATTAGAATATCTGTTTAAAAATAAAGTAATAGACACTAAATTAGTCTAAAGATCAAAAAATGTCAATAGTAAGGACACGGAAAAAGTAGAAACTGGCCATAAAGATATAACTTATTAGAGTCACTTAGGACAACAATTTACTGCTGTTATATAAAATTGAAGATTTGAAAACACTAAAAGCCTAAAGTTCCATTTCTCTATGCATATCATAGAGCTCCAAAAACATAAACAATTTTCCTATGGGGATTATTAATGTTCTAATATTGAAAGAAAAAATTCCAAACTTTATCAACAATATAATAAACAGGGATTTATTAATGTAAGAAGTCTATTCACCTAAGACAGAAAATAAACTATGTTAATTGTAGCTGTATCAACATGGGTTAGGCATAAAAATTGACAAAGAAAGTACAGTCGTAATTTAGAGAAAAAGAGGAATCGAGTCTTTTACAAAGAGTTTATGTCAGCAAACTATGGCCTTTGGGCTAATTCCATCCTGCTTCCTGCTTTTGTAAATAAATTTTATTGAACACAGTCAAGTGGCTACATTTGTCTGTGCTGTGTTCCTACTCAGGGCAACCTGTACTACCTTAGGGTTAAAAGGTGGTTTTTCTTTCAACTAAGAACTTAAATGAAGAAAGTTGTGTACTCCAAAGCAAGAATAGAAGGAGGTGTTATGAAAGAAATATAACTGAGATTGGTTTCACTAAGCAGGACCTGGTTCAATTCTCCAGATTCCAAGTAAAGCCCACATGAGATCTTCACTCCATGTTTGTCTAATCAACAAATATTTTTTCCTATGAAAGTTCATCACAAATTTACCACCTCAAAACAATAAATAAATAAGCAAACAAAACCTGCTAGTTAATTAGTGCTGTCTGCTACAATTAATAAATCCAAATGACATGCATAAGAGTAAAAACATTTTGTAAAACACTGCGTCACATAGCGGACTTGAGCATTGGTAACACACACTGTGCGGGCCACGACGCAGAGTGCTGGCTTCCTTGACAGTGGACGTGTACTCAGCTTTGATGAGCTCTCAAGCACCAAAGCAGCACAGAACAGGCAGAGTCTGCCAGAATGACATTTATAAGTATGGAAAATAAACAAAATGTGAAAATTGTACTTTATGGACCAAAAAATTTGGCATTAAAATACAATTAGGAATCACTTTGATAAAACAGGGGAAAAAGGAACAGTAGAGATGATTGGTGTACCTTGAAAATAAGAAAGTATGATATCTAATTTCACTAAATTATATAGAGTACCTTGTCACTTATTCTTGATCAACCTGGTGAAATCCATTAATAAATGTGACTCTCCAGTATTAAGCAAAACTAACATACTAGGTTTAAGTATTTTAGGATAAGATAATATTTTTCTTAACCAAATTTTCTTAAAACTATGATTAAAACAGATAACATTTATTTATTTATACCTTCTATTATGCCTTAAAAGTTTACCATTATGTCTTAAAGATCTAAAAAAAATCTACATATAAGTTAGATGGGCTACATAAATTAATATTGCAAATATATTTGGAAAAGTTTTGCATATTTGGATACTTAGTCATATTTGCTTAGGGATTTATCTTTGTTGCAAACTACATTAACAGGAAAAGTAAAATTTCATCTATTCTGAAAGAGAATTTATATTCTCTAAGTTGGCAAACCCTCAATGAACTGAGAAAAACATTAAAGGTGAGAATAAAACTTAAATTCAGTTCAATGAAATTGTGTTCAAAAGGCATATGACTACATAACCTGACAAATCGTTTTTGTGTTTTTGTTTTATTCTGCCTTATGACAATGTCATTCAGAAGATGATTCAAAGGTGGAACAATTATTTGCACATTATATTTGGGATACCAAACTTTTTGTAGTTTTGACTTGATTCTAAAACAAGACATTTATATGCTTTGTTAACTACAGCAGTTGAGCCCTTGAATATTGCTTCCCAGACATAATTTTCAGTCATAGAAAGAGCTCTAATAGTGCAATAGTTAGTTCCTTGCCAAATAACTTTGCCTAAAATCCTGATTTTATTAATACTAGAGCTAAACCTTTTTGTCAACTGCCAAGTTGAAAATTTGAAAATAAATACAACTTTCCAGCAGCCAGCATTTGTCAGGAGGCCGGTTCTTGTGCTACACTCAGGCACAGGAGAGGCTGAGTGTGTTTGGTGACATCCCAGGAAATGGCAACTGAAGAGACCCGAAGAGAAACTCTGTCCATGTGTCAGAAAGTGACTTCTGCTCAAATTTTATGCATTTACTTATCACTTGTGGTCAGTGATCAGGGAGTAGAATGCCACTGAAAACAGATTTCAAAATGACAAGTTTAAACATCTCCATCTTCACTATTGTAATTTCTCATGGTTGGAAGAAGCATTGGCATAAGCTAATCAACTTCACATAATTTTTTTGAGATGTGGGAAAAATACTTTTATGCCATTCATCACCTATAGTCCTGGGACCAAGAGTCCATAGATTCCCAGATGATGGATTTCAAAGTTATTTTGACATTCTGATGACAAGTTCCACATGACCAATGGACACCGAAGAGCAGTGCAGAGACCAGAGTGATCTTTCGCTTCATTTTCCTCTCCAGATTTTAATGAGCAAACTTTGGTTATGTTAGCCTTTCATTTTTAAGTCATCCTTCACCTTTTAATGATGATTTTATCTCTTTACCTTCCCTCTAGTGAATGTATGTTTTTCCTCCATGTTGACATAACCTTTAATACGATCTCCCTTCTTTGTGTATCTTGCATTAACTGTGCTGTCCTTCGACTAAAATGTTCTGCCTCGGTCTGGAGCATAGTTTTGCATTTACACTGTTTGTCATGTTTAGCAAGAGTGTGAAGTGTATGGTTTTCAGGGAGCCAGCTCATTCCTCTCTTATGCTCTGGAACTGAAGTCGTAAACGAGCTAAAGTCACTGAGAATCTGCTCCTCTCTCTGTCCGTCACTCAGTTTCCAAGATTGCAGCAACAGATGTGAAAAGGTGGAGCAGAGCTTCTCTTACGTTAGCCTCTGCCCCCTCTACCACCATCACCAGCGTGATGCAGCTCTTCCCTCTTCCTTACTATCACCGCTGCCACCATCACCCTCAGGAGCAGGTCACCACCAGCCCCAGCGTCCTCATCAGCTCCTCCTCCACCTCAAGGGCTGCTCTACCGCACTAGTCACTGTCACCTTGCAAGAACAGAAGATGCCTCTGAAGATTTGAAAAAGAATAATTCTCATTTGTGCAGTCAAGGAAGGTAGCATCTCCATCAATTATCCAACTTTCAAAGGAACCAAGAATGGAAAATTCTTGATTTCTTGGTGGACTCGTTACATGTTCATAGAAAAGTACCAAAATACATCAGAGAAAGTAGAGAAAGGGAAGAGCATGCTGTCTTGGAAAGACAACCTAGTTTCTTTATATTGTTTCCAAACTAAGAAAGTCTCCTGAAGAGGTGTTAGCACATTTTAAATTTCATTCCACTCAGGATCTTACAGGAAATGACTCACAGTGCTTTGTGCAAGGCTAAAGTTCAGTTCACTGACAGAAAAAAAAAAAAAAAAGCAACAGATGAATCCGGAATGAAAATCTCTTTCACAGTGAAGGGAAAAATGTTACTGAGGTTTTTTTTTTGACAACTATAGTTAAGAGAAAACCATAAAAGGGAAGAAATGACACTCTTATTACATGTATCTCTAAAATAGTGTTCAAGCTAAATACTGTGACTGTCTTAATTACCTCAATGATGCGAATTTTCTGTATTATAACAGGTAACATTGGAAATCAGTATTTGTTCATTAACTGTCTGAATATTTTAATCAGTGTCTATATCCAAAGACAAGTAACAGAAAAACAATGTTAAAAATAATAAATTATCTTTTAGCTCAATAAAATAGGAAAGGAAAACACTTTGTGAAAATACAGAACATTTTCCTCCCACTCTTGGTATTATCTCCAAACTCCTGAAGAGAATTAAGAAATCTAGAACAATCATTATTACAAAATTTTGAACAAACAAAAGTTGTGACTTAGAAATTTAAGATATTTAGCCTAAGGCAGCCCCATACCTAGTATTCACCCAAGAGCGAGCAAATAAAAGGGTTATGGGCATGTGATGCTCATAACTAAATCCATCCACTGATGAGTTTATTCCTAAATATGAGGTGAGCGGGAAAACCTGGTCTAAAGAGGTAAGTCACTGGGGCGTAGCCTGGTGGGGTCTAGCTCTCTCCCTCTTTCTACATCTCTCTCTCTCTCTGCTTCCTAAGGTCATGGAAAGCCTTTCCACTGCCATGCTATCCTGCCTTTCAGTCAGCCAACTAAGGACTCCTTTCCTCTTTACAGCTGTCAGTGTCAAAATTATGTCTCAGTGAAAAGAGAAATAAAAAGACCCTCTCTCTGTTTCTCTCCTCTTTCCATCCTACTGGTGTGCACTAGAAAACATCATGTGAGCCCTCAGCCTGAAAGCGATCATGTACTGCAAAAGAAGAAAAACCTCCCCAGAAAACAAACTGGCCAGCACCTTGCTAGTGGAAAGAAACGAGAAAAGTAAATGCCTTTCGCTTACACTGCACAGACTGTGATTCCAGGTGATAGTAGTTTGAGCTTACTAAAACAATTATCAGTTAATCTTCTAATTATGAGACATTTTTAAAGTAGCATAAAAGATCAAACGTACCTCATTATCAGTGACTATAAGTTGAAATGAATGAATATACCAATGTGCCATGCTGAGAAGGTAAAGATCATGTTATCTCTGAATTTTTTATATTCTTCAAAGGTCAAAATGACTGCATCATAAAAAGTGTAATGTCACAAAGCATACCCCTTGTGTATTTTTTGATTCAAGATTTGCAATATATTATGGAAACTTTAAATTGCTAAAACATGAAATGCCACAATAAGGCCATGTCATTTTCAATCTTGACAATAGCCTAGAGTTTACAAAGAAAACAAAAGGAAAAGCTTAATAAATTGTCACTGGTCATAATGACCACAAGATTACTTATAAAACTGTTTTATCTTTCTCCTATAATTGAATGGAAATGCATTCACCTATGTAAGAAAAGAGATGACACATATCACGTTTAAATGTTTACATGTTATTTAGGTTTTAGTCTGTCTTTAAAAGGCTTTGGTCAAGGAGGCCTCCTAAAATGCAGATTATATTTAAATATCCTCAAATTTTAGTTGTAGAATTAATTTTAAGCAAAGTCACTGAGAAATTTCTATCTTAATGGATTTGTATTTAAGTTGTATAATGCAAGATTTGCTTTACTAGTAATACCAATAACTGATATTTAGTTGATCCGGCCCACGGATCAGTCCATGGGTCTCACCTGGAGGGGGACCGGGGATGGCGGGCAGGGCAAGAGGAAAGAGAGATGGAGACAAGTCGAGCAGTTCCAATCAAGTCTCGTTTATTGAGGAAGTGAACATGGTTTATATAGGGTGAGGGCAGGAAATTGTCATCATCAGGCAGAGATGTTCTGGAGAGACCAGATAGGTCACAGTCATGTCCGGCCAGGCAGAGAGGATCATGGGCAATGTAGGCACACACAACAAATGCCCACAGGAGGGCAGGATGGGGTGGCAGCAGTGAGGCTATCACGCCGCTCCCTACATCTCCTCCCTTATCATTTTATAAAATCAGGAGTATGGCAGGCCTTGTGAAGACAGCGCCTGTTTTGGGACATGGACTCCATATGTGAACCCGACCGGGCCTTACCCATCATGGGCCTGCAGGACAGCAGTTGGTCCTGTGCCTGTCTTAGGTGGCTGGTGGTGTAGCACAAATGTCCAAGTTACCCGTCACTGGCTGCCCATCTAGTACCTCAAGGCATCTGGGCCACATCATCAATATGGGCCATTTGTGGGAATCGTTTCCCAATAAGTTTGTTGATCTGCCATCTCCAGTTGATGATAATGTACCTGAATGGGCTTTGCCATGAATGTGTCAATTCTATCCTTAAGAAGCCTCATGATCCTCTGGAAGATGCAAGGGCCAACAGTTAGAAATAACAATAAGGCAGCTAGGGGTCCCAGAAGGGGGGCAATATAAGGGAAGAGGCCCCCCCACACGGAGGAGAAGGGGCTAGTAACCATTTGTTGCTGACGTTGTCGGAGTCGATCTTCTAGTTTTTGGAGTTTTCCGTGCACAAGGCTGGACTGGTTGACATAAAAGCAGCACTTTTCCTGTAAGGCAAGACAGATCCCTCCCTGTTCTGTTGTGGGTAGGTCTAGCCCTCATCTATTTTGTAGGACCACCTCTGCCAAGGAGTCTAGTTGATTTTGGAGAGTCTGTATAGAGAAGGATAAGGCTTGAACATCTTCAGACAGCTGGTTAGATAAGTCAGAATATTTGTCTAGGGCAACGGCAAGGCCAGCAGTCCCTGTGGCTACAGTACCAGTGAGGCCTATTCCCACCAAGAGCGGGATTAGCATTATCGCTCTTTTTTGGTGGCCAGCAATATAATCAAATGTTGGCACTGGGATAGGTTGGTCACCTGGGATAATATCTGTGTCGGGCAGGAGGGAAGCGGTCATGCATGTACCTGTCCAGTTGGATGGAAGATAAGTATAGGCTCTATTATTGCTGCAGACAAAAATATGTCCTGTTGGGGGGCACAGGGGGTTGTGCCTCAGGAGAGGATGTCATTCCTGGGCGTTGTCTAAAATCTTGGAGGAGGAATTGTCTATTTGCTTTACAAGTCGTTCAGGCAGCCATCTAGCTCCTTTTTCTTGCTTAGAATAAACACAGACTGAGCCTTGCCCCCAAATGAGAACAGGGTCAGGGCCATTCCAGGCATTAGTTAATGGATCTCTCCATAATACTGAGGCAAACTGTGTTTGCGCCTGTGTATGCCAGAAACGAGATGCCATGGAGCAGCCTGAGGCATCCAAGGACAAAAAATTTAAAATGAAGAGAGCATGTGAAAGGATATTTCTAGGAGACCCTCAGGTTGGGTACCATGTTCCTCCTTTTATTTTGTCTATGGTGGATTTAAGGGAACGATGTGCACGTTCAATGATGCCTTGTCCTTGGGGATTATAAGGTATACCCGTTGTACAAAGAATATTAAGGCACTTGCAAAATTGAGCAAAGGAAGCGCTTGTATAGCTAGGGCCATTGTCGGTTTTAAGTTGTTGGGGGTACCCCAGAGTAGAAAGAGCCAACAGCATGTGGGCTATCACATGTTTAGTAGCTTCTCCAGTCTGGAGTGTGGCAAAAATGAAGCCACTATATGTGTCAACTATCACATGTATATATTTTAAGTTACCAAATTCATTAAAATGAGTAACATTCATTTGCCATAAGGCATTAGGGATTAAACCTTTTGGGTTGACTCCTAGGTGTTGAACAGGTAAGTGGATGGTGCAAGAGGGGCAATTTTTACAATCTGTCAAGCTTGTTCCCGGGTAATTTTGTGGAGAAGGCGGAGGGTCTGGGCATTGAGGTGGTGTAGTTGATGAGCCCGTTGTGCCTCAGACACCCTGGAGTCATCCATAGACTCAAAGTGGGTCATGAAGACCTGCATGAAGACCGAGTGGCCACATCAGCCAGATGATTTCCCTGAGCAAGGGGACCCGGAAGGCCAGAATGAGCTCGTAAGTGGCCAATAAAAAACTTGTGATGGAGAAGCCAAATCATATCTTGTAGCTGTTTGAATAGATTTACAGCTGAGGAGGTATGACCTATAGTGGCAACAGTTTCTAATAATGGAACAGACTGAGCAAGGTGAATAAGTTGAAGGACTGTTCGGGGTAAGTGGTAAAAACTGCAAGAATAGCCTGTAGTTTTGCCAGCTGTGCAGAAGATGTCCCTGTTTGGAGAGTAGTGACACTATCTTGGGTTACATAAGCGGCTTTTCCAGAAGAGGAGCCATCAGTAAATACCACTAGGGCATCAGAAAGGGGTTGGGAAGCCGTGATCTTGGGAAAGATGATTGAGTGATGATTAGCAAAATCAATTAACTTATTTGGGGGGTAATGATTGTCGATGGTCCCTGAGAAGGAGGCTAAAGCAATAGGCCATGCCTCGGTGGTCTGGAGTAGCCAGTCCACTTGATCTTTGGTGAAGGGCTGAATAATGACATCTGGCTCTCTATCAAAATAAGATTTTCCTAGTTTTCTGCCTTGAATTATCAGGTCAGAGACAGCCTGGTAGTAGGGTAATAACACCCTTTTTGGGGAGACTGGCAAATGAAGCCACATGAGGGGGGCTTGTTGCCAGAACACTGCTGTGGGGGAGAGCTTTGTATTAAAAATGAGGAGTTGTAGAGGTTTGTTATAATCTATGAAGGAAACAGTTTGCTATGCAATAGCCTCTTTTACTCTAATGAGTGCCTTTCTGGCACCAGAGGTAAGTTCATGAGGGGATGTTGGGTCTGTGTCCCCTTTGAGGGTTTCATAAAGGGGTTGCAAGTCATATTTGGTTAATTTTAAATAAGGTAAGAGCCAATTGATATCTCCCACGAGTTTTTGAAAATCATTAAGTGTCCGGAAACCATCAAGCCTTAATTGGGGCTTTGGGGAAAGTATTTGGGTGCCCTGTAGCTGGAAACCCAGATATGTATATGGATCTGTAAGCTGGACTTTATCTGGTGCTATTTGGAGTCCGGCTTTCTGTAAGGCGACTTGTAGTGCCTGGTAACATTGTAAGACTTGGTCCCTATTATCTCCCGCCAAGAGGATGTCATCCATATAATGAAGAATATATATATTTGGCCAATGATCCCTAACTGGTTGTATAGCAGCGGCAACAAAAGCCTGGCATAATGTAGGGGAATTGGCCATCCCCCGAGGGAGGACACGCCATTGAAATCTCTGTATGGGAGCCTTAAAATTAGTTGTTGGGAGACTAAAAGCAAAGCGTTTTTGATCTTGTGGGTGTAGGGGGATTGAGAAAAAGCAGTCTTTGAGATCTATGACAATTTTAAAGAATCCTAATGGGATGGCACTGGGTGAAGGAAGGCCTGGCTGTAAAGGTCCCATTGCAACCATAGTCTTGTTTATTGCCCTAAGATCTTGTAGTAGCCTCCATTTTCCTGACTTTTTTCGTATAACAAAAATGGGCGTGTTTCAGGGGGAGTCACTCAGGACAATGTGGCCTGTATTTAACTGGCCCTGCACCAGCTGTTGAGCGGCTGCAAGCTTTTCAGAGGTAAGGGGCCACTGATTGACCCAAACAGGGGCATCTGATAACCACGTAATTTCTTTGGCATGGGCCGCAGGAACGTCAATGACCCCTATTGAAAATGGCCTAGGCCAGTTCTTAAAGGGTTTGGGGTTGGGGAGATGGGAGCTTTGATGCCTGAACTCTGTTTGCCTAAACCTTGATTAGGAAGGAATCCCTGAGTGAGCATTTGTTTTGTGACTATGGTATTAGGGCTGCCCATCATCATTCCCATCTAGGTCATTAAATCTCTGCCCCATAAATTGAGGGGTAGCCCCTCCACAACATAGGGCCGTATATGTCCTTGATTATTTTCTTTATCTTTCCAAGTAAGCAGATTGGCACTACGTTGTGGATTTTTGGATTGTCCAATCCCTTGTAGATGAGTCATAGTGATCTCTAGGGGCCATGTGGGAGGCCAGTCTTCCTTTCTAATAATGGTGACATCAGCGCCCATATCTATGAGGCCTGAGAAACTTTTTCCATTGAGCAACAAAGTCATAAGGGGTTTATCTTTGGAAATGAATTGAGCCCAATATATATCTGAAGACCCAAAGGAGGACTCCCCCCTATAGGAGGCCATGGTTATATCAGGAGTTTGGACTAAAGGTAATAGCACTAATTGAGCAATATGTTGCCCTTGACTAATGGAAACCAGACCAGAGATAGAGGAAGCCATAACGGTGATTTCACCAGTATAGTCATTATCTATAACTCCTGGGACAATTTGTAATCCTTTTGATATTATACTGCTGTGTCCAAAAATTAACCCACATGTGACCTCAGGAAAGGGGACACAAATCCCAGTAGGAATGGCTTGTGGGCCCATGTCAGGAGTTAATACTGTGTTGGAGGTGGAACAGGGGTCCAGTCCTGCACTTCCTGGTGTGGCACAGAGGAGGTCCAAAATGGATTGTTTTGTGTTGGGTTGTTTTGTTGTGGGACAAACCCTATAGCCCCGGGGGTCTGCCTCAAATTGGGGGTCTGGGGCTGACCCCGATTCCTATTTCCCTGCTGAGGAAGGGGGTTGCCATCGGCATCTGTTTTTGACTTACACTCATTGGCCCAATGATATCCCCTCCCGCATCTAGGGCATACACTTGTAGGCTTTGGTCTTGGATTATTATGTTGAGGCTTTGGGGCGGTTAGACAGTCTTTGGCAAAATGGCCCATCTGGTCACATTTAAAACATTTACCATTATTTGTCTTTCCTCCTTGTTTATGTGTGAGGAGGATCTCCTTTACGGCTGCAGCCGTATTTGCAGCTGTGACCTGAGCTTGATCATATGCAGGGCCTATATCC